>RXPK01000315.1:1728316-1941959 GCA_004143645.1 Protaetia brevitarsis | reverse complement strand
AATAAAAAATATAAAGCAACTAATTTTAGAATTATTAATACGAGATTTGGAAACAAACTTGTAGTAACGTTAGATGATTCATTTGATATATTTTTACCCGATCGTTATAAAGATGCACTTTGTATTCGCGATTATAGTATATTCAATTTATAACCTCTTACAATAGTATATAAGGGACAAAATAATTAGGTAAGAATAAAGTTCATCAATTACAATTTTCAGAATTTAATTATTCTTTTTCTTCTATACAAAAATTATATAAATTCGATATTTTTACATGCTTGCGCTCAGCATTTTACCATAAACAATTGACCATTAAGGTGGATAAATGTTATTCATTTGGATAATAATTTACATACACTGTATAATTTATTTATATATTTTTCTATAAATGATTCATCATTAATAAGATTAGAGAATTCAGATATATAATACCAATCTATTTCGTTTTTATATTTTCTATAAATGATTCATCCTTCATAAGATTAGAGAATATAGATATTTGATCCCAGTCTTTTCATTTTGATATTTTCTATAAATGATTAATCATTAATAAGATTAGAGAATTCAGATATATAATACAATCTATTTCGTTTTTATATTTTCTATAAAGATTCATCCTTCATAAGATTAGAGAATATAGATATTTGATCCCAGTCTATTTCATTTTGATATTTTTCTATAAATGATTCATCATTAATAAGATTAGAGAATTCAGATATATAATACCAATTATTTCGTTTTTATATTTTTCTATAATGATTCATCCTTCATAAGATTAGAGAATATAGATATTTGATCCAATCTATTTCATTTTGATATTTTTCTATAAATGATTCATACATTATAAGATTAGAGAATTCAGATATATAATACCAATCTATTTCGTTTTTATATTTTTCTATAAATGATTCATCCTTCATAAGATTAGAGAATATAGATATTTGATCCAGTCTATTTCATTTTGATATTTTTCTATAAATGATTCATCATTAATAAATTAGAGAATTCAGATATATAATACCAATCTATTTCGTTTTTATATTTTTCTATAAATGATTCATCCTTCATAAGATTAGAGAATTATAGATATTTGATCCCAGTCTATTTATTTTGATATTTTTCTATAAATGATTCATCATTAATAAGATTAGAGAATTCAGATATATAATACCAATCTATTTCGTTTTATAATTTTTCTATAAATGATTCATCCTTCATAAGATTAGAGAATATTAGATATTTGATCCCAGTCTATTTCATTTTGATATTTTCTATAAATGATTCATCATTAATAAGATTAGAGAATTCAGATATATAATACCAATCTATTTCGTTTTTATATTTTTCTATAAATGATTCATCCTTCATAAGATTAGAGAATATAGATATTTGATCCAGTCTATTTCATTTTGATATTTTTCTATAAATGATTCATCATCAATAAGATTAGAGAATTCAGATATATAATACCAATCTATTTCGTTTTTTATATTTTCTATAAATGATTCATCCTTCATAAGATTAGAGAATTCAGATATTTAATACCAATCTATTTCGTTTTTATATTTTTCTATAAATGATTCATCCTTCATAAGATAGAGAATATAGATATTTGATCCCAGTCTATTTCATTTTGATATTTTCTATAAATGATCCTTAATAAGATTAGAGAATTCAGATATATAATACCAATCTATTTCGTTTTTATATTTTCTATAAATGATTCATCCTTCATAAGATAGAGAATATAGATATTTGATCCCAGTCTATTTCATTTGATATTTTTCTATAAATGATTCATCATCAATAAGAATTAGAGAATTCAGATATATATACCAATCTATTTCGTTTTTATATTTTTCTATAAATGATTCATCCTTCATAAGATTAAGAGAATATAGATATTTGATCCCAATCTATTTCATTTTGATATTTTTCTATAAATGATTCATCATTAATAAGATTAGAGAATTCAAGATATATAATACCAATCTATTTCGTTTTATATTTTTCTATAAATGATTCATCCTTCATAAGATTAGAGAATATAGATATTTGATCCCAGTCTATTCATTTTGATATTTTTCTATAAATGATTCATCATCAATAAGATTAGAGAATTCAGATATATAATACCAATCTATTTCGTTTTTATATTTTTCTATAAATGATTCATCATCAATAAGATTAGAGAATTCAGATATATAATACCAATCTATTTCGTTTTTATATTTTTCTATAAATGATTCATCCTTCATAAGATTAGAGAATATAGATATTTGATCCCAGTCTATTTCATTTGATATTTTTCTATAAATGATTCATCATCAATAAGATTAGAGAATTCAGATATTATAATACCAATCTATTTCGTTTTTATATTTTTCTATAAATGATTCATCATCAATAAGATTAGAGAATTCAGATATATAATACCAATCTATTTCGTTTTATATTTTCTATAATGATTCATCATTAATAAGATTAGAGAATATAGATGTTTGGTCCCAATCTATTTCATTTTTATATTTTTCTATAAATGATTTCATCCTTCATAAGATTAGAGAATATAGATATTTGATCCCAATCTATTTCATTTTGATATTTTTCTATAAATGATTCATCATTAATAAGATTAGAGAATTCAGTATATAATACCAATCTATTTCGTTTTTATATTTTTCTATAAATGATTCATCCTGCATAAGATTAGAGAATATAGATATTTGATCCCAGTCTATTTCATTTTGATATTTTTCTATAAATGATTCATCATTAATAAGATTAGAGAATTCAGATATATAATACCATCTATTCGTTTTATATTTTTCTATAAATGATTCATCCTTCATAAGATTAGAGATATAGATTTGATCCCAGTCTATTTCATTTTGAATATTTTCTAAAATGATTCATCATTAATAAGATTAGAGAATTCAGATATATAATACCAATATTTGTTTTTTATATTTTTCTATAAATGATTCATCCTTCATAAGATTAGAGAATATAGATATTTGATCCCAGTCTATTCATTTTGATATTTTTCTATAAATGATTCATCAATCATAAGATTAGAGAATTCAGATATATAATACAATCTATTTGTTTTTATATTTTTCTATAAATGATTCATCATCAATAAGATTAGAGAATAAGATATATTAATACCAATCTATTTCGTTTTTATATTTTTCTATAAATGATTCATCATTAATAAGATTAGAGAATTCAGATATATAATACCAATCTATTTGTTTTTATATTTTCTATAAATGATTCATCCTTCATAAGATTAGAGAATATAGATATTTGATCCCAGTCTATTTCATTTTGATATTTTTCTATAAATGATTCATCATCAATAAGATTAGAGAATTCAGATATATAATACCAATCTATTTCGTTTTATATTTTTTCTATAAATGATTCATCCTTCATAAGATTAGAGAATATAGATATTTGATCCCAGTCTATTTCATTTTGATATTTTTCTATAAATGATTCATCATCAATAAGATTAGAGAATTTAGATATATAATACCAATCTATTTCGTTTTATATTTTTCTATAAATGATTCATCATTAATAAGATTAGAGAATTCAGATATATTAATACCAATCTATTTCGTTTTTATATTTTTCTATAAATGATTCATCCTTCATAAGATTAGAGAATATAGATATTTGATCCCAGTCTATTTCATTTTGATATTTTTCTATAAATGATTCATCATCAATAAGATTAGAGAATTCAGATATATAATACCAATCTATTTCGTTTTATATTTTTCTATAAATGATTCATCCTTCATAAGATTAGAGAATATAGATGTTTGGTCCCAATCTATTTCATTTTTATATTTTTCTATAATGATTCATCATTAATAAGATTAGAGAATTCAGATATATAATACCAATCTATTTCGTTTTTATATTTTTCTATAAATGATTCATCCTTCATAAGATTAGAGAATATAGATATTTGATCCCAATTTATTTCATTTTTATATTTTTCTATAAATGATTCATCATTAATAAGATTAGAGAATTCAGATATATAATATCAATCTATTTCGTTTTTATATTTTTATAAATGATTCATCCTTCATAAGATTAGAGATATAGAATTTGATCCAATCTATTTCATTTTTATATTTTTCTATGATATATTTATTGTTTTTATATTATCAATATTAAGGTATTTATAATCTACATTATGTGTAAATAAATAATGTTGATAATACATCAAATAAATAATTGATATCATATACATTTGATACTTGTTTATAAGCTAATTCACTAAGCGACTTCATTTATAAGAAAAAAATTATAAACAATTTGGTAAATGAGAATTGGGAGAAATGAAGTTTAGATACAATTACGAATATATTCACTTGCTCAGGCGGTGAAAAAAAATATTCGACGCACGAAAAAAATTTTGGACACAGCAAATTTCACGTGTACAAAAAAATTGTCACACTTTTTCAATAAGACAATGAATAACTCAAGGTTGATGATGTGATGGTTGCATATACGATCGATGATTTAAGGCGCACAATATCATTAAAGGCATTCGTTTACTTTTTATCGTTTGTATGATTTTTAACTGTTGAAATTTCCTATTTGCGCTTAATAAAAAAAATCTGAGTGATGATTAAAAGATGTACTAATTATTATAAAGGAATTGGCTTTTTACTTTTATAATTAGCTATTTACGCTTGATAAAATAATCTGCGTGGTAATCGGCGGTATATATATATATCGATAAGAACAAAAAGATATGTTCCGACAGTTGGTAAAATGAGACGCAGCAAGACCCTTCGAGCTAGATTAAATAAATTTAGAGAAACAGTTTCGTATTTAAATGCTCGAATGGGACAGAATACGTAATGGTAATAATAGTTTACAACTAAATATAGTTTTTTTAACAACTTGTGGAAATCGCACCACACACCCACTGCGAGAGCCGCGGTGCTTAAAATGTAACAACTAGCGCACGTCCTTATCTCTGGTGCGTTCTATAAACATCTGAAAAGCTATATTATTGCGTGAAAAAATGCAAATGTTGATGAAAATTACAAATTTCGTTATGCGTGATGTTATGCATATACAACGAATTACTATTGTCAACCAGTTTACCTGGATTTGTCGTTTCAGCGACATAAAAAAATACCTCATTTAATCTTCTTGCATCTGAAAATGTCACATGCGTTTTTCCATGTTGAAACATGGTTCATTAAGCAAATGTTCACTGCGTGGAAGGTATGCATCTGGGACTTCTTGATCGTCAAAGCGTACGCCGGGTCGGCGAAAGATGGAAGGCAGCGTGGGGTCTCCTTCCAACGTAAAGTCGACTCGACGAAACAAAGATGGCTTGTTGGTTAGCCATTCATCACCATCCAGTTGTTTTGTGTCGATGTAATGTTCACCGAGAATTGGGAATCAAAAGTCAAGTCTCGTTGCAAAGGCCGGCCCGAACGTCAAGATTCTTCAGGAGCATAACTACTATGCGCTTCTTCAAGCGAAACCTGTTAGGTAGAAAACCTAGCCTTGCCCTTTATAAGCAAATAAAAACAATATAAATCACGTGTCACCACAACAATGGCCACAACAGGTATATTTAGTCTGCAAATATATCTCTAAAGAAAACCAAATATTATTTAGTTCTGTTTAGTTTTTGAGCCTTTGTGACAGTCCGCTGTTACACACGTGTGATCGAAGCGGAGATGATTTTCCTATTCCCGGTTCGCCAGTTAATAAGCTAATTTGATTCAAGTTGATTTTTTACAATGTGATAGTTTTACATCAAAAATGAAACGATAACGATAAAAAGCAATCTTGCCTCTCAAGAATCATAGTTCCGTCAATCGCCAAGTGCTGCCTTGGGCAAATACATGTTTTATGTTTTGGATAACTCTGTCTCAGTATAGGACGCATTTTATATAAGCGATTGGTTCTGTCTGTAACTTCATAATGATTTACTAATCTAAGCATTTTCAGAATTTCTGTAAAACGATTACGAGACATGGTATTTCCAAAAGCGAGGGTGATTATATATATGTATATATCTTCACTCCATTGCCCGTTGACTGTTGGAAATTTTACGTTTCCGGACAAACCGCTGTTACAAGTCAAATGACTTTCTTAAGGCGGTATAATAAGTTTCAAGCGCGAAACCCAAAATAGAAAGAATTAAAATTATAAACAAATTATTATTACTACTAAATAAATAAACAATTAAAATGAAAGGATTGATCTTGCAATGTACCAGGGGAGGGAGAGGGAGGAATAAATAAAACAATTTATTATTATACTTATTTGATTTTATTTCCCTGAAAACCACTAGATCGTTGCAGGCCGGTAAAGCGTCAGAGCTCGTAGATGTTATGCTTGGACGCCATTAGATTTCAAATGAGAATAATTTAAATTTAAAAAGAAGTAGTGAATGGTTTCGAATACAAAATACAAAAAAAACATAAATACTAATCCAATTATCTTAAAGAAAAAAAACTAATTTTTAATAAAACATTAAATTTGAATGTGAATTGAAATTTAAAAAAAAAATGCAAAGAGTAACGTTTCCCTTATCTGTTATAAACTATCTACAAACTATCTACTCGATCGAACATGCAAGATACGAACTATGTATAATTACTATACCAAAAATTATGAATTATAAATTTAATTGAAATTATTAATAAACACAAAAAAAGGAAAAGAGAATAAAAATAAAAGTGCCAATGAAAGGCTTAAATTGACAGTAAACACAAAAAAAGAAAGAAGTGTTGTTGAAAATCAATCGTCGTAAATCGAACTGATGCACGGGGGCATCGAGTCTGAATGATATCGCCACAACAAAGGTCTTTACTGTCTCTCCGGGGTTAGTCCTAGGGACTATGAACCCCTTAGTCCTCTGGTATGGCTCTGCGCGGTCTCCGAGCCAGCTAGTATTTCTGGAGAGGATGGGGAGATGGGCAATTCCCAACCTCCGGGACTTTTGACCCCATACGATGTCGGGTGAAACTTATCTTATTAATATTAACTTATTATATCATCGTGGCAGCATCCTCCGGAATAAATATTCGGAAGTCGTAGGAGAGGTGTGAACTGCTCGTCGGGTGGGTTAATGCAAACCCTGGAGCATCGTGGGCTCGCTTCATGCCATAGGGCGAAGGTCCTTTTCTTCCTCCTCTTCTGGACGGATCCTGGACTGCTGCTGGTTGCCGAGGCACAGCTAAGCTAACACTCATGCTGGTTCACATCTGGGTCTTGACCTTTTTTTTAACTTCGATTTTTTAATTTATTTTTTTATCTTGTTTGTTTTTTCTTGTTTTTTTTTTTCTTTTTTATTTTTTCCTTTCTTTCTTAATCTTGTCCACTCACAACAACATTTTTATATTTTATTTTTATTTTTTTTCGTTCTTTTCATAATTATTGAACTATAATAACGGTTCTCCGCTGAGCTGTGAGCTTTTTTCAATCATCAATTAACAAAGAATGCCTTACGTCTGCGGACAAACACAGGACAACACATTAAAATACAGTGTAGTGGCGTGGCCACCTGTCGACACTTGTATATGGGACATCCACGTCACATTGAACATATAACAAACAGATACTAGGCGCGGAGCGCCAATACATTTCATGGGACGGCATACACATTTAGCGCGGTTCTACGACATTCTAAACATGGCCAACTCCAGGCCGGGCCCGAAGGGTGTCAACGGAGATCTCCAGTCCATCAAGGACTTCCCGTAAGTTGTAAATCTTGTTCTGCTCGCGTGGCACCTTAACAATCACCATTGGCATCGGATTTTTATCTTTGGTTCGTCTCATCCGCCCACGACACTGGAGGGGGAAAAGCCTCTAGCCTCCAGATCGGTCTTCAGGTCGTCCAACTCGACCTCGGCCGGAACACCCCTCAACACTACCCCCTGACAGCTTTTCGGAGGGCAGCTGATAAGTATGATAAGGTAGGTTCAGCTCATTCAAGACTTTAGTGGTACCTCTGAAATCCGTTTCTGTGTTGGGGTATATCCGGATGCCATCGGCGATATTCTGAGCCTTAGAGTACCCCAGGGCCCTGGTCCTCAGTATCTTACTCACCGTCGTCCATTGGCTTTTGTCCCTTAGGACTATCGGTGGTATACTGTCTTTGCTATTGCTGGCCAATTCAGGTCTGCGCACCTCCACCCGGCGCGGTTCTTCTTTTCTGCCCGTTTCGGGCACCCTCTTCGTTCTGAGAGACGGAACTTATTCAAGTTGGCTTCGTTCTGAATCTTATCTTGCCCGCCAGATGGTTTTGCGGGTACTCTACTTTTTGGTTTGACGCCCTTCCTCCTTTTAGAGGAGGGGGTGTCCTCAAATGTCAGTTTGCGGCTTGCCCCTCCCGGTTCGCCGTGTACCAGGACCTCTGTGACGATTTTTACAGGGGAGGAAGCTGGACGCTTTAACGTCTCCGCCACCCCGCGTAGTAGGGAGGCGTCAGAGTAACCAGAGCTGTCGCTGTCTACAAGGGAGGCATCGTTCGGTGTGTGATGTCCGTCCCCGCCGGCTCTAGTCACGTTCTATTTCTTAAATAACTCAAAATACGTAGTGCGCCCCTCGTCAATTACTGTCGTGTCCATTCTCTCTTCGACAGAGCCAGAAGCGTACTTCCCACCCAAATGTACTCCGCGGCCAATGGGATGCGAGCAGTGCACGTTGGAATGCACGTGCTGAATGCAGGTGTTCCACGCCGGTGTTCGGCGCAAGTGCGCGAGCGCACGTGTGCGATCGATAATCTGTTTGGGTGAAATCGAACACCTCCACATCGCTGTCCAGGTCAGCCAGCGTCACTTTTCGCTTTTTTTTGCGACTGGAGGAGAATTGACCGCTTCTTGTTCCTCCGCCGCTGGGCTTAATTAAAATCTTGTCAGGACTTGCCTGAACAGGACCATTTCCTCCTCCTTTTCAATACGTGTTCGGATAAAGTTGGCTGGGAGGTTGGCCAACTTTCTCCTAATGGTTTCATTTCGCGGCGAGTAGGATAACTACTTTACCGTCTTCCCGTGAAATTTTATTTACTCCATATCTATACATACAATATTCATATTAGATAGAAAAAAAACACACATTAAAAATTGTCTTACTGAAAAACTCCCTGCACACGACAAATAACATCTTTTCGGGCAGAATGACCTTGTTTAAACTTTCTACTATGATTTGGGTATGAACACCAGCCATTCTGAATAGGTATATGTACAAAAATAGTAAATAAAAGCAATAGCGCTCAATACTCAGCAAGTAGAGAATGAGTGAATATTTGAGGATGCAGCACATTTTATATTCGGTTTAGGTCATTATGTAAAATTAGTATGGCCATTACTTCCAAGAAATGCATATGCTACGTCAGGATTGGTCACTTTGAAAATTTCAAATCAAAACCAACAGGAGTGGTATCATTATGTAAGTATTTCTAAAGTAATTATTAGGCAGATGATACTATTCAAAGGATTTACTTCCACGCAATGTGAAAGCAACAAGAATAATTAAGATTTAAATACGTGGGGTCGGTATTTTGATAACATATCCTTAAATGCGCAAGCGCACACGTTAAAATAAGGGATTCTTTTAATAAAGGATATTTAAAAGTAGTATGCAATAACTCCCTAATATTTTTTTAGATAACTTGCATTGTTGTCTTAACCAACCTTATTTACCCGTATACCTTTAAAATATGGACATATTTCCAAAATTATCTAGAATGCACTGTGTCCTGCAATATATTTAAATGGTGACTATGAAATGTGTATGGTTAGTTTGCAGACATATAACTCTATTCCAAATGTAACAGATAATAACAATATTTTTCGATATAGTTTAAGTGCGAAGGCATATGACTGGAAAGAAATAAAAATTCCCGAAGGAACATATGATGTTGAGGACTTGGAAAGATATATAAATAAGGAATTGGAGGTTTTGGAAGGGGTAGATGAAGTATGTTTATTGGAGGGTAATAACAATACAATGAAAGTTTCACTGAAGGCTACTGTAGACGTTGATCTTTCCAATGAAAAGTCAATAGGTCGCTTATTAGGCTTTAAACGAAGTATATACCACAGAAATCAGAAACATGAAAGTGAAGAGGTGGTAGATATAAATAACGTTAGTGCGATAGATTTAATGTGTAATATTGTTGATGGTTCATATATTAACGGAGAACATTCACATATACTTTATCACTTCTATCCTAATGTGCCACCAGGTTATAAAATTATTGAAGTGCCGGAACAAAAGATATATATGCCTGTGAACACGAATATAATAACTAATATTGTCATTCGGGCAGTGGATCAGTTAGGACGTGTTATACATCTGAGAGGAGAAGAATTAACAGTGTATAGTCGAATTAGGCGAAAAGGAACCAATTGATAGAACAGTTAACGTGGAAAAGATGAGTGTAAGACGGAGATTATTGGTAAAAAATAATATTAAACATAACTTGATTTGGAAAAAGTTAACGAAGGCGAATAGAGAATTTTCGAGGAAAATAGGATATAAAGTTTTAGTATGAGGTGCTAAAGAAAAGGTTTATTGTATATATGTGTAGCAGCAAGAGGATTATATCGTAGTTTTGTGTAAGAATTGGTTGTGTGAAGTCGACGTGAAGAAGACATTATTTTAAAGATGGATGTTTAAATGTTTTAAGTACTGTTAAAAGAGACGATTCCATAGTAAAGCAAAGAGTACCATAATTATATCCCTTTCGGTACACCAAAATATGGGATAATGACGAAATAAGGATAGTTATTCCAGAAATAGACAGGTATACTTTACCTTGTGAGTCTTATTTATGTGTGATGGAAATGCACGTTCATCAAAAGACAATACGAAGTAAGTCCTACCGCAAGTTTAATAAGTAATGCGGTCGCTTTTATGTTTAGCGATATTAGATACATTATGAATGGGGTTGAAGTGGACGGTGTGAGAAATCCGGGTATTTGTAGTACTTTAAAAGGTATATTTTCATTTACCCCCGGTGACGTTAATAAAATAATGAATGCCGGCTGGGATATCACTACTTGGAATTTATCCGAATCAAGCCTCGGGTAATTTTTCTTTTGTATACCATTGAAATGTTGTTGGTTTCGCAGAGGATTTTAAAACTATAGTTATGAATGTAATACAAGAGTTAGTTTGATAAGAAGTAGTGATGATAAGGATGCAGTTATGCAAACGATGTTACCGATGAAGTAAAAATTACTATCGATCGAATTATTTGGCGAGTACCACACGTGAAGGTTGGTTTAAAAAATGACTTGTATTTGACGAGAATAACAGACAGAAATGTGTTATTGGAAATGTCATTTCGGGGTGGGAGTTACACGAATATCCAGCCGTACCACAAACAACAAAACATAATTGGTCAATTAAATCAGCTCCTACATTAGAAACACCTAGATTTATAATCATAGCTTTTCAAAGTAAAAGAAAAGGGGTTTGGAATACAAACATGAGTAGGTTTGATGGTATCAGTTTGACAAACGTAACTCCTATTTTGAATGGTAAACGATATCCTTATGAGAATATGAATATTGATTATAGTATGAATCGTTTTGCAACTTTGTATGATACGTATGCTGGGTTTCAGAAAAGCTATTACGGACATGCAGATGTCGAACCATTTTTGGATTTAACTCAGTTTAAGGCGTGTCCATTAGTGGGTATAGATTGTACTTACAACAGGATACTATACATAAGAGTGGAGTGATATTCGTATAGAGTTTTCAACAAAAGAAAATGTTCCGGCGGATACCATGGCATATGTTTGATATTACATAATAAGTTGTATGAATTTCTCCTTTTAATAAATTGGTTCAGAGAAAATACGAGTACAGTGTACGCGATAATAACAAAAGGAAATTAACATAAGTAAATGCAGAGGGGTATAGGTGTTTATAAGTGCGCTCTGTGTATGTATAAAGATTAGTTGTAAAATGTTCATGAAGTGTTGAGAATGTGTGATAGTCCGGAAGTTTATCGTGGTTGATATACAGTGGTATCGGAGTTGTAATGAAACTTTGATACCCAAAGAGTTGGCAACTTGCGATAATCAGTTTCGGATGAGTCATTTTGTGTTTAAACCTTTTACTAGTTTTGCTTCTTTGAATGTAAAAGATCAACGAACAGCAAGATACGTGTACCATCATCACCACCATCTAAAATGGGATGACGGATTTACTTTGTTAAGTGAATTTGATGATATTATTAATCGTTGTGTTGTGAATGTGATGTCGTATACGTTAAAAGGCAGAGAAAGTTGATATTATTAAAACAATAGTAAATAAGCGAGTTGTAAATTTAACTGAAGCAGAAAGATAAAATCGGGGAAACCTAGTTGTGTGTTTCATTTTAGTAGTGATTGCGTGTGTGCATTGTCAAATGTAAAAAATTTGTATAGATTTTTGAAAGGAAAGGATTGCATAGATTAGACTCATTTAACAGTTGTAAAGCACGCTTTGAAGTTAGTTCCCATTATAAGGGTTGTACATTATCAGATATGTTAATAAGATTCGTATTCGAAAAGTGGTAGATTTGATGGATTGTTATGAAAGAGATTTTTCGTTTAGCGGTATCGAAGACAAGGATTTAATTTATTTTCCCAAAATTTTTTGATGTATAAAGTATGGCAGTCGACTTAGAATTCGTGTGGCACAGATTACCAGTGTTTTAAAACAGATGAGGATTTGCAGCAATGTCGACCATGTTTTAAACATTATGGTCTAGAAGGTGTATCGTGGAGCACTTATATCGAAAGTGTACCCGGAAAAAGATTGTTCTGTTTTTAAATATATTGATTTGTAGTTATTTGCAGTTACTATAAATTGTAAAATGTGTTTGATTGATGTAGTTAATAAAGGAATGTGTAAAAAAGAACTCTTGTCATTGTAGTTAGTTTAAGTGGGCGGATGAAGGCTGGGCGGCGGGTCGGGAAGGTGGGCTTAGCAAGCTAGGTCCGCACAAGTCGCCTGAAGGCTCTTTGGAAGGTTATTTGAAGGTAGTGTGAAGGTCGTACCAAGGTCATTTGAAGGTCATGTTAAGGTTGTTTGAAGGTTGCGCCAAGGTCATTTGAAAGTCATTTCAATGTTGAAGATCACATCAATGTCGTTGAATCTTTTGAATGTAATGCCCTCCCCCCATTTATTAGCGAAAGGCCTTGATTTTAGGTATGAATAAGGTACGTTTCGCCGAATGTGTATCAGTTTAAACTAACTCTCGAAATGTGAGTAAGTAATTTTATTAATTTGAAATCTTTCTTTACTATATAAATGTAGGCATTAACAACTGTGGCAGATATCTTCGCAGACTTGTTTTATGGGGAAGGTAGTGAAATGCAGGTGAGTAAAAACCATGCAGGTACTGATTTGAGAGCCGAAGCAGATGCTTTCACTGCAATGGCGGTTGATGAACCCATTCCAGAGAAAGCAGGCGATGTAGCTGCAGTCGATAGCGATACATTTTGCACTTCGACACAAGTGGAATATATATTGCAAGGACGATTCTGATATTGCAATGGGTTCAAGCACGAATTGGGAATTTGATGAAAGAAGGTTCTGAGTGGTCAGCTAACTTGGATGTAGAAAACTGACTACGACTGCAACAACCATGGCAATGACAACCACTACCACAACCACTACCACAACCACCACAACTACCACAACAACAACCACGACAACGACAATTACAAGCTATACCAATGTTACGCCCACTTCTACCAGCTTCAAAAAATTGCCAATTCACATGCTATCCTGCGGAATTTATTAATTAACACGATCAAAATTCTCTTCAAAACAAAGAATGCAGACTCAAAATTCCAATCACCTAACGTAATAAAAGCTAGCCGTAGAGTCGACGTGTGAAGCAATCTCTTGTAAGGCGGCAGCAAGCGGTCCGAAAGGAACTTCTGCAGGAGTTACAAGGGAAAGCATCAGGCAACTTAGTTTTTGTAATGAAGTTCTGAACATTAGTGATGAGGTACGATTGGACTTTTTGTTTCCCCCATAAGACCTGACGTAAGGACATCAACGGTGACTACTAATGTAACAACTTCCGTAAGACCAAGACTTGTCGCAGCCACAACGACAACTACAGCTAGTAGTACAGTAGTTGAATTGCCACAATCAATTCATTCTAATTTTCCTACCTTAACCTCTCTTCCATGACCAAACCTACTTCCATTATTAAGAAACCTAAACCTACTTCCATTATTACGAAACCTAAACCTACCTGCACTATTACCAGACCCCCTACCACACCAACTGTTGAAAGCAACCTTAGCTCATCTTTCAAATCATTCTCTGACAACCTTATGTCACACCTTGAGAACGAGTTGAGCACGAAGGTTGTTCCACATTTAGAACAAATAGATTGTGGCTTGAACAACATCATTACGTTTACTAAGACGCATCTGGATTTCTTTAAAGGTGTCGTGGATATGAGCCCATATTCATCTGATGCGGCTCATATTCGCGAGAGAATGTGTCTTCTCACAGGAATACAGGTGCGATTAGATTCCATAAAGGAGGTGCTAAATCATCTTTTGCAATTGACAAAGGATAAATAATATTTTTGTTAAATGCGTGATTAGCACTTCTGTTTGGCACTATGAATTGCACTTCGGGTAACATGTAATTATAAATATAATGCTTTATATAAAGTTTTTGGCTTCAACGTTTAATGTTTCTGAAATTTTATTGCAATATCTTAAAACCCCATTTCAATACCTTGCGTATACCTTGCCTTTTAATACCTTTCTCCAACAGCTGCCACAACCGTACTGCTCTGATTAATTTCGGTAATGTTACTTATTATATACATATTTATTCCATATATATTATTTATTAAATATAAATTATTTTTAGGACATAACAATTGAACTTGTTTTACCCACCACCACCAACAACAATGACAACAATATGAGAAACAAGTACAAATTAAAATAATCTTATGTTCACCCCGGGAGACGGCAACCCCCCTGGACCATCTACGACCCGCCCCCGCCGTATTCTCCTATTACACCGCTGCGGCGACCGCGCTCGCAATCGTTGGCAGGTGGTTGGCGCGGAGGAGGCTGTTGGAGGAAAGCGGGGTCGAGGAACAAGAGGAGACCCCACCAGCTTCCGCAAGACCCCTGTTTGTAGATGTGCAGGAGGGGGATAGTGAAGACGACTCCTGGGGAGATTAGATTTGAACTTATTTTTTATTAGATGAAATAAAAATGTATTGTAAATTACATTTTGTGTTTATTTCTTTAATTCGTTAATAATTTCTTAGTGATTTTCTCGCTGCGATTTATCAATCTACATTTTTATTACGCATATTGTAATAAGCACCACTATTATTACAACAAATTTCTGTTGATTTTGTATAGCATACTGCTCATACTCCTCATGAATTGAAATATAAAGAATCCACGAGACAAAGATTTGCTAAAACAATTGACAAGCTGCAAACAGTCCTTTAATAGCATTTAAAGTCACTGTCAAAAATTGAGACCTTCAGTATATAACAATCCACCATGGAGTTAGAAAGTCAATCAATAGATCTACCAGTTAATAATTACGATCATGTATTAACTTCAAGAACATTTACACGGCACAGCCCTTATTTGGTGGACAAATAAGAGAGTACTTATCGTCGGGCCATCAGGAAGTGGAAAAACCAACGCCCTCATAACATTGTTGTTACACGGAAACGGTTTACGATTTTTAAATTTGTATATCTGTTCTAAATCTTTGCACCAGGAAAAATACCAATTTTTAAAACGTGTTATGGCAAGTGTTCCAGAAATTGGATACCGCGAATATGTTAATATTAATGATTTGGAGACTCCCGACACAGCTTTACAATATTCAGTAATTGTATTTGATGATATACCTAACACTGATCAAAATATTATCAAACAGTATTTTTCTTTTGGTAGACATCAACATTTAGATTGTTTCTATCTATGTCAAACATACAGTGCTATATCGAAGCAACTCTTACGAGATAATGCAAATTTGATAATAATTTTTCAACAAGATAGCACTAACTTAAAACACATTTACGAAGATCATGTTCATGATCTAAGTTTCAGTGATTTTTCTTCATATATGTCAATATTGCTGGAGAGAACCGTACGGAATGCTAGTTATAGATTGCGATTGTGGTTTCAACAAAGGGAAATACCGTTTAGGTTTCGATACTTATATTACTATAAAACCCACTTCCCTCGAGAGTGTTGCCTAGTATTCAGCTAACCGGCAAACGTTTAACAGAAATGAATGAGACGGCAGTAATGCAATTATTAAAGGCTCGAGAAGCATTAAAACAGAAATTGGGAACTTTGAGATCCGATATTGCCAATGCCAAGAGAAGCATAGATATACATTATGCCCCCGTTATTGAACCCTTAAAAGAAATTGCGATGAGGCTGGATGGGCAGGTGCGTAGTGGGGCATTAAGAAAGTCGTTAGGTTCTGATGCTGAAATGGGAGAAAGTTATTCGAGTTATTTACCTGGCAAGTTACGTAAACCATTCTCAACTACCCCCTCATCACAAAAACGTGTAGGTTGGTTTAGTCCTGAAATACACTCTTCACCAGCGAAATTGGAAGGGTCAAAAGTGGTTGCACAGTCATCAAAACCTAAGGGTTACTCCTCATTACCCCAACCAACATTTTTAGAAGATGAGTATATAGGTGAATATTTACCTGAATCTTCAAAAAGTGATAAAGAAGCGTCGATAGAAGAGGAAGAAGACGATAGTAGCATAGATTTAGCAAAGTCTATGGCCCATGCCGTATCATTATTACAAAGTCAACCTTCAAAATCTATTATAGGAAGCAAATCTATCAATAAAACACTATTAAACACCGAAGTTGTAAAAGAAGCATTAAAAAACCACCACCCTTTAGCGCAACCATACCTAATGGGTTTAATGACTGATGAAAGCGATGAATTCGACAATAAATATGGAATACGGGTGATTGAAGACAATCTAAAAATTGGAAATGCAGATGTAGGATTTGAAGATGAAAAAATTATTATAGGAAAATTTAAATATAAAGGAACTAGAGGATTGTATGAATTACTGTTTAAAAAGAAACCTGGAAAATTTACGTACGCAGATGCAAAGAATTACAATATATTTTGAAAGACACCAACGCACATAAAGTCAATTACGACTCGACGAAGAAGAACGCTGCTAGTAGAGGTTTCAAGTACACAGAAATTATAAAACCTATTCTAGAAGGTAAACCACCAAATGTTTGGTGGACCAGAAATTGGAAGACTGGGTTAGGTCTCTCAAGTACTAATAGCTTATTAGGTCCGGTAAGAAAATTATCTAAGACACACCGCCCAAATACGGTGGTAGAATATAAATACTGGGATGATCCAAATGAATTATGTGACAGGCTTAAATTACTAATGGCCTCTAAAGAGGCGGGTCATACAGGACATAATAAATGAAATAATAGCCATAACCGAAGAGTTAAAAGAAGCAAACATCATTGGGTAAGTTTTCCTGTGCAAGTACTATTTTCCTAGAAAAGTGTTATATGAGCCTGGGTTTTTTAGTATTCTTGTATGTAACAACAGTTAGTAAAGGTCACAATGACGATAGATAAATTTGGAAGGCATGTACATAACCATTCACTAAAGAAACGTTTGCGATCAGATAACGTCATCAAACATATATTTACACATCCTACAGCTAAAAAAGTTATATTATCACATGTGAAACCCATAACTTTAAAAGGAGGAAACTTGTCGCGGAAGAATGTTATAACCTTATCTAGTGATGGGAAAGTTTCGGTGACGGGTTATTATTTCCTCTCTCTCCCGGAGCAGGCCATATCATACAGGAATGTATTGTACAAGGGTAAGATAATCGATGTGGTAGTCTCTAACAGCAAGCTAGTGCAACTAAAGATTGACAGTGAACCATACGATTCAGCGAAAACATTTTATGTAAAACAAGGTACAGTGTTGATGTTAGAGTATATAGGACCAGCAACGAAACCAAAAACCGCCGACAGCGGTATATGTAGAAATATTAGTAGAGGATACGGACCCCTAGCAAAAAGGATGTCTAGTATAAAGAGAGATCTGGTGAATGAATTGCATGCTCCAGCCAGAAGAAATTTTCCAAAGCGTCGGGTTATTATAAAAGGCATACGGGATTTGTTTCAAATAGATCTAGTTGAAATGATACCTTATGCGAAAGAAAATGATGGTTATAAATATATTTTCGTGTGCATCAACACATTCTCCAAATTTGCTTGGGCTATAGCATTGAAAAATAAAACAGCAAAAACAGTTGCCGATGCTATGCAATCAATATTGGCAAATGCCAAAAAAAATGTTCCACAGAATATACAAAGCGATCACGGAAAGGAATTTTACAATACCCAATTTGAAAACGTTATGAAGAGATATGGTATCAATCACTATAGCACATATTCAGTTTTAAAGAGCTCTATTGTTGAACGTTTTAATAGAACATTGAAAACTAAAATGTGGAAGCTATTTAGTTATAATGGAAATTATCGTTGGGTAGATTGGTTACCTCAGCTGGTGCACGAGTATAACAACACCGTTCATAAAACAACTGGTTTCAAACCTTCTAAAGTAAATCGAAACAATGCTAAACATATACTTAACTTCGCCTACAGTAACATCAAGAAGATAGATCCAAAGAAAGCACAGTTTCGGCTAGGAGATTATGTACGAATCAGCAAGTACCGACACATTTTCTCAAAAAAGTACACCCCAAATTGGTCAAATGAGATATTTACAATTAGTAAGATACAAAATACATATCCTAGAACATACATTATACAAGATTCTAGAGGTCAAAATGTATTAGGAGGTTTCTATGAATTCGAGTTGCAGAAAGTTCAACATCCTGATGTATTTCTAGTAGAAAAGGTATTAAAAAAAAAGAAAGGCAAAGTATTCGTGAAGTGGTTGGGGTTAGATGCCTCGCACAACTCTTGGATATCAGAAGATAACGTTTTATCATAATTCGTTTCCCTGTTTAATCATACTATTTCTACTACGAAAAATAAAAAGTCATATGTACGGTTTGCGCACATTTATTAAAAATAATTTATTACTTAAGATTCAAAACACATACAATACATAGATTTAAGATTAAATGTAACAATAATATTACTTTACAAAATATAAGTGTAAACTTAAAATAAATATATAGAAATGGATTATAAATTGTCTTCTTCGATTACTGCAATCAATGCATCTAAATTTCTCTGTCTTCTAATCTCATCTATTTTGTAATGTCCCCAAGCAAATGTGTGACACCCATCTTCTAAAATATATCGTTTTTCATCTTTTCCAGAGAGGGCGATTTTATTAATAAGTTCAGTATAAATGGTGTGGAAGTCCGAACGAAAGGTGTACATTTTCCTAAGAAGCACTCCTCCACTTTCCACAATGCCTTTGTAATCATTTACAGTTTAAATGTTTGTTAATCACATATTTTTTAACACCTTTCGCCGTTTTACATGTTTTGTTTGTAAGTTTTACACAATATGCTTTTGCACCTGTTCCAAAAAAGGATTCTATTATATCACCACCGAATTCATCTTTCATTTTCCCTAACCTAGGCAAACTGCGGGGTATATTAAATATATTATTTTCTGTAAAATTGGAGGTATCAAATCTTTCCTCGTGAACTTTCATATCTTCATAGAAGTTATGATTAACGATAGACAATATAAGAGAATCAGTATCAGTGTATAGGAGAGATACGTCGACACCATACAAAGGTTTGATGTAATCATAAAGAAAATCATACATCACCATCTTCGCAATTTCCAAAATTGAAAAAACCAACATACACCGGCTTAGTGTATTTAACACGTACTATTCCTAATTCTATCGCAACTAGGCTATCACAAAATACCTTTGATGATTTAAAATTTGGTTTAGCTATGTATCCCTCCGCCCCCGATTTTTTACGCCAAGATTCCCAATGAGATACCAATTTTATATCCACCCTCTTCTCAACGTTTTCCATGGTCTTGCCAAATATGCTGTTAATATTTAACTTGTAATATTGTTTACCGAATTCATTTGTTGCCTCGTTGCGTCTTTCTGTATTGAAGTCTATATACTTCTTTAACCAATTTGCTTGACGAAATTGTATACCTCGCCGAATACGTTGTAAATGCAATCCGTGTTTTAGACACTGCTTGAGTGTTAAATAATGAATTATATAGTTAGTTTTATCAAGTAAGTTAGGAGTTAACTTGGGATGTTTAGATGTTGGGGGAATAACATTCTCTGGACAGAAAGGAAAATCATTATGGACATCATGAAGATTTTGTGGATATACTAAATCCACTTCGAAAACATATCCAAAATTGCCATCATCTGGAATAGTGTTTACATCAATCGTTATTAGTTCTTCCCTGTTAACCATCGAAATTGGTCTATTGGCAATTTAAAGCGCATTGCATAACCATATAAATTTGTTGCATCTAAGTATGTTATCCACTTCGTAGGTTTCGTTTCGTCAAAATTTGAAACATACTCATTATTTGCATATTCCATTCGTTTACTACACATACTTACACCACCCCGTATACCCATTTTGAAGAAATGAAGCATATCTATATCTGTCAATAATTCTAATTTTACACCGGTCATTCGCAGCATTGCATCCCAACTTAGCCCAGGCGCAGTTAAATAATGTGCTGGATCCAATTTGTAATTATTGATACATAAATCTCTAAAATTTTCGAAAACATCTGCTAACAACATTACATCGGACATTACATAAACATCGCTGTAATCCCCTAATGTCTGACATTCAAATAATTGCCATACCTTTTCAGCTCGAGCATATTCTTCATCGCTTACATTGCTGTCACTTAATATATCATAAAATTCTTCCTTGCTGGGTAACTCTGGATAATGCAATATTTCTGTCGAAGTCAGAAACTGATATGGGAAAACCCCTTTCCTACGCAAAATTTCAAACTTTTCTCCATCAAGATACCGTTTTGTTTCCCGATATTGTTCATCATCCAGATAAGAAGCTAATTTTTCTATTGATGAATTCATGAATTTAAAAGAATCTATAAATTTCATTTTAAGAAAAACTTTGCGTTTTTTTCCCTTAACATCAACCTTATCACCTACATGTACTTTTTTCGAAAATGTTATATATTTCTCTTTAGTTTGGGCAATTACACCTAACTCTTCTTTTTCTAAAGCTAATGATTTGACGAATAAGTGACTGTCATAATTTGATAGATTATGAAACACGATGGGTATAAAATTTGGATCTTTGTAATTTATATTACACGTCATATGAGCGGCACCCCGGTACAAACCTGTTTGGTGATCGTGGTCGCAAACTTTCTCATTCAAATTTTCAATAGATTTCTCACAAATATGACAAGTTTTCGAATGTTCATAGTTTCTTGCTTCTTCCATAGTCAATGGTAGCATCTCTTTCACATTACTTAAATAGTTACTATAAATCGATTTTATTTCTTGCTCAACTTTTTTGACAAACACCGCCGCCACATTTTCCCCGCGATAAACTTCCAATTTAGATAAGTCATTATTAAAACTACATTTTACATAGTAAGCAAAAGAGTAAGGTTCGTGTTGATAACATTTTAAATTATATGGTTTTTCCGGGTTTGGTTCGACTGTGTGTAGAGGTTCCAATATCGACTCAAAATCGGCATATATAATAAAGGGGATTCGCAATTGCTTTTCAAAATTTTCAAATTGCAATATATTCTCCAACACCTGTTCACCAAATTTATTAATTCGAAAATCAGTCCCTGGCAATTCCGCTTTAATTTGCATACAATCCTCCACTTCGTGTCTTGCCAATTTCTCCTGACTCGAAAATGAATTAAACATCCTTCACAGATATATTTCTGATGCCCAGCTTGCGATCTTTGTGAAGATACAAGCCTTGATAAATTTTTTATCCAACAATAATGAGTTTTTCCATTATCCCCACAAAGAAGTAACAAATTTATATGAACTACCCTTCTTCGTTTGGAAAAATGTAACGGTCCTACTACTTCATATATCACTCTATTATTAAAATGTGATTCCAGCCCATATACGTTTATCGATATATTATTTCTCTCTTCAAATTTTGCAATCTCCTTCAACGTTACTGGAAATGTTATATCGGTAAAATCAGCAACAGTGTTGTAGTCTGGATACGAAGACGTTCGTTGTGGAAGACCATCCGGTTCACGAAGAGCAGAAGTTATTGCCCACGCAAAACAAGCGTCGTCATTATTTTGTACATTTATAATAGCTTTTTTGTTTTTTATTTGTTCAGGTAAAGAGATAAAACTTGATGCTTTCATTGGATTAAATTTATTGATATTAACTTCCATGTACAAAATTTTGCATAGCGTCCATCCTACAAAAAATACTTATGTTATTTATAAGTTTCTTATTTTATTTATCTCGTTCTTACCAGAATCCCGCTCTTGAAATTCAGACATTTTGGCAGCAATTTCATCAATAAAGGCATCATAACTTTCATAAAAATTACTTCCTTGGGTTACAACCTTATTTTTCGTATTAAACGATTTAACCTCCACATTTTCTCTAGTTAATAAAAAGTAAAGACCATACAATTCTAAATTAATTTTTACTGAATTGTGAATACCCAAAATACCATCGATTAAAGTGGCTATTTTTTCTTTTATATTATGGGCAAACTCTTCTACGTCAATATAATGTTTTGAATTATCGTATACACGATAACTCACAATTCTATCACCAAAAACTCCAACAATTCTTTCCACACCTTCATCTACAATGACAAATGCATTGCTTCGATGAAGATTACTGCGAATATGTGCAGTGTAACAATTTTTCTCCACATACACATCACAAATATCACATTTTAAACAGTTTGCGGGTCCAGCATCATCCTCAAACTTTATTCTTTTTCCCTTACACGAACTCTGCACGTGTCGATTTTTATTATCTGAGCGAGTAAATGACTTTCCACACTTTTCACACTCAAACATTTTACTATGCCTTGTATCCTAACGGAAAGATATAAATCGTCTGCACTACTACAACCTCATTGAGATACTGAGCTTGTCAACCTTAATTTCCCTTATATGTACAAGTTTCAAGGTTAACGTCTGCCAAATCCCTCACCTTGAGAAACTTTACAAAGTCGGTTTTTAATGTCATTAAAGGTCACCTTCGAATGTTATTAGGGATTACACTCCCCCTCCTACTACCCCACACAGTATATTTATAAAACTCCTTGTAACAACTTACACATTTTAATATATATTCTTCCACCACGCAACGTAGTTCGTTAACTATGGATAAACGTCAAGTTTTTGCTTTGAGAAACCTACATACATACATTGTTCAAACATGCAACTTTGAACTTCTAATACCACAACTTATGAAGCACGGTGTATTTACTGAAGATGATTACCCATTTAATAAGGTATTTTAAAAGTAGCAATACATTATCTCATGTATTTATTTTGATTTTTATTATCTAGGATGTTTATCATTTCAATGATGAACTTCTTTTTGTTCTACCTGCGAGAGGAGCACAAACTTTCGAATATCTGATTAAAGCATTGCAGGACACTGAACAACATCATATTTCACAACGATTATTAGATAGTTTAAATATGTGAATATGTATTATCATTATTATATTACACATATACTATAATAAAACAGGTTTTCAATTATAAATGTATTTACTTATTAAAATAAAAACATGAAAATATACGTTTACAAATTTTGATAGCTTAAATCATCCTCTAAGATAACTGTGTCCATATCAAAAATATCTTCTTCATTTCCCTCTTCATTCACTTTTTCGCTTTCGTTGCCATCAGTATTTTCATGAGCATTGTTTTGTAGATAATTTTCCCAAATTCCACTACATCACTCATAATGATAACGTCCCCTTCAATAATCACTACAAGTTCACCGTCAATATTTTCTACTAACTGCACATATTGATCACTAACTTCTTCCTTAAAAGTGGCGCAACACATTGTTTAGAATATGATATAAACCCCACACGATAATAACTATACACTGACTGTGTTTTGAATGCCTTATCACACGATGTTTCAAATGTCTTGTGTCCAAATGACCTTGGAACCTCCTCCTTGACCTTGACATTACAAATTATGGAACCTCCTCTTTGACCTTGACCTTGACCTTCATCTGACTTGCCCAAACGTATTTGCCGATTGTGGAACCTCCTCTTCATGACCTTCAAATGACCTTGGTACGACTTTCACACTGCCTTCAAATGACCTTCGGACGACCTTGGTGCGACGGCGCGACCTTCAAACAACCCTAACATGACCTTCAAATGTCATTGGCACGACCTTCAAATGACCTTCAGACGACCTTGGTGCGTCCTCCAAACTACCTTAACATGACCTTCCAAATGACCTTGGTACGACCTTCAAATGACCTTCAAATTACCTTCAATGACATTCCAATGACCTTCAGACAACCTTGGCGCGACCTCCAAACTACCTGCACATGACCTTCAAATGTCCTTCAAATTACCTTCAGACGACCTTGGTGCGACCTTCAAACTAGCTGGCCGTGACCTTCAAATGTCCTTCAACATTGAAATGACTTTCAAATGACCTTGGCGCGACCTTCAAACAACCTTAACATGACCTTCAAATAACCTTGGTACGACCTTCACACTGCCTTCTACTGGCCTTCAGGCGACCTTGGTGCGACCTTCAAAGTACCTGGAAATGACCTTGAAATGTCCATCAAATGACCTCGCTGCGACCTTCAAACTACCTTGGCATGGCCTTCAACTGACTTTCGTATGACCTCCAGATGACCTTGGAACCTCCTCCTTGGCCTTGACATTACAACTTGTGGAACCTCCTCTTTGACCTTGACCTTCTAAATGACCTTGGAACCTCCTCCTTGACCTTGACATTACAAATTGTGGAACCTCCTCTTTGACCTTGACCTTGACCTTTATCTGACCTTGCCCCAACGTATTTGCCGATTGTGGAACCTCCTCTTTGACCTTGACCTTGAGCTGACCTTAGGGTCGGTCAAGGTCAAGGGCAAAGAGGAGGTTCCTCAATCGGCAAATACCCCCCTACCTTGACATTACAAATTGTGGAACCTCCTCTTTGACCTTGACCTTGACCTTCATCTGACTTGCCCCAACGTATTTGCCGAGTTGTGGAACCTCCCTCTTTGACCTTGACCTTGAGCTGACCTCTAGGGTCGGTCAAGGTCAAGCAAAGCAAGGAGGTTCCTCAATCGCAAATACCCCTACTGATAACATTAAGTTATGAAATATACAGGACTTAACAAAAACAATAATAATTTTCAAGAAAGCAAAGTGTCCGGGGCGGCAAATAAATTGAAACAAGTAGAATAGTCTAAATATGTAGGGCAATTACTCGAACGAAGTTAGAAGTTGGACATGTAAAACTTCAAAGTATGCGAAACGTTGGAAGTCACATATAATAAAGAGTCCCGAAAATAATAACTGGAACTACCGTAAAAATCCGAAAATGAAAAAACAGAAAATATGAAATGAGAGATACCAAAATACGAAACGAAACGTTTGAAAAAGTCTACACAAATAGATGTACAAAACATCCGACAGACGATCTAACACCTAAGTCGAAAAACAGATGATAGTCCCTACAAAAAAGTGTCATGAAACTTGCGATGAAGTCATTATTGCTTAAATAGAAATTCTGGTGGCCAAAATATATTTTGTTGAATTAACAGATCTTTTTTCTCGGGTATAATCACACCCTCTCCGAATGTTTGCTGATATTAAAATTAAATATAACAAGAAAAGGAGGTATAATTAATCTCATGCTCGTCAAAGCAGACTGTGACAGAACCTTTATAAAGAAAATAAAGAGTAGATATTTACTCCCGACCTTTGAGTTTAATTAATGGACGTTGGAAAGTCTTAATTGAAAAATCAATTCGTCCGGATAATCAATTTTAAAGGCAGAGGTTCTTAATCAGAATTATTATTCTATATTTGTGTATTTACAAATTATATCAATAGGAATATCAACATAAAAAAAAATAGTAAATGTTGTATGTATGTATGTGAGGAGGGTGATGTTGCACTGCGACCTAAGAGATTTATTATGTTCCCTATTCTTGCTGTTTTACAGCTGGTCTTTCAAGCCTATTCCTCTCAGAAAGTGTAGGATATCAGAAGGCCCCAGGTTAGGTAGGTCTCCCTCTATCAATTTCACATGCTCCTAGGTGCAACGCCTTTAAGTTGCACAGTGCTGCGCAATTTGAGAGGAGAGGGATGGGTGTTTCATCTTGTTCCCCACAAAATTTACATTCAAATTCCTTCCAGTTTACAATGGCCTGAAAGTGTTCCTGTTAATATGGGAACATTGTTCTTATTCAGATTGATACATTCTGTAAACCTCTTCTGGTTATAGGTCCCCAGAAGAATTTTACTTTGCCTCATTCTTTGGAGATTCTTAGGAGAATCTCCAAGGAATTATTGGGATGATTTTCTCTGCTCAATTTCTCTTTTCAATATCTTCAGTATTGTACTGATTCTTACCCCACAAAGGGGTTCAGGCCTACAAAAGATATTCCAGCGAGCTTTTTTGGCGAGATTATCCGTTATCTCGTTCCCTTCCACTCCTGTGTGCCCCGGAACCCATAGGAGGGTTACTTTATTACTTTTTGCCTACCTCGTCTTAATTTCCCCTAGACATCCCACAGCATCTTGGAACTGATTTCATGTGAACTCAGCGCCTTGGTGGCTGCTTGACTACCAGACATGATGATAATCTACTGCTTTCGATAATTTCTATCGATATTGAACTGGACGCACCTTTCAATAGCGTGTATTTCGGCCTGGAAGGTATTCGGGTATTTCCCCATGCTTTCGAAGTACTTGGTTTTAAGCCAAAATGCTCATTCTAAACGCGAAATAGAAAGTAGTATATTAAAGCACTAGTATTTTATAATATCAATTTTTGGCATGGAATTACGCACGGCACAATAATTGGTGACTCAAATATAGAAACAATGAAATTTCCTGCATAGATAAGAATTCCATTTTAAATAAAAATAAACCTAAATTAATGCGAAATATGGAAAAAAAAATGCATGAAAACACGCATTACAAGACTGCTGTAACACTCGCACATTAAAATCACTCGTATTGGCAACAAAGTCCGAAAAGAACCTCTGATATTTATTTTTCTTAAGAAGTTTTACTACGCCTTCGTCTTTGTGTTTCTCTTTTTAGCTAACATTCTTACTTGCTCTCGTAATGTGTTTTTTCGATCACTCCTAGAACAAGTTTTGGGCCTATATATGAAGCCGAAACATCCCTTCCTCGCTTAACTTTTCCTTTCCTTCGATTGCAGAAAACCCGGGCACCTAATAGCAAAGTAACTTTGTTGCGACCTGTCAAGCTATTCAGTTCCAGAATACATGCCCTAAACCAGTCTTTATTATATTCTGAGTTCTCCCTCAGCATCGCTAAGCTGTCTGTTGCAATATAGACCTGCTTGTTGTTTATAATACCTCTTATGCAGTACCCGAGTTTTTTTTTGATGATCTCCCTCTGTAAACTAGATTAATTCTCCGAATCTGATGAATAGATATGGCGAAATCACGTGGTCTGATCTCAATCCCAAAAGTTACTTTTGACATGATGAGTGTAACCAATCTGAAATGGCCCATTCTTACCTCCCTCATTATCATCAAGTGCATAGCAAGGAGGCCTAGTATGCATTTCATTGCTGCTGTAGGTGTAGTTCTCATCTTGCTAAGTTATTACAGTTTGTTGCTGCATCTTACCCCACCATACCAGAGATGATGCCTAAGTGATCACAGGTCTGATCACCTGATGTATATCCAGTTAACATCAATTTTGGTCTTAAGCCTCAATGTTCCCCATGAGTTCTTCTAGCCAACATAAGTGTTGTCTCCATCGTAGCCTTAATTCTCTGAGGCTATCGTTTGTGAAGGAAAGTGCATAGAAGCGCTTCTTTGGGGTACAGAACATGCTCAGCTCTCTGTACGAATTCATGTAAGGCTGTCTCTGTAGATTTTTTGCTTGGTATGCATACTAGTCTTGGTATAGTGGCCGATATGGCCATTTATTTTCAGAGAATGTATTGAACTGTGAGGTTCTTTCGATAATATCCTAGTGAATTTGGCACAATCCGAAACATTCTCAATGTCCTCGCAGTACCTCCTCCAGGATTCTCTTTTTGAATCCCTCAAAGCTTTATTGCAATCAGTAAAGGCCTTTCTACATTCATCCCAGACTGACGTTTTCTTAGGTCTACTGAACTTTTTCCTGACTTTCCTTTTCATGGTTTCAAGGTTGCTGTTTCACCAGCGTACGTTATTGGAGACTCTCTTGTTCACTATGGGGCAGTTGTTATTGAATGCTGATGTAATGGTGTCTTGAATTTGCCCTGCTACGAATTTGAGGTCTATTGTGTTTCTTATATTTCATTGAATCCTTTCCAGACTATGTTTCAGTTCTACTGCCAAAGCTTCTCAGTCAGTTTTGCGGGGATTACGATAAGTTTTAATTACAGGTTCATGACCTCCTATATTAAAGTTTATATAATATCCTCATCAGACACATGCCGATCATAGACGTTACTTCCTACATAAGTAGTTGCTAACGGTAGGTATATCTATTACATACCTCTTTCCTTTTTGAATTCATGAAAGTAGGTTTATTGCTTACATTAGTATGTCTAAATCATTTGCCATGAGAAATTGTAGTAAAAACTCACCTCTAAGGTTGTTGTTGCTGCAGCCTCAGATCGTGTGGTTGGCATTTGTATCACAGCCGATTATGAGTTGCGATCCACTGCTGCGCAGCAGGTCTTCAAAAAGAACATATACCGATTCGATAATCAAATCCCTAAACATATTCCTATCATCCAACCTAATTTTGACTGCGAACAAGTCCCTGACACAGAAATTGGTATTTTACAGTTTTCCTCCTGGCTTCAATTGTATTTATTCTTTGAATTTCTTCCTGTGGTTAATATCATTATTAAAAAATGAATTTGGCATGTTTAAATAATATATTCAAAGAGGAGAATTGTTGTGAATTAACCAACAAAATATTATCGAAGCAAAAATATTTAGCTTAATTTAATCCTTATTTAGTGTTAACAGTTGTTGAAATAGCGTTTTCATTTCGATCGGTATATAACTACCAATTAAACCGTTTTTTTAAAGATAATTATCTTATAAACAAAAACTCAGCCGATGAGATGTAAACTTTTAACGATCTTATCGTCGATACTTACACATCAACTATACTTCATTAAATTTAAAAATTGTACCCTAACAGTTTCGTTTTAAGGTATAAAATGCCTTCATCGAGTTTAACATATTAAACAAAGCGTTATTACCCAAGTAATCATTTTCGCAGCACATATGTTTATAAGATAAAATTGCTTCAATTATGTTAAAAAATCTGTTTTTAAGTTATTGATCGTAGAAAGCGAAAAATTTCAAAATAAACTGCTTTGCCTTAAAATTTTACTTTAATACCTTTTACCAACAGCAAATATTTCAACTAATTTTCCCGAATACTCCATGAATAAAGTGTTAAAATAATTCACTACTTATTGAAACTTTCTCTCAAAGCTTATAGAAATGTTAACAACTTCTTCATTTGGTATTCGACACAAATGACGCCGAGTGGAAAGTGTTTTCTACAGGGAAATTACAAAGGTAAATTTCCGAAATAATTATTTATTATGAGTCTAAAACCACAAAGCTAATGTTATAGAAAGTTAAGAAAAAGGTGTTTATAGGTTAAAATTTTAACAAGTATTCATTAAAATGAAATAAAAAATACTTTACAGCATATTTAAGTTTTTCCTTTATATTGTTTACACGAGCTATCAGGATATTTCAGGTCACTCTTGTCACTATTCTTTACTTCTCGATATATTACTATTAGAATACTAACCCAATGTTCAACAAAGTGTCCTAAGTTCAACTAGCGCAGATTCTTCATAAATTTGTCGTCAAATTGTATATTTCTAATCTTAGAAAATCAATGGAGCATAATAGGTGCTTTGCAATGCATCACTTAATACAGACATTAAATAATGCATCCTCAATAGATAAACGGTATACATTATCAAAAATGGAAAGTATATTTTCAAAAGTTATTGGGTGGCGAATGAACAGGAAGGAAATGAGTGAATGGAAATGGACCAACAGTAAGAGGTAATATAGGAATTACCATGAAAGAACAAACACACCCCAAGAAAACTAAAGAATGGAAGCATTAGGAAAAATGGAATGAGGATGATGCTAGAAACGGCAAATAAAGCTTTAAAAGAACAATCACACTAGCCGATTGGGAAAATGGCATGATATTATCTGTGTAGAAAAAATATCAACGTAATGTAACAATTATAGAGGTATAACATAGCGCCCAGTATAACATTGTTGCTCTGAGTAGATATTGAATGAAAAACTGGAAAAGACAATGAAATGGAACAGAGGCAGAGTAACACAGCGGTTTCAGAAAAGATAGGAGTATATAGGATATTTATTACAAAGAATTATAACAAGAACCGGATTGAAGAGATAAACAAAGATTATAAAGAAACATAACAAACATGGTCATATACAAAAACGTGAAATCAACATCATTGAAAACACGAGAGGGATTAAGACAAGAAAGAGAAATGCGCCCACCCTCTTTACAATTCACGTGTTACATTACGTCATGATGGTCGTTCTGCAAGATCATTCACAGGAATGTTTTCCACGAGAAAGCCGGATACATAAAGGGTAAAATGGCAATCGAAAACGGAGACGCTTGAGTACTATTAAAGGGAACACAATAAAAAATAACATGTTCTATAAAATCAAAAACATAAATAAATAAATGAATAAATAAAGGTTGAGCTTTTTTTTAAATTCCCTGACGCCTCTAATACAGATAAGCTATCTGTTATAATTCTCACGTCCCGCATAAAATCCCATTCGCGCCTACTATTACCTACTGCCTGATTTATTGCAACTAATTCTGCCTGCAAAATATTGCACTGACCCTCTAATTTGAACTTTTGATTATGTATTTCAATACCCCTATTATAAACAACAAAAGCCGCCCCTGTACCACTCTCACCCTTCGACCCACCCGTAAAAAATTCCAAACCCTCTCGAAAAGTGCCCACAACTGTATTATAAAACTGATAGAGGTAACCATAGGGACATATTAGAGATTCAATTAAAAAGTAATAGAAAACCTTACTTGAGAAAGTAATAGTTATGGTTTAAACCGAATGTGCACATTTTATATGCAGCTTAAGTTTATTTCCATTAGTATATACGGATTACATATTATTATTCCTCTGAAAAACTCTACTGAGAAAAAATCACATTTGTGGTAATACAAATTGTTGATGTTACTAGCACTATGTAAACACCGCTTTTTCTTTAGCAAAAATATTAATTTCCAATGAACAAACATTGAACTTAATGCATAAATATAATTTAGTGGCTAATATCAAAATTCGAATAACATATAATTATCATATTAATACTAGTTAATTTTATTGCAGTTCAACCACGGAAACCGGAAAACTAGAGTACAATCAAAATCAAATACTGCCAGGACACAATTTGACGGCTCAACACGGCGAAGTGGCAATTATTAAATGCATTTCACACTTCGGTAATCCACCACCTATATTAAAATGGTTTCTAGGTATGTATATAATTGCTTTTAGAACTAGCGTCTTTAATAAACTTACAAAAGCACTCGATGTTCATAATCTTAGGGGTTATAACTGTACAAAACACTTAGAGATTTTAAGACTATCATATTAAGTAAACAGTCGTATATGTAATAATCTATACTCCTACCACCCTAAATATTATTTTCGATCCGCCCCTGTTTCCAGTAGATTTTCTTAGAACTTCATCATAAAATGACATTATATTTATTGGTCTTATATATTTCATTTCATTCTATCTCGTTTTGCTAGCTCATAAAATAAAAGTAACTCCAAACAATTTCAATTCTACTGGCATGCGTCTTAATGCAAGGGTTTTTCCAGATAACACACAGTTTGTGCAAAAAAAATCTGGACCCTTTTTGCAGCATAATTAAGTAAATGCCCTCTAATCCTAGTTTTTATAAAATTTAAATAAATCGATTCAGTTTTTCGATCAGTTTTTTTTCACCTACAGTCCCTCTTCTTCTGTTTTATTCCAATCCAGGACCTACGAAGTGGTAGATCCCGATATATGTATCCTAAAGAATTATCTTGTTTCTTGATTTCCACTAAAACTGGTGCTTCCTTGTTTCATTTCCAGCTTGTCGAAAAAGTAACACATAATATTTTCTGTTTCATTTCTCCTTTTGAACTATGATGGCACCAGTTGATTATTTTTTAATAGCAAATGCATTTTTCCAACGTATATAGATTGTCTGCTATCTTTGGAAAACGATGATTCCGCGTAGGATGACTAATTTTAGCGTTCACAAGGTGATTTCTGACAAAAAAAATGTGATAGTATACGCTGATGTGATAGCGTCTTAGATTTTCCTTGTTGCAAATTCCAGGTCTATCGTATTACTTATTTTGTAATGAATAACCGGTACAGTAATTTTTACTTCTGGTTACTGAGTTTCTCCTAACTCGCTATTCTATTAAGAGATTACAATAAGTTCAATTGTATGATTACAAACACTTAAATTAAAGTGGACGCGTTTATGATATAAGCAGCCTTCCCGATTTCACACGCACCAATTAAAGGTATTACTCCCTACATAAATAGATTCTAACAACATGTCTATCATCTCTTTTTTGTTGGAATTTGCGGCGTAAGTTAATCTTATCTATTGAAATGAGTTATGTTGAAGATTGAATTCATGATGCTATTTCCCAGAATGTGTGTTCGCATCGCAATCGAGTGAGTTGTTTTCCAGCAATTCTATAGCTCATCACCAGCGTTTTCACGGAACAGCCAAGAAAAACATTGATAACGTAATTATATTTTCTTATTGCAAGCAAACAAAAACAATGCGGTATTTCCATTAGTCACGTGCATTTAGCGCAAGAATTAGGCCTGTTTCAGACGAGGCGGTTTAGTTGATTCCAATAAGTTGCCTGGTTTACCCTCAACTAGCTGATTGTCATTGATGACCTGTTGAAGTAGCCGAAGCGGACAAGTTGACTCCGTATGAAAGGATTCATATCAGTATGCTCCTTGACAACCGTCCGTTCAACTAATGCAATCAACTAATCGCCTCGTCTGAAACAGGCCTAAGTGACAAAGTGTGAAATATCCAACGTGCCAGCAGACTCTTGATCATGTCGTTAACGTAAAATTGTCTAGTTCGCTCTTGGGGTTCAAATTCATTTCTATTCACTCCGTGCTTCACGAGATTTTATTAATTCAGTACAATTGTTTCGGTAACATTTGTGTTCCCATTCTTCGCCGAAAACCAAATGAATTAAGAAAAATTCTGTTACCAAAGCATGCAACGTCATCTCTCTGTAAAAGGAACACGTTTACAAATGCTTTTTTACACCTACTCGCTTGTCAAAATTCTAAGAAATATCAACAAATATGACCGTTTTATCCTCATGAATCCATCAATATTTACTTGCGAAAGGATGCAACCAGATTCGCTAAAATGGTACAAGTCTACCATAGCGATATTTTGCTATGTGTTCCTTGAATCTAGTATCGATAGCACGTTTCGTCGAAACCTTAATAAATATAAACCTTACTGCAGCCACCACACCTGATTAGGATTTGTAAGTGTACGATTTTTCCTTGGGATGAAGTTTATCTTTCGCATTGCCGAGATGGTTTCTCAATTTGTCCCACTAGGTAAAACACATGCCTGTCTCTTAAAAGTATCCCTAAATCTCTTGAAATTCGTTAGAAAAGCAATTTAACAATTTTTAGCCGTGGTCTTCTTCTGAGGTTAAATTGGTGACATTTCTCATACATGATTTATATTCAACCATTTTTTTATATTGCGAATTACATCTATAGAAGACTAATCATTATAGATCACTGTTTAATGAATTGCAATTCCTTATTAAATCTACCTATGTTAAATGGAACTTTCTTAATAGACTAATAAAATTTCCACAATTGGTATCACAAGCCAGCACAATTTCGATAATCAGTTCTTCAGAATTTCCTACACATATCTTGATGCAACTTATTTCTACACCTTCAAAACCTTCAACCCAATATTTTTTGGATTATTAGTTTTGGATTACTCACATTAACTAATTTATAAGCGTGTCATTTTTCATTTCTCTTTCGTGCAAAGTAATTTATTAATATGCTTGCAGGCTGCTTTAGTTTATGAACATATGCACTTACAAGATCTCTTCATTTTAATTAATTAATTTGTTCCATACTCTCTAATTAAAATTAATTCATTTTTCAGATCAGAATGAAATCACTCCTACCAGAAGACAAGAAAACATGACAGAAATTGATATTCCAAAGACATGGGTAGCAGTTTCTATCTTAGAGTTAACCATTTCCAAGGACAATCATGGCAAATCACTCAGATGTGTTGCTGTGCACGAAACATACGCTACTAAGTCAAGTAGTGTGGATGTAAGATTAGACGTAATGTGTAAGTAGCAGCAGGTGGTCCGGGAAAAACATTTAATATACCATACACGGACAAATTACAGCGTTTATACTAATAATTTTACTCGTTTATATAAATGTTAATTATTATTTTATGACAATCGTTAGTATAGGAATAATAATAGAATTGCGTCTTTTGTTTCACAAATTCTATATTCATCGTAGTGTACGACTGATTTCGTATCTATAACCAACACTAGAACTATAAAATCATGCTAATTAGTTAATGAAATTAGTGCTCTATCTCTTTGCTTAACCTACACATTTGGATTTGATATTTACAATTTATAAAAAAGAGGATGACTTTGTAGGATATTTTAACACAAATTAAATTCTTATTAAAGCTTATTTGTCAATAATTATGTTAAACCGATAACGAGTATATTGTATTAGATATTAAAAGGAACTAAGAAAAAATACCGTCATTTTGTTATAGAAACATCGAACTAGGTAGCAAGTACATTGACAAACATTTCAGAATACGCATATTTTGCAGACGTACCTGAAACAAGACTCATTGGAATTCCAACGAACGATGTGGAGGAATTAAAGACTCTGTGGCTATTCGATGTGTGGTTAGCGCAAACCCTAAAGCAAACGTTATATGGAAACGTCAAGGTCAGGATCAAGCAGCAAGTTTACAGGAGCTGCTGCAATTTAGTCCGATTCTGAGACAGCATGCTGGTTATTACATTTGCCAAGCGAGAAACAAAGCAGGAGAGTCGCAGCCAGCAGTTGTTCATTTGGATGTTAATGTAAGTTATAGTTAGTAGAAAGTAAATATACTGTTATGGAATATATGTATAATGGTAGGGAAAAGAAATCAAACAAGGTCTAGATCCTCACAAAATTCTTTAATAACGCACGACCGATTTTCCTCTATCCAACTATCCTCAAGCAAGAATTTAAAAGCAGTTGAGAATGGTCAAAGTTTAAAATTAAAATAAAATTAGAGAGTGCAAAGTAGATAGTCCAAATCAGGATATAAAATGATTTTATATCCTGAAGTCTCAATGCTTACAATTAATTTAAATAATTTTAAAGTGTTCGTTTTTTCGTGTTTCATTCTTTATTTAATGTATGCTTTTTATAAGTTTTACATAAGTTCGAGTATCTACTTTGCACTGTCTAATTTTATTTTAATTTTAAACTTTGATCAGAAAAGTAGTAACATGGAATCCTGTTAAATCGATCGCGATTAAATCACTCAAACCAAATCCAGTTATTTATACACTTTAATTATGAAAAGCTAAATACTGTATGTATTCCATAACAATTGAAATGTTCCTACTCTAACTAATTTCCCTATGAGTGTTAAAAACAAAAATATAATACGGTAGCTTCGCAATTATGTGAATACTGCTTTATGTGAAATGCTGAAATATGATTAGTTCACATAATCTCAAGTCTACTGTAAATTGGTCAGCTATCAGTTGTTATATTTGCGCCCATACATTCGCGAAGGAGTAAGGCAACATTACGACAAAAACCTTACTTTGGAAGCAGGTTCTGGGAGGAAGTCCCAAACCTTGTTGCTAGTAGCCGGCAAATTATTATTGTCCTTCTAAACTTTGAAGACGTCCACTCATTTGTAATCAAATTTCATTGATATGTCAACATTAGAAGATAGGGAGAATTGCTGGATTCAGTTTGACTAAAATTAATGTGAATGCAGGGTTGCATATTCACTGTATAGTTAAAATTTTTAAATTGTTGAACTGTAGTAATATATATTATAATTTTTCAAAAGTTTTTTTACACCACACCTACCTTTGTTTTATAATGATTGTAAGGTGATTTCATAATTTTGCAATATTTATTTAATTTAATTTAGTTTAAACTCTCTTACATTAAATATCCAAGACTCCCTTCATATCGATGAAATTAACAGACTTTTCGAGGCAGATGCACTCTTGCGAAGACAATCACTGGTTATGTCTGTTATGGAATTTTTAATTTGAATTATCCGCTAACCAACCTCCCCAAGACACGGTCATGTCTCATATTTTATAAATTTTGAACGGTTTTTCATATTACCTTCTAATTTAACTACATAACCTTTGGGTAATTTTTCTCCAACGACGATTCCAGGGAAGTGTTCCTGCCGAGCCATTCTCCATAATTTGATGTACCAGACCAAAGCCCCATATAGATGTTCCTGGCCAGACCTGATCACTCTAATGCTGATTTAATAATGATTTAAGATGAATAAAATAGATGACACTGGAATGATTAAAAGAGGATTAAAATAACTTAAATAGAGTATTATATTTTAAAATTTATTTTTCGTTTATACAGGGCTATGCTATGCTACCTTATAGCATCACAAAACAAAGTTTTGTATAAACACCTTAGCTTCTATTAATAATGCGTAATAGTGCGCAGACCCCACATCTTTCGCGCTTCCCATATTTGCACAGTCTGGGATACTTTGCATACGCCACTGATTCTATCTAAAACGAAAGATAGAGCTGTAACCAAGGATTCAGTCTTCGATGGGACACCTACACGTAGTAAAAAATAATAGTACTATGAATAAACACAATCGCTTCAATCAGAATAAAATCGTTTCTAAGTTTGTATACGAACATCTCTTAAACTTTGTAATCTGTGATTCTGATTTAATTTGTTCCTTAATTAGCGTGGCTAATTTGATAACTAGGCCAGCGCTCTGTTAGTTTAGGACAGCACTATTCACAACTTATAATCGATTGGCAACCAGCCGGCAAGCAACTTTGATGTATAATGGTAGACGGATCCTTGCAATTCCCAATCTAAAACCTATAAAAAACTTTGAAAAAAGGCAAAAAATACTTGATGCAACCTCTTTTTTCTTAATTTCTAGCTACACTAAGCATCACAAAATAACTATGATAATATTTCAAAAAATACGAGTTAAAAAAAACCAAAAAAATTAGAGCATTAAATTCTGCGTCAAAAAGTGCTTTAATAAAGTTCTTTAATAATATTTAATATAAATCAAGCATTTTCACAATTAAAAGTTTAGGCTTTAAAAATTGCATATTTTACGAAACGCCCTGTATCTCTTATACTATGGAAGATATAAAAATACGGATTTCACTAATCGATTTCTCTTTAAAATCGAGCTCCAGAAACATAGGTCAGATTTTGTCTAATTCGTTTAGAAATATAAGTTCCCTATTAAGTGTCGAATTTGCCCCACCCTGTACATTATCTTTCCTAAATGCATTTTACTTATTACCACCAGACTGGTGTTATCAAACCGTAATATGTTTTTGGTAAATATCTATCCTTATCGTATTTGTTGTATGTAAGATCAGAAATTAGTATATGTAGTTTAGTTAAATGGCTTTTAAAACATATTAAAGCTATATTAATTTCTTGATTAAAAACAAATATACTTTAGTGCATAATAAACATTGGATGCATGTAATTTTTATTCTTTTTGAAAATACATATAATAATACATACAAAAAAATACTTGAAGGGCGGCAATAAATATTTATAGCTATCTATTTCAAATATTTTAGATGCACCAAAATTCTCAGCGTTGGACCAGATCGCTTGACAACGGCGCCTTTGTTTACATCAGCTACCTTTGAATGCGTAGCTGAAGGTAATCCTCAACCACATATCAATGGTTTCAGAGACTGCCACATCGTCAGATGTTATACTAGAAAGAGGTCGTGAATCGAAACTGCATATACCCAATGTCACGTACGATTTCCAAGGCGAATATGTATGTAAAGTGACTAATATTATAGGTGGAACAGAGCGTGTGGTTCAGAGCGAAGCAATTGCACTGCAAGTAGTAGGTTAGTTTCTCAAATAATATTATTGTTTCCTACCTTTTTACAAACAAAAAATGTGCAATTTCAAAAATATTCCACAAGAGCTGGCATATATGATTAAATACTGTAGGTACTATTTTTCATGTTAGCAAAAGTGTTTTCTACAAAAGTTTTATATAGAAGCTTGCTTCTACTTGCTTCGTCACTTATTTTATTATAGGTTTTCCAAAAGTAAGTGAACGTTACTTTCTTGGATATTTACGGTTTTACATTCTATAAAATTTCTAGATCTTTGGTAATATAAAAATAACAGAGTACCTAATTAAAGATCGTAGTTTCGAAGAAACACCCCCAAAAGTTCAGAATCAGTAAGCATATATTTCTATTGTTTTAAAGCATTTTGGAAATAAGCAAGCATTGATTGAATAATTTTTCAAACAGGCACCGTACATACTGTGATTTGTACAAAATGGCGCCTACACATTTTTAAACAAGCAATTAATTAAACTTACACGTAGACTTTTGCGGTCGTTGTCTATACTATATACTGCTTGTCTTTCGGGTAGGAAGCGCGTCCTGGAACTGCTTTCGGTTAACGTTTCGTCCTCAATCGCAAGGGACATCTTTAAGGCTGTTACTGTCGTCGCTGTTGACCAGAAACTAAAGAACTAACATATGAGGATGGATTTCTATACTCTTATAAGAACCTATATGTTAGTTCTTCACTTTCAGACCACTAGCAACAAGAGTAGCAGGCCTGAAGGTGTTCCTTGGGACTGAGAACGTAACGTCGGCCAGAAACAGTTCCAGGATGCGGTTGCAGCTCGGTAGCTAAACAGCGTATAGTGATTAACCAATCTATTTAAAGGAAAAAAAATAATTTTGTTGGCTATGCTTTGTACCCGAACTGTTCTCAAGGTTGCTTGAAGGTTGTCTTATATTTTTACTGAATTTTATTTATTTATTGATTCTATTTTTTATCTTTCCCGTCGTAAGAAAGTAAAAAAAAATCGTATTGAATTCTATCGATAATGACGATTAGGGCGACTATCGAATAGGTAGCAAAAACGTTCAAAACAACAAAATAAAAAGTAAAATAAATAATTATGCAGTTATCTGACGTTTTTTTAGAGAACTTGGACTAGTTTAGTATCCGTAACTATCGATGGTAAATATTCTCGATAGTAGGTACTAACAATAAGATCATTGTTAGTATCAAACGCTAAGATATATACTTAAAATTATCTAAGTTCTAATCACAAAAATTGTGATCCTATAAACAACGATTCTTGATAACACGATCATTATCACAGTATAACTTGATGTAACTACAATAGATCAAATTGTTGTCGCGCCATAACTATATCACAACAAAGCAATTGCCACCGGTCATACAATAGCAAATGTGAACGTGAGTTTGTTACTTTCTGAAGCATATGTCTGCTACCCACTTTCGCTGTTATTTGGCAGGTGCTCTGTTGTGAGTAGCATCATTTGCTTTCGCACATCATTATTGTAGTAATACCACGCATCAGTATAACACGTTGTATCTTGTTCTTATCCTACAACTTGGCATCCCTTTACTACCTACCCACATCAAACTTAATATAAATGGTGTTATGCAACCATCATTAGATTCATTGAGGTTGGTTCTTTGTTGCATAACACCGTTCATATTTACTAATGCATAAGACATGCTTCATCACTCGATCCCTCTTTGTAGTCCATATAACAGATATTGAAGTATAGACATTTAAGTTACTTCGATTAAAGGAAATTTATACAGTGTTCGGCTGAAAGTTGGACACAAACGTTTTTTTTTGTTTTTTTTATTTTTTTATTATCAATTTCTCAGAAAATTTTATTCGCGATAAAGCTTTCTGCATCTTATCAAACTGAAAATGTAGCCATCAAAATTTAAATATGAAATTTTTATTTAAATATAAAATGTCAAAGTTGCTCATGGGACAACATTGTTGTTTTTTTGAATGGATACCCAAAATTAGATGCATTTAAAAAAAATTGAGTAGGCGACTGTAATTTGCATTTGACATGCCCTCTCAGTTCCAACTAATTTTTGTAAATAATTTGTATTAACATTCTGCAAAATAAGAGTGCTGTACTTATGAGCAACTTTGACAGTTTACATTCAAATTAAATTTGATATTTAATATTTTATTTTCTGAGAAATTAATAATAAAAAAATTTCCATTTGTCCAAATTTCTGCCGGACACTGTATACGTTCACTGCCTATCTATATCTATTTAGAGCTATCTATTCACAGGCTAAATCAAACAAACTATGCTTATAAAAGCCAAAGTCATTTTATCAAAAAGGAGAACAATTTAAATTCATTCTCATTAATTTTTCATAATTCTAGGAGCACCGCAGGTACTCCGGCATGCTACTACTCCTGAAGTAGTAGTTGAGAAGGGCCAGAACGCGGAGATAAGCTTAGTTGTCTGCGCGGATCCACGTCCCAGAGTTGTAGCGTGGGAATGGGGCTCACTGCGACTTGAAGCGGGTTCTGAAATGGGTAAGTAATAAATAATAAAGTAAAGCCACTTAAAAATAGGAGTAACAAAAGAATAGTCTTCTTTAAATTAATAACTCAAATTAATTAACCAAAAGTATTAATTGCAAACGTAGCCGGGATTCCTCTTAAACTACATCATGAAACTATATGATACCTGACGTTTTAAAAGAAGTGAAAAAACACAATGACGTTATATTTAACTATATATAATGTAGGTAAATTAAGGTAAAGTACTTCTTTTTCGTCTTATTAAACTATTAACATGTAACACAAGAATTAATGGTTCAATAACACAAACAAAAAAATATCTTACTATATAGAAATAAGGAAAAAGGTGAGTTCATATCAAGTTCATAAATAAGAAAATAATGCAGAAGGATTTTCATACGTATTGGTTGAATTGCAATATCTATTTCATTACTAATTAAATTAATGGAGTTGTTTAATAGTTTAAAAAAAATTGTTTACGGGTTGTTTACTTGAAAATATTACAAAATCCAGCAATATTGTAGTGAATAATCACAAGGAAAGGCAACTGTGTATTTTCAAACCGAAATAAATATGGATCAATAGAAGGTCAACGAGAAAAAAAAACTAATATTTTCATTGTCATATATCAAAGTAGCATACCTGTTGCACTTAGATCATGGATAATTATTCTTAGGCATTTAAATTATGAGTAGTGGTCACCTTACCCGTCTGTCCGAAATTACTGCACTTTGCTACTTTGATGTGGAGACTGCACACTAAATTGGTTGGAAATCTTTAAAGACTTAATCTTTATATACTTTGTTCTTAATTACGCTACCCTAATCGTGATAGAATCGCAGCAGTAATTTGTGCTATTAGAGACTAATTCTAAGTTTCAAAATGGCAATATTGCTGGGCACTTCCTTAAATATTAGATGGAACCAAGTATCTTGTAACGTTTTTGGAATTCATATAACTGACTAAGGCAATATACTAAATAAAAGGTATTTATTTTTACACTTAAACCTAATTCAAATTCTTCAATTTAATATAAACGCTAATAATAAGTACCCAGATAACAATTTAAGGTTTATACAAGCCTTTTTAAAGGTTGTTCCGACAAGGGAAAAAGCTTGTCAACATGCTTGTTGTGGCAAGGGTGCAAGCTTGCTGCAAGGTTATGACAAACTTGCTAGTTGACACAGGACAAGGTTTTTCCAAAGCAAGGTTACAGGTTAAGCTTGTCTGTAAAAGCATGTGACAAGGTTACCATGGCAAGGTTCCCATAAGCTTGTCTGTAAAAGCATATGACAAGGTTGGAATGACAATGTTGAGCCAAGCTTTAGAGAAAGCCTGTACAAACCTTGATAAAAGTTTGTAACAATCAAAACAAAATAGGAATTGGATATTATTTCTTCTTTTTCTGGTTTCTAGGTCATAAAAATATAGAAATGTACATTAAGGACGTTTCGTTTTAATTTCAAGAGCTTTTTCAAGATATATGTAAAAATATAAATGGTATACATTTTTTTATTTAATAAACAAAACATTGTTTACTATGAATTTTGAATTATGATTTATCATTTATTAAACAATTTACTTATAATTACACCATTTACAATTTATATTTTTTATGTATACTTGAAAAAGCTTTTGAAATCAAAGTGAAACGTCCTTATTTATTTACATTTCCATATTTTTGACCTAAAAACCAAGAAAATGAAGAAATTAATATCCAATTCCTATTTTGTTTTGATTGTTGTAAGCTTCTATCAAGGTTTGTATAAGCTTTCTCTAAAGCTTGGCTAAAGTCAAGAAAAGGAGTTGGGTATATGACGTCTTCTTCATGTGACTTTGAAAATTACTAAAAATATTTTAAGGAAAGATATAACCAGCCAACTGAAACCAAAATACATTTCGTACAAATAAATTTTATGTAACTTCCAAGTGTTTCCAAAAATGTTTTTTACAAAGTTATTAGTAAACAAAACACAGAGAGAATTTTAGTAAATTAGATATAATTTGTGTTCTTTTTATTATTTTCGCATGCCGGCCATCGTCTCCTAAAATATTTTAATTGTTTTCAAAATCACATCTGTTTGCATCAAGTAAAATTCATTCAAATAAAATTAGAATTTCAGTATTTAATAAAAAAAAAAAAACTTCTACATATTTATATATACATATTTAGATTGCGTTTTTATATTTATATAGAAACAACACTATAATCTATTTTCCGTTGCCATCGTGTTGCCGCGATTCTCTGTAATAAAAAAAGGACAACTATTAAAAAATTAAACAATAGCAGAGATGGGAAGACAAGGGAAACGGCTACCAGTTTCCTAAGAGTCGACAAGTCGTCGTGGATATTATGAAAAGTAACTGTTTCCCCCGTTACTACAAAATACAAACTACCTTATTTTTACTATACTTAGTGGTTATTAAATAAAAAACTCACCAAAAATAATTTTAAACATTTCAGTCTTCTGGAAAGGGTTTTTTAAGCTTTTCCCTGTTAGAGAATGATTTGCCGCAATATTGTCCTCTGGTGGCTTTTTTTAGGATGTTTGATATCAAACTCTTAACGTTCCTTCCATGGGTTGATATCAAATATCGAATCTGTAAATTTTTTGTTGGAATGAATTCAATATATATAATTCAAATATAAACTATAACTTTTTAAACTAAGTGCATTGGCTAATGCGCTTATAGTGTAGAAAATTAGGTTAGAATTATATGCAATAGTTGGGACAATTTAATACATGTTCTCTTTTATTTATTGTAAGTGTCGTTTACTACGGTATTCGCAGGAACGGTATATATATATACGGTACAGTAGTAAATCAAATGGAAATTAGTAGAAAATATTATACCGAGTCTGGCCACGCACATCTCCATTTGTTTTCTCTGTACACAGACACAGTTAGATTTATCGGTTAGAAATATAAACTATTGATATTCTTGAAGCAACAACGCATATCTAGTAAAAGATATAAAATTAGGTAATACTTACTTTTGCATGAATGATGTTTTAAACTATTATACACTGAAACAGCTCAAACGCGTACGACACAACTGGACACAACAAACAATGGCGGTCGATGACAGAATAGCGGAATGGCGGTTAAACCAAAAAAAAATCAATACTCGGTAAACGATTGACGCCGAATCACTCCGGAAATACACGAAGTCACCGTACCATGATGATTAGGTTTCATTGAATTTTAAATTTAAATATTTCGCGCGTAACAATGCAACGATGCGCAGTGCCGCGTTTTAAGAATAAGAATAAGTAAAAGAACATTCTAGAAGCATTGTGCAACCATGTTATAAGTTACAATATAACGTGTAGTTTGTTAGAATAAAGTGTTTAGAAAAGCAAGCGACAGTTTGTTCATTTAAGAGAAGTCATAATCCACAAGGATTAACATTTTGGTCCTTCGAACCGCATGAATAGCAACGAACCGACGCAAAGAGGAAATACATCGGGTACATCATTAACCGTAAGTCGTTCCTTTACATACATTCCCATTACATTCTTTCATTTCATCGTATTACCAATAATTTACAATGGCAGAAAACGATCAATTAGCAGAGTTAGTTCGTAAACGTGGTAATTTAAAAGCACATTCCCAGATAACAATTTAAGGTTAATACAAGCCTTTTTAAACGTTGTTCCGACAAGGGAAAAAGGTTGTCAGCAAGCTTGTTATGGCAAGGGTGTAAGCTTACTGCAAGGTTATGACAAGCTTGCTAGTTGACACAGAACAAGGTTTTTCCCAAGTAAGGTTACAGGTTAAGCTTGTCTGTAAAAGCATGTGATAAGGTTACCATGGTAAGGTTCCCATAAGCTTGTCTGTAAAACGATATGACAAGGTTGGAATGACAATGTTGAGCCAAGCTTTAGAGAAAGCCTGTACAAACCTTGATAAAAGTTTGTAACAATCAAAACAAAATAGGAATTGGATATTAATTTCTTCTTTTTCTTGGTTTCTAGGTCATAAAAATATAGAAATGTACATTAAGGACGTTTCGTTTTAATTTCAAGAGCTTTTTCAAGATATATGTAAAAATATAAATTATAAATGGTATACATTTTTTTTATTTAATAAACAAAACATTGTTTACTATGAATTTTGAATTATGATTTTATCATTTATTAAACAATTTACTTATAAGTTACACCATTTACAATTTATATTTTTATATGTATACTTGAAAAAGCTTTTGAAATCAAAGTGAAACGTCCTTATTAATGTACATTTCCATATTTTTGACCTAAAAACCAAGAAAATGAAGAAATTAATACCCAATTCCTATTTTGTTTTGATTGTTGTAAGCTTTTATCAAGGTTTGTATAAGCTTTCTCTAAAGCTTGGCTATAGTCAAGGAAAGGAGTTGGGTATATGACTCTTCTTCATGTGACTTTGAAAATTACTAAAATATTTTAAGGAAAGATATAACCAGCAAGCTGAAACCAAAATAAATTTCGTACAAATAAACTTTATGTAACTTCCAAGTGTTTCCAAAAATGTTTTTTACAAAATTATTGCTAAACAAAACTCAGAGAGAATTTTAGTAAATTAGATATAATTTGCGTTCTTTTTTATTATTTCGGATGCCGTCCATCGTCTCCTAAAATATTTATTGTTTTCAAATCACATCTGTTTGCATCAAGTAAAATTCATTCAAATAAAATTAGAATTTCAGTATTTAATAATAAAAAAAAAACTTCTACATATTTATATATACATATTTAGATTGCGTTTTTATATTTATATAGAAACAACACTAAATCTATTTCCGTTGCCATCGTGTTGCCGCGATTCTCTGTAAAAAAAAACGACAACTATTAAAAAATTAAACAATACCAGAGATGGAAGACAAGGGAAACGGCTATCAGTTTTCCAAGAGTCGACAAGTCGTCGTGGATATTATGAAAAGTAACTGTTTCCCTCGTACTACAAAATACAAACTATCTTATTTTTACTATACTTAGTGGTTATTAAATAAAATACTCACCAAAAATTGTTTTAAGCATTTCAGTCTTCTGGAAAGGGTTTTTTTAAGCTTTTCCCTGTTAGAGAATGATTTGCCGCAATATTGTCCTCTAGTGGCTTTTTTAGGATGTTTGATGTCAAACTCTTAACGTTCCTTCCATGGGTTGATATCAAATATCGAATCTGTAAATTTTTGTTGGAATTATTCAATAAATGAACATGGTTTCGGACTTAAAAAAACAGGCAATAATTTAAATAATATCAATTACTCACAAACTTTTTTTTCTCCAAGAAGAGTTTCAACTATTTGATGGTTTACTAATGTCATAGAAGCTTCTATATTCGCTGAAAAAGAATTTCATAAGTTATGAAATTGATTCTCCTCTTAATCCTTATTAGTTACTATATAATGCCTGTTGTATTGTGGCAGTCTGTTGGGCCAAACCTTAAACCGTATCCATTTTAGTTTCTAAACACTCTGCTATGAAAGAAAAATCTTCTAAGACCTTCCACATTACGCCTGGGTTTAATTTAATTTGGTGACGCTCATTACTGTAATCGGTTCCTAAAAAATATTTGATAACATTAGAATGATTTCTTGAAATAAGAGATACAAATACATATATATATAATATTCTTATTAATTATAACACTAAATTTATATGTGTATTTTTGAATTTATTTAAAAATTCCTATTACACTGTCATTAAAACTGAAAAAAACTCAAACATTTAATTATTCATAATTTCTGAATTATATAAAATCAAATTATACTACAAGCTATCTAGTTAGCAAATATAAACTATAACTTTTTAAACTAAGTGCATTGGCTTATGCGCTTATGGTGTAGAAAATTAGGTTAGAATTATATGCAATAGTTGGGCAATTGGGCAGACACAGTTCAATTCATCGGTTAGAATTATAAACTATTGATATTCTTGAAGCAACAACGCATATCTAGTAAAAGATATAAAATTAGGTAATACTTACTTTTGCATGAAGGATGTTTTAAACTATTATACACTGAAACAGCTCAAACGCGTACAACACAACTGGACACAACAAATAATGGCGGTCGATGACAGAATAGCAGAATGGCGGTTAAACCAAAAAAAAATCAATACTCGATAAACGATTGACGCCGAATCACTCCGGAAATACACGAAGTCACCGTACCTTGATATAATAACTTTGTCGCAACCTTGCATTAACCCCAGCATTAACCTTTTACTGTTAAGTTTGTCTGGACAAGGTAAAGTTAAGCAAGTGGCAAGCTTATCGTAAGCTTACGTGTTATCTGGGTTTAACTCGATTCGAAACATTTTTGAAAACGTATACTAGCGAAAAACAATCTGAATTGAAGTTAAGGTTAGAAAAAGCAACACCCATTTTAGATGATTATAATTTATTGCAAGACAATATCGAAGTTCTCGATGACCAACAGGGCAACGATCGAGAAGAATTTGAAAACAAATATTTCAATATTATTTCAAACGCCAATAAAATAATTACCGAATCGCAAATCAAAACAATATCTGATGAAACAAATGTCAGTATCGAAAGTATAGCAAATATCCCTACGAATTTAAATGTAAAATTGCCTAAAATTACATTACCAGAATTTGACGGTTCTTATGATAAATGGTTAATGTTTTCTGACGCTTTCAAATCATTAATTCATGAAAATCAACAACTAAATCCAACACAAAAATTCTATTACTTAAGATCGTGTTTAAAAGGCGAAGCGGAACAAGTTATAAACGCACTCGAAGCATCAGATTCAAATTACACGGTCGCATGGGATCTACTTAGGGGTCGATACGAAAATAAACGTATTATCATTCATACACACATAAAGGAATTGTTTGATTACACTACATTACATCAAGAATCACACGTACATTTGAGAAAACTTGTCGATCATTTTCAAAAGCACGTACGAGCATTGACAACATTAGGCGAACCTACCGACAGCTGGGATACATTGTTGATACACTTAATTACATCAAAACTTGATACAAAAACCAAAAGAGCATGGGAAAGTTCCATATCAACTAATTCTATGCCAACTTTGAAAAAACTTTTAGATTTTTTAATAAATCAATGCGTATTTTTAGAAACATTAGACAAAGGAAAAAACAACAAAATCGAACGTACAGTCATATGTCGCAGTAGATAAACTAGAATGCGCACTTTGCAAGGGAAATCATCTCATTTTTCGCTGCCAAAAATTCTTAAACCTAAATGTAAAAGATAGATTTGACAAAATTAAGAAATTAAAATTGTGTTTTAATTGCTTGAAACATAAACATTACAATAAAGATTGTAAATCCAGTAACTGCAAAAAATGTAATCAACCGCATAATACGTTACTACATTTTGATAGTAATAGTACAAAGCCAGATAACAACAATGGTGTACAAAATAATGTTGAAGAACTACAACCATCAAGTGAGGAAAATTCAGTGATCACAGCACATACTTCGACCAAACAGCCAGAATATATTCTTTTATCAACGGCAGTAGTACTAATCAAGGATATTCATAATAATTTAGTTCAGTGTCGTGCGTTAATCGATTCTGGTTCACAATCAAACTTTATGACAAAGGAATTAGTAGAGAGATTAAAGTTAAAACAATCTAATATATCAATACCAGTAAGTGGAATTAACCAGTCATTATTGAATATTTCTCATATAACGCATGCAGAATTATTTTCGACTAACAAAAGATTTCGCAAAAAAATGCCATTTTTGATTATGAACAAAATAACGGATCCATTACCGCAACAAAATTTTGATATTTCGAACTTAAATATACCACAAAATATTGCACTGGCAGATCCAGACTTTCATAGGGCACAAAATATTGACATATTATTAGGTGCTGCGATTTTCTTTGATTTGTTATCTGTAGGACAAATTAAACTAGGTCAAAACAAGCCGATATTGCAAAAGACAAAATTAGGTTGGCTGATATCAGGTGCTTTACACGAATGTAAGTTAAACAACAAAATTTCTTGTAATTTAAGCATAAATACCGAAGTTTTAAACAAATTAGAAAAATTCTGGAAAATCGAAGAATTACCCAATTCTGAATATTATTCAAAGGAAGAATTATGTTGTGAAAATCATTTTAAAACTACATTTAAACGCGAGGACGATGGTCGTTTCATAGTATCGTTACCATTAAAGGCAAATCATGCAAATTTGGGTGAATCATTAGAAAACGCAGAGAAAAGATTGATTTCAATGGAAAAGAAATTCGTCAGAGATACTTCTTTACAAGAGGAATATAGGCATTTCATTGAGGAATATGAAGGATTAGGGCACATGACAGAGGTTTCAGATTTTCAGAATAAAACCGGTGAGAACGTTAATTATTTGCCACATCATTGTGTTTTTAAACTTAGTAGTAGCACAACAAGATTGCGAGTTGTATTTGACGCATCATGTAAAACGACAAACGGAATATCGTTGAATGACATTCTAGAAACCGGACCTGTAGTACAAGACGATCTTTTTTCGATTTTGTTAAGATTCCGTAAATATGATTATGTTTTGACTGGAGATATAGCAAAAATGTATCGTCAAGTAAATATAGTGGAATCGCAACGGGATTTACAACGAATCGTATGGAGATCAGATCCGAATTTACCATTAAAACACTACAGACTTAACACACTAACATATGGCACAGCTCCCGCATCATTTTTGAGCACAAGATGTTTGAAACAACTATCCATTGACAACGAAGAGGCTTATCCCGAAGCAGCTTACGCTCTACGGAAAGACTTTTATATGGATGACCTATTGACAGGGGCGAACTCTGAAGAAAAATTGTTAAAATTAAAGCAAGATATTACTAACATTTTAAACAGTGCGAAATTTGAATTAAGAAAATTCAATTCAAATTATCCGAGTATTGTTAAAGACGAAGAATCAAATGAAGTGAATTTAATGAAGCTAAAACGTTAGGTGTTGTATGGCAGGCAAAATTAGACAGATTTATGTTTTCAGTGAACTTTAACATAAAGAAAACACGAATTACTAAAAGAGTTATTTTATCTACGGTGTCACAAATTTTTGATCCTTTAGGTTTAATCGGGCCTATTGTGATTAGAGTCAAATTGTTGTTACAAAAAATATGGGAACTCAAAACCGAATGGGATGAAACTGTTCCAACATACATTTACACTCTGGCGAGAAAATTATTCGACGAATTGGAGAACATTCACGAAATATCTATACCCCGACATGCACTATTACCCAATCCAATTAATATTCAAATACATGGGTTTTGCGACGCGTCCGAACTTGCATATGGCGCTAGCATATACATTAGGACTCAAAATTCAAATGGTCAAATATGTACAAGATTGCTTACAGCCAAATCACGTGTTGCTCCGATTAAAACCATTTCAGTTCCACGACTAGAGCTTTGTGGCGCACTTTTATTATCCAAACTAATGAAGCAAGTTCTTAAAGCAATAGAAATAGATACGAACGATATATGGTATTGGAGTGACTCAACCATAGTCATATCCTGGTTACAGATATCACCGAATAATTTGAAAACCTTTGTAGCCAATCGGGTCTCAAATATTCAAAATATCACAGATATACAGCGGTGGCGTCATGTCCCCTCCGAGGATAACCCCGCGGACATTATTTCCCGAGGTTTAAGCGTGAATGAACTTAAGAATTCTACATTGTGGTGGTCAGGACCTACTTGGTTAAGTTTAAGTACTGAACAATGGCCTGTATCAATTTGTAAACACGAACTACCAGTACCAGAAGCTAAATCAGTCAATTTTCTTAGCACTAAAACCGATTACACAATATTTGAGAGGTACTCAAGTTTAAGAACATTACAGAGAGTAGTAGCATATTGTTTACGGTTTATAGGAAATTGTCGAGCAAAAAATAATCGTTAAGGAGATTTAACTTTAGAAGAGCTGAAAGCTAGTCTGATTTGTTTAATAAAATTTAGCCCAGAAACAGATTTTTGAGAAAGAGATAAACGCATTAAAAAATAAACGTGACGTTCGAAATAGCAAGCTAAAATCACTAGATCCTTTCTTAGACGAAAATGGAATTCTAAGAGTGGGAGGTAGATTAAAAAATGCAATTATTGATTTTTCGCAAAAACATCCGATTATTTTACCTCAACATCAACTTACCAACTTAATAATAAAACAGAAACATTTGGAGAATCTACATGCAGGAGTTCAAACTTTGTTAGGCATAATACGACAGGAATTTTGGCCAATCAACGCGAATAATACTATAAAGAAAATATTAAGACAATGCACGGTGTGTTTTCGTGTGAATCCAACTAATTACACTCCGAAAATGGGTTGTTTGCCAAAGGACCGCACGATTCCTGTTCGACCATTCTATACAACAGGATTGGACTACGCTGGACCATTTCTTATCAAGGATGGTAAACTAAGAAACCGACAATACATAAAGGCTTACATATGTGTATTTGTTTGTTTTATAACAAAAGCTGTTCATATGGAGTTGATCACAGATTTGTCGACTGACATGTTTTTAAATTGTTTCAAGAGATTTATTAGCCGACGTGGGTTATGTAAGACATTGTGGTCTGACAATGCAACAAATTTCAAAGGTGCTTATAACGAAATTTTGAAAACCATGACTGACATTAAGAACTCTGCTACGGTTAAAAATTTATCTTGAGTCAAAGGAGATAGTTTGGAATTTTATTCCTGCTCGCACTCCCCATTTTGGTGGAATCTGGGAGGCTGCTATAAAGTCAACAAAAACTTACTTAAAAAAGATCATTGGTAATACGCGTCTAACCTATGAATCCTTTTATTCCGTTCTAGTACAAATAGAAGCGATTCTTAATTCTAGACCTTTATACCCACTTTCCAATGACCCCAACGACTTGCAGGCTTTAACACCAGGGCATTTTCTGATTGGAGAGTCTCTTACTGCATTACCACAGCGAGATGTAACAGTAACACCCGTCAACAGATTGAATAATTATCATCACCTACAGCAGCTCTATCAGCAGTTCTGGAAAAGATGGTCTTCAGAATATTTACATACCATGCAGCAGAGGAACAAATGGATCTTCGACAGTCCAGGAGGTGTCCAGGTAGGCGATCTCGTGCTGTTAAAAGAAGATAACGTACCTCCGTTGAAGTGGATCATGGGCAGGATCATCGAGGTGCACCCAGGCCAGGATGGAAGACATCGAGTAGTTACGATTAAAACTGCTCAGGGAACCGTGAACCGAGGTGTACAAAAAGTATGCTGTTTTCCGAAAGACTTAGACTAAACTTAATATTTATTGTTTTTATTTTCATCTTTTATCATTCTGTTTTGAAAGCACGGACTTTCAAGGCCGGCGGTATGATTAGGTTTCATTGAATTTTTAAATTTAAATATTTCGCGCGTAACAGTGCAACGATGCGCAGTGCCGCGTTTAAGAATAAGAATAAGTAGAAGAACATTCTAGAAGCATTGTGCAACCATGTTATAAGTTACAATATAACGTGTAGTTTGTTAGAATAAAGTGTTTAGAAAAGCAAGCGACAGTTTGTTCATTTAAGAGAAGTCATAATCCACAAGGATTAACACATGATATAATAACTTTGTCGCAACCTTGCATTAACCCCAGCATTAACCTTTTACTGTTAAGCTTGCCTGGACAAGGTAAAGTTAAGCAAGTGGCAAGCTTGTCGTAAGCTTACGTGTTATCTGGGTAACTAGTACAAAACTAAAACACTTAATAAACTAAAATCACTTAAGTATATTCGCAATTTAAGTCCATCATTTATTTTCACTGTTCACCTAGTTCGCATGTGAATATTACTTGACGGCTGTCTCCAATAGAACTGTCCTTTCCTCGTTCGCGTGCGTGTTTATATTTCGGCCAAAGTTCTTTCACGTTAAAATAGACAAATATATTTTCACTCTAAGAGTTCAGTTTCCACCACAGAAGTTGTATCGCACACATTTATAAATAAAATGTAAAGTAGATGTGAACGAAATATAAGAGTTATAGAAAATAAATATAATACAAACAATATTTTAATTAGGTAATATACAATTGCAGGTAGATATCAAGTCGATGATGTTACTCAAGAAGCCAGAGAAGATTGTTATCTAGCAACATTAAGAATTAAAGATACCGATGCAACTGATTCCAGAGCGTATTATCTTGCAGTCGAAAACGATAGGGGTACAGACAGACATGCCGTTCAGTTATATGTTAATGGTAGGTATTGATGTTAGTGTATGTGTATGTATCTGATTTTATGATCTGCAGTCCGTTTTCACATTTAAAATACATAAAATCAACAAATTTTAACGTGTTATACATTTTCAATTTATACAAGTCTTATTTTTATTTCTATTTTGTTATGTAATATTCTTTTTAAATTGTAAGAAAATTTTAACAATAAGTGACTTAGCTTTGAATTCTAATGACCTAATACACCTGAGGATGACTTAAAGCCGAAACCGGTTGTGTTAATATTATTGAACTAAACGATTGGACAGAATACATTTTTTGCTGTTTTTTTTTTCTAATACCGAACATCATTATTCCACTAATCCAGAACTTACAACACTCTTTTGTTGTTTAAAAATTCTAAATTCGTTGATGTTTAATTTTTAATGTAAGCTTGTTGTTTCAAACAAAAAAGCCATATTGTGTTTAAGGAAACATCCATTGTATCGGGATCAAATTGGACATGCATAACAAATAAACATACTTTGCAGCGGAGATACGAAAAATGAGGAACACTCCAGAGCTGCTTTTTCGAAATAAAAACATTGGTGAAATCAAAATATAATTTATCTTACCGTTTTCAAGATATTTAAAAAATCGATTTATCTTGAATTTCTATTATACGATAAGTAGGTAGACGTAATCACATTCTTATTTTGAACGAAAAATCGTACCGTTGTTCATTTACTGGTTAGCGTTCTTTCTCTGGGCGTTCTACCCCATATCTTCAAATAATAATTCTATCGCTTACAATTTCTACAATCTACAATCACAAAATGTTTGCCCTTTAGTGAGATTGTCTTAAGAAGGGTGATATTGAATCGATAAAATATGCGACCAGGCGGAACTCATGGTCTATTGTAGGAATCACCGTACTAACAAAGGAGCAATGAATGGGGGAATAACACTAGAAAGGGAACCGAGTTTCTGCCTACAAGGTGTCATTAGCGCTCCTCCGCAGTGTATAAACGCACTTTCATCGCTAATCACATCTCAAGCTTTACGTATAATCACGTACTAAGTAAAAAAGAGTTCAGTTTGTGCGCCTCCTAGGAGCCTCATGCCAAACTCTCACCTGCAAGCCACTGTAGCATAAAGCCCCGCTAGATGGCTCGTATAAACGACAACCAGACTGCGTATGATTGTGATTCCAAGAACGGCTTACCATGACGTGATGAAACAGCAAAGAAAAAATGCCTAAATACAATGAACTGATAGAATATGCCACCAGGCGGGGCTCATAGTCTATTGTAGGAACCAGTATACAATCCGAGCTAGATCAATGACTGCATTGCCAGCTGTATGCTAGTCACTTGCGGCTGAGAGTTTGGCACGTGGCTTCTAAGAGGCAGACAAACTGAACTTTTTTCACTTAGTAGGTGATTGTACGTAAAGCTAGGGTTGTGATTAGCGATGAAAGTGGATTTATACACTCGGAGGAAGGCTAATGACGCCTGGTAGACAGAAATAGGCAGAAGCTCAGGTCCGTTCCTAGTGTTATTCCCCTTTCACTGCTCTTGCTAGTATGGTAATTCCTGCAATAGACCATGAGCCCCGCCTGGTGGCATATTCATCATTGTATTTAGTCATTTTTTCTTTGATGTTTCAAGGGTGATATTCCCCTACGTTCGCTGTAATTTGTGTTGCGTAAGTGCGAGAACCGTTCACATAGATGTTTCCATAACTGTGCATAAATCTATATAGATTTCATAAACATAACACCTACATACAATAAAGTATGTTTGTGCAATGTACATACATTACATGTACGAGAATATACATATTATATGAAAATTATTATATATTACATTTTTTCGTACATCGATTGTGTATAAAATGGATGTGAAATCGGTGATCAAACATGATACATTTCGTATACATAGCATGTCCACAATAAAATACGTAAATATGTACATATGTGTAATGTATCTACATAAATGCATGGCGAGTATTACTGGATATACATTGCATATGTTTGTGTTACTTAAGTAAGTAATTCTTTCTGAGCCAGTTCAATGTACTGGGCCTATTAAAGACAATCTTAAAAAACCATTCTCCGAGAAGAACAGAAATTTACTACAACTAATTTTTGTTAATTCATTAATCAAAAATCTAAATCATTTTATATCGCTTTATAGTAATGCAGAAAACTTGAATTTATTCTACAACACCAGGCATTGTGATTATTAAAGCATTTGTAGTAACTATAACTAATGAATCCATGGTCCTATATAAAGCACACCCTGATACATCAGATCTAATAATCGAATAGACATAGACGATGAAATAGCCCAAATACCAACTCATATTCCAGTAATCCATCGTCGAGATTTTATGTTATACCTACATTTTTATATGCCTTTGTGTTGATTTATTTATTTCTAAAGTGATTTACCTGCATGACTGAAAATTATATTTTATTTCAGAACCTCTAAGGATGAGTACACTAGTTAGTTTGGGAGCAATAGGATTAGCAGTATTCTTTGTGATTATTTGCGCATGCATATACGCAATCCGTACTGAAAGGTGTTTGCTTTGCTCGTAAGTACCAATACTTAATCCATCGTTTTCTATGTATATGTTGCAAATTAGTACCTACCATACTGGTATCTTTGTTTATACAATATTGATGGTATCTGTGCCCACGTCGTTAAAACAAAATATAGCAATGTGTGAAAGTTAAATCGTAGGAAGCATTATGTTGATAATTTTTAAACATAAACCCATTCCCAAAATTCAACAAAACCATTTCTAAAATATTTGATTAGCAAGTTAAACGACTCTAATTTTCTTCCTTTTTTTTGTAGGTTATGTAAATACGAATTACATATTTTGTCGCTATGGTATGCATCATGTACAAAAATACATTGTTTTAAATAATAATTGTGTCATTATATTATGAGAAACTACCACATTTTCTCTGTAAGTTAGATCTTGAAAACAATACTCCCGATAAGAATTTACGATCTACATGATTGACACAAATGTATTATATAGAAACTGCAATATAATTTTCAGGTTTTTCCCATCGGTTCTTCTTGTTTACAGCAGCAGTTTGCTTCTTGTTTAAGTTGATCTGTTTCAGTTCGTTGTATTGATTATTTGTTAATCAACATTTCAGAAGATTCTTAAAAATTATCGCCTTTTTTTAAACGCAATTATTAGGAAATTATGCATTGCTTTGCTATTCTCTGACGTAATTTGCAAATTGCCAAAAAAAAATCAGAAATATAAACTGATCTAGTAATAAAACGAGATCGGGGCAAGTTGGGCACACTTTTAACTTTTGAATTTATAATTCGAACTTTTGTAATTATTTAGTTGGAACTTTAGGTATTCCACATGAAAGCGTAGCCTCTTATTTATTATCTATTTTTTTAACTCTTAAGTTTATTTAATAAATGCATAAAGAGCAGTAAATATCAGAAAATAAACTATATGGGAAACCGAGCCAAGTTAACGTTTACATCAAAAACGTTTTTTGTCTCCCCAATTCAATATTTACTGCAGAAAAAAATTAATCATATATTTAATGCAGCAGAAATGATCCAAAATATTTATGGTTATGCATGACATAATAAGCCAATATTATAATTGCAATTAAAATTGCCATTGAAATTAGAAGGTAATGAAATGTCCTTCAATCACTTGAGTTAAAATGTCTCTATAGGTATCCTAATTATATAAGAATTATAAGATTGTAATTTATACAAACTTAATGAATAAAATAATTTTTATTGTGAAAAAGCATGCTCTATAATGTTTCTTAAAATATAAAATTACGTATAAAAACTATGTTTAACACATACCTATGGCAGAGTTTCTGAAAACAAAACCTCAAAAGTAAACATTTCTCACACACCTATAAAACAAAAACAAAAAATGCAAAAATCCACATTAGTTAATGAAAACAACTGCACATTATATCTACTGAAATCAATAGAAAGATAAAGATACAGTGTTTAAAATGCGCGCTTTGGAAAGGTGGGTTCTTGCTACTGCAAAACAACATTATTGAAAGCAACGCTTGCCTTATTTCTACAATGAGAAAAACAACACAAAATCCTAGCCATTTTTCCTGAGACATAAGGGTTGATAATATCATATTGGGATATGGACTAAGCACGTAACGAAACAACAGCTTTTCTTATAGCCTTCAAATTTATTGAATTAATTTCAATTTTAATGTAAGTAAGAAAGTAAAGGGAATAATGCAACATTTATGTTTTTCCTATGATAATTTCTTAAGATATACCTCTCTTTATATTTTCCTTGTCGATACTTCTTCAGTTTCAGGTTTATAAACTAAACTACCATTTTTTGCAAAATCGCTTAATTAAATTTGCGATTTCTTGCAAATGTTGTTACCAGATTAAACTAACACGTAGACTTCCGCGGTTGTTGTTTATACTATAATTGCTAGGCTTCCGGGCTGGAGCTCCGTCCTGGATATCCTTCTGGCCGACGTTTCGTGACACTCTAGAACATCTTCAGAGCTGCTACTACAGCTTCTGACCTTAAACTGAAAGACCAACGCACGGGGACTGGTTTATGTAAGGGTGACGGTTAGGAATCGGTGAGTCGTGACGCTTACGGTTCAGAGGAGCACAACGGTTGTGATTGGCTTATTTGGAAAAGAGGAGGGACTTCCAGGTGTTGTGTAGGAGATAACCGTCTTCACGGTTCAGGTTATTGGGATATTTGTGGATTTCAATGGATTCTCGGATTTTACGGCTGTGGTAGTGAGGATTACGGGATAGCATTTGGACAGAGTTGAATTGGATTTAGTGATCGGTCTCTAGGCTATGCTCAGCAAGTGCAGACTCAGCTACGCGCAACGCCCTAGTACAACGCTCATGGTATGCAAAACGAGTGCCCGAACGCTTTGTTTCACCAATGTAAATGCTCTCGTACGAGCATGGGATGCGGTAAACACTAGGAGCTTCGAAAAAAATTACGATCTTTAATAGGAAAGGAATCTGAAAGTTTGGTGTTAGGTTTAAAAAAGTTTTGATGTTGTGGTTGGACAGGATTTTCCCTGGTCGGTAACGCCTTGGATGTAGAGAAAATAGCCAGTAGATTGATGAGAAGTCGGTTATGTTTCGGATATGTTGGATTTAGGATGTAGGTGCTGGTTTATGATACGCTGGAACTGGTGTCCCGAATATTTATTCTTGATTAGGGTACCGGTAACATGGGATAGCTCCCTGGATAAGCAATTAGGTTCGGATATGGCAATGCCCCTTTAGACTAAAGAATTTAAGACACCGTTCTTCTGGGCAAGACGATGGTGTGAAAAGGCATTTAGGTAACGATCGAAATGTGTAAGTTTGCGGTAAACGGACTGAATTATTTAAGGAATCACTTCCAAGTGGCCAGATTACGAAGGTGTCGTCAACGTAATTGTTTTAATACTAGACAAGGATTAAAATGAAACAAACTAGAAATTTTTATAAAAAAAATCCATGTGTCAACCACTTTGCAGTAAACATAGTTTAAGACTCCTTGTTATAGCGCCAGACATATTGCATGTTTGTAATTATTTCGAAATCTTTCGGCAGCTCTACGAATTCGCTCCATCAGCTATTCACGAGAGCTGATTTTTCTAACGTACACATGGCTTTTCATAAATCCCCATACATAAAGCTCCAATGACGTTAGATCTGCAGATCCTAGTAACAAACCAACTAAGCCTGTTGAATACAAATTGTTGTTTTTATTTGTTAGCTACTCAAAAGCGATCCTTTTTGCGAACTTAAATGTATTAAGTTAAGCTGTTGAGAACTGCATGTTCTCCTGAGATCATGTGCAAAAGATAAGGAGTCGCTTAAATACAGAAAAAATCTGTACTTTAGAAAGAAAATACCTGCACTAAAAATCTTAAAATGTCATGTTTAAAAGAACCGTGAAGCATTTGTTGTATCCAGGATCATATTACCAATTGTTGAGCAAGTAGGGCAAAAAAAGAATAGTAAAAAGAAAGATTACAGTTGCCATCTTATTTATTGTAGAAAATTGTGGTAGAAAAGTTAAAAAATTATATACTACAGAAAAAAAAGCTTGATTAGGGCTATTGAGAGCCAAAATGTTGTATAGTACATCTGATTACAGAAACTTATAGCTTATAAGTTATTATTATTTTATAATAAAAAATCTTCATATTTTTTTCTTTCATATTTTCAAAACCCAATGTCATATGTCAAAAAGATTTTCGTGTATCTTCGGAACCGTTCGGAAATAGTTATTTTTTTTCAAATGCATTTTATTAGCCTCTAAACTACACAACTTTTTACTTACTTAACCGACCCTGTATCTCCTACACTTTCCGAGATAACAGTAGTATTCTTATCAAAGCTACCTAAACTTTTATCTACGCAACATTCAGTTTACGAGATATTTATCACTACACCCAGTTAAAATAAATAGCATCATTTTAATATTTTTTTATTACATTTTTTAGGCAAAGGAGACTTTAAGCCGAGTGATGTAAATGGGTAAGTGTCTATTTTTTAATGACACATTATAATTGAAATGCTAAACAAAATATACTAGGCACCTTTCAGTTCAGCTAACATTTGCATTGGATTGTTGAGGACGCTTCATTTATACATTTTAGCAACGCCTCTAACATGCACATTATTACATTACTTAAGCACTGGCCTCAATCAGCACAGTCACCATTGACTAACCATATGAGAACTTGATCTTTATACTAAACAAATCCATAAAAATCGCGGTAGATGAAATAGAGTTCAGTAATACTGATCGACAAGTTATTGCTGACATTCATTGTCGGTGAGGTTTACTGCATCCAGTTGTGTGACGGGTAATGGCACTGAATGGGGTTAGTGTTAGCACCTTTCACCTTGACATCTGCGCTGATTGATAAAACATGAAAAACAAGAAGTGTTCCGACAACTATCTATAGTGTACCACCAGATTAGACAGTTTAGATACATCAATTTTCATCTGTTTGTCAACTAATCCTTTATTAATTAATTTAATTGCAGTGGCAATTGAGATTATGTAAATTGTAAGTAGTTTAATGTGAGAAAATATGTCAGGTATAGGAGATACAAGATTGCTGCTCTACGTATGAGTATCAATACCATGCTTGGCTAGCAGTTGAAGCTCACCTAGAAGTTAAAGGATACATATATTATGAATCATCTAAATATTATTCACCACTGTTATAATAGGCTATGGACTTAAAAAAATTACATACTTTAACCTGCAAGTAGCACACAATTCATAATAATTCAGTATTGGCATATAACGTAAATAAGTAAACAATAATACAGCCGTTATTTAAGAAGAACCTCCAATTTGATAGTCGGTTTCTACAATACTAATGCTACTATATCTTTTAGAAGCAAATCATACCAAACTAATTGACGATGAGATTGTAAGAAAGCAAACGACTTATATTCAGCTACAGCTAAATTCGACTTTGGTCATGGGAGATATAAAAACTTATTGCTTTACTATAAACAGTACTATTGCTCTTGATTATCATCACTGAAAGAAGAAAACGTCACTAGCGGTCTCGAAAAAGTTTGTGAAAAAATCTAAAAAATATTTGTGCTACTTGGTTACCCTTCCTATTAGTAAAGAGCATCTTAACAAGAACGGATAAATAACAGCGGCACCTTTGAGAGGGCAAACGTGACCTTTAGTCCGCTTTTTTATGTGCTATTGGCTAGAACAAACTCAGAGAAGATGGGAATTGTGCGCAGTTAGAATTTGCTCATTGTCCGTCTTGTTTATATGTTCCTTGGTATTGGTATTAGTAGAAAACATATCATCTGCATTTTACGATTAAAAGCCACTGTGACCAGTAGAACCCATTCTAGAGCTGATGATATCTTAAACTTCATCCTTTCAGATAGGCCATAATTTTGTTGAATGATTTTGGTCTCAAACCTTTCAGGGGAAAATCAATTCTCCCAAAGATCACATACCTAATTGGCGTGGTGACCAGGTAGTGGCTGAAGATGTGGTCTATTGTCTCCTCGTCCTCCAAACAAAGAAGCACTCCGACTCATCAGAGAATCTGATTCTGAGTAGATACTTCTTAGTTTATAGCAACCTGCAAAAACAGAAACGATTACTTTAACATTTTCCGGTCAAGCATAGTAGCTCCTTTGTTCTGACTTGGTTAGACGAAGTTCATTCATTTAAATGTACCAAACAAGGGCAATCGTTCCAGTATTGCAGCACTTTGTTGTTTGCCCAAAAATTAATTTGCTCTTTTGCCACCTTAAGTACTATGCCAATGACAGGTTCTGGTCCCTGAAATAGTTCCGCAGCACCCTTTCTTGGAAGGGTGTCTGCGTATCCAAATTAGGGATAGATTACCAGCCTTCCATTTCTATAGCTGAAAATTACCCTCATATAAGATTTGGTAAAGTAGTTTTGATACTTTTATATTGAATACAAAATTAACTGAATTATACATGGGTACACCTCCTAAAGTAACCTTCTAATATATTTGTAGAGAAAAATGGATATTGAAAAACCAATACTGGCCAGTGAAAACCAGCAGATGCTATCTATACCACAAAACCAACAGGGACGTGGCGTAATAGCCAGAAAGATGAAGGTACTCTGGCTGCATGGTGCTGCACCACCAACTAGAGTGTAGCTGCACAAAGGACGAATGGCAGCAAGCCTGTAACGTTATAGAGTATAAATCTAATTGTTTCGAATGTATTCAGAAAAGACTGTAAATTATACAATCGAAAAAAATGGTCATATATATTGACAACGTGTAGGCTTCCACGGCCAATGGACTGAAATTCTTCTGGATTCGCTTTGTGTAGAAATTTTCTGAACTGAACTTAATACTACTGGCAATACGCGGCGAAATCTGGAAATTTTTTCCAATGTTGGTACAATATGTTTCTAAAAATTATGTTAGCCAAAATTCTATAACTCAAATTTAATAAGATTTTGTTCGATTTTGTAGCAAAAAAGAACGCTAAAATTGTGCAATCAATCGGCGAAAATGTATATATGGTACCCGGAAATGTATATAATTCAGGAATTCTATGACATTATTAGGGAATTTTCTACTCACAGGCATTATAAAATAAATGTAGGTATGAAAATGCTAAACACAGTTTACATCGTAAAGTTACGTACTTATAAAGTGAATATGACCAACAAAGTAGCCGCCTCATCTATTCGTTTAGATTTAAGTACTCTCAAATGCTATAAATTAACTACGATAAATGTCGTCAAAAGAAACTTATATCAAGAGTTGAAGAGAAATGTATATCTCTACATCATTATGTGTAACATTTTTGTAGTAATCCTACAGTTCTTTCGTCACGCAATCTTCCGCCTTCACCAATTCTATCTTATGCTTCGTTTAAAGTCTCGTATAACTTATTATCAGATGCGAATCCATCGATTATCTGCGAAATATCTCTTAGGTATGAAAAACTAGAGGCTAATCTATTTAACACGGGTGATAATATTCACGATATACATATACGACAATATTTGTTTTTCTTTAAACTTATTTACCTTCAACTTTGAAGCTGGCTTTATTAGGTAGTAATAGGATCCCCTTGAGTACTTCTGTAAAATATTAGCTATAGATGGTCAGCCACTTATTTTTTAGGACCCTAACTAGTTCAGTATATGGTATATATACTAGAATACAAAGCGTTATTACCAATACATAAACGACAACGAGCCATAACGATCATAATCTAAAAGTATTTTTCTTTTTTTGTTATATCATTTCTAAATTATGATTATTAAAGAATAAGATTCTTGTTGGAAATACTTTGTGGAATGAGAGGTTACCAGCGAATTATAATGGATATATTGTAACAGCGAGGAGAAACAACAGGAGAGGTCGCGAGATGTTAACCTCAGCTTTGCCGCTGGCTTGGATGGTAGTAAGGACGGCTTGGAATACTTCTGTATTTTTTTATATCTTTTAAAACGCTAAACAGTTTAGCATATGTACATATGTCATTTAAAGTTGAACTTTTTTCTTAAGTAATGCGACGCAATCTCTGCCTCACGTTTGTGCGTCAGATTGTAATGGAACGCTTTTCGTGCCCTGCGTTGTACGCCAAAATGTAATGCGGCAGGTTTTATCTCGCTCCGCGTTGGACGATAAAATGCAATGGGTCATTATTTACTTATAACACTACTATATTTAGTTATTATAATAACGATATCCTTCTCCGGCAGCAACAAATGGTCCAGGTATTCAGAAATAACGGGAATAAATTAGCCCGCTACACCATTTACTTTTATCACTATGTAACTGTGTTGTGACCGGCTTTTAATGATGGTTCTCCCAACTGCCACGCTCCAAACGAACGGCACGTCCGCTATTTTACAACGCTGGCTGCCGACTTTTTTGTTCGCTTGCGTACCTACGATCTCCACGGCTATCCGCCAATCAAGGACGTTTCACTGCCCTTGTGATCGCGCCAAACTTCTTTATTTGTTCATGCCCTTCTTGACGCCGCTTACGTCACCGCACACACACACAGGAAGATTAAATAGAACTAAAAATACATACAAATCCGACATGTTTTTTTTTTTCCAGCAGGGAGAAAAGTATCCACTTTCCATTCGAGGGAGGAACGTTGTACTTTCCCTCCCTAGGGCGGAAAGTATGTGACATTGGCATGATTAAACTATACATCTTATAATATGTGACATTGATAGATGACATTAGTACATTCGACCCAGTCTGAGCTCATTTATGAGATAATTGCTAAATTATTAGGTATTAAATTTCAATTAAACTATTATTAAACACTTTTAAAACGACGCTAACTTGACAGTTCTCAAAAAATATTTGACGGTTAAGCCTACTATCTATCATGTCACTCACAGGTATGTCTTTATTATTTTTAGACATATAGTTGGAACTTGGACTAGCTGGGAAAAATAGTATTCAAACCACGTGAGAAAAGTGGTATTGCAGGCCTTGGGCAATTACATAATATTATTTGCCCGCGGCCTGCAATAGACACTTTCCTGTCTTGGTTTGAAATATACTATTACATACATAAATAGAATGAAATCAATTATTTTTTATTAAGAAAGTAAATAATAAGTCAAATTTAAAATAATATGCATTTTAAGAGTCCCATTATAGGTGTCCATTACTGGGCTAGCCACCTCATAAAAATTTCTATAGATAGTTCAGGTTCTAATTGATAGCGCAAGTAATAATTATACACAATGGTTTTTCAATGTAGCAAATCGCTTTCAGCATAATTAGTTAATAACATCATGCGTTGCTGATTTCACATGTTTACACAATCAGCTGATGTTAATCAGATAGGACATATAATTAAAATTGGCTACTATCTCCAATATTATAGCGTAGACGACAAAATTTGACTTTAGTATAAGAATCTTATATTAAAGTTAATCTTATATCTTATACTATGCATAAAATGACCTTGCAATACGCACTGATGCAAATTGAGAAACAATGTTGGGCGTTAGGCATGTGGTGCCTCTTGATGCGCTCTTTCCTACCCTCTGCTGTCCTACACTCTAGTTAAATTTTGACGATTACAGTATATAGAAATGTGATACTTACTATCTATAAGCGGTCTAAATTCTACATTTAGCAAATATGCAACCAAATGGCAACCTGGCGTAAAACAGCCAATACTTTAACAGCAACTAGTTGGTATAAATTTGATCAGATTACCGAGCAAGAACGCGCTTCTTATATTATATTGATTTCCTAGTAATCATACCCGTGTAATGCCGGATTTTATACATTTTCTGTAACATATATATCTGCTGCATACAGAAGAAATATATATAATGTACCGATTTTATTCTATTCAATCAATTTCGAAATTATTTCTTATAAACACAAAATAACTTACTTTCAAAACAAATGTCGCCGTACATTTTTGCTTTTATCTGAGTTCATACGCGGGTATTTTATGTAAATGGCATTGCTTACCAACGTTTTTAAATTTTTAATATTTCATACTTGAAATTTTGCGTCAACACTCTTCACCAATATTAATAAGTAAATCACATGTATTAAAACGACTATTACTTCATTTAGAGAACTACTCCAGCAAAAGAACGAAGCAGCTGCGTACATTTTTTCTATTGTTTTAAATGTCCATGGTAATGAAATTATACCGTGTCTAGTATTGTTTCACAAAATCGTAAATAATCTACTTTGATCTTCATATTGTAACTTAAACCTAGAAATATATTTTTTTATTTTTAGTAAATTTGGTTATACGTAAGCTAAAGGATGTATATATAGAATACAAATTTAAAACTCATTATATCTATAAAAAAACATCCTAGTTTTTTTTTTTGTATTGTGAAAGATTGTTTAGCTACTTCTGTATGCATTTATCCATTAACCATTTATCACAGTGTTAAAATTTTGTTAAAATCTACGTAGGTACATACGTACTTCTACACAATCGAAACAATTAGCATCTGCGTTACTGCCAAAATATTGATAGATACCACGAATTTGCACTAAAAATAACTACGACTGAAGAGCTTTTACTCGTAGTGTAAAAACATGGTATATATTTTTAATAATTGTTGATTGAAGTATGCACATATCTAATGACATACAACACTCTCTTTCGTAGAAGTTTCACATTTCATAGCACCAACAAGAAGAAAAATAATTAGCACAAAATAGAATAGAAAAATAGAGATCAGATATCCTAAACTTAAATACAATCAAACCAAAAGTAAAGAAAGCTATAATATGAGAATTAGGCCTCTTTCACACGATGCGACTTTTATTTCCGAAAACGAAATTTATCGTGTCCATATTGTGTGTAATTACGTATTTAAAATAATGTTTCACCAGACTACACGGAAAAAGCAATGAAATCGGATCGGATAAAATCCGTATCGTGTGAAAGAGGCCTTATTGTAACTCATGTCGGTAGAAAGAATACTACAGTGAACTCGGTATATGTATATAGAAAATCAGTAAAAAGAAAGAATAAACCATATATGTATGTATACCTGTTAATTTAAGAAAATTGTTTTATCCCGCTTGACTGTAGTAGCTTCGGGATAAGACAAACACTTAGATTTTCAAAAGATCCTGGATTTGCCGACATGTTGACTCGCTTAATTAAGCAATGAATTAGATTGAGATGGGAATTCCAGATACGTACTCGATTTATAATATGTATATATATATATATATGCATATATTGTTGATTACCCTGCTTTAACAACTCTATACATATCTCTATTCTTCTCAAAAATCTATAAACGCACTCACATAGATTTGTTATTTCCCTATAAACGCACCAATGCACTTTTGTATATAGAACTGTGCACACATTCGTATTACTGCACTAAGCACAATCACACTACCTCATATTAAGTACCATATCATATACTTCTATTAGCAATGATGTTGCATCGTTTTACAACTAGCCTTCTAAAATCAACCAGTTACGAAAAAATACTTCAGTTCAATGAATTATGTACGAGTATGTGGTAGGTACTTATACTTATGAAAGCATGTGAGTGCTTACGTACCAGAGCACAAACGATATTAAATTCATATCTCAAAATTAAGAAAAATAAGTTTTAGTTCCTTGAACATAATTTATGTAAATAGTTGAGCTAAGTATATGTATAACTATAATAAAGTTTATGTGACAATAAGAAAAATATTTATCAGACATACACGAATAAAAGACAGTGCAAATGTTTCAAAATATACAATAAAAACAGATTTTTAGAACGAACAATATCTCTGTTAAAACAGTGTGTGGAAGGAGCAATGAACCATCTTTCATATTTCATATCAATTTCACTCTATAAAGGATTTTTCAATGTTGTAGTTTTGGTTTAGAAGTTTCCAAATAACTAGAGTAGTATTGTACTTTAAAAAAATACTGAATGCCAATATAGTACATTAAAACACTAGTGCTACAAATGACGTTTGTTGTAATTCGAGTACAAGTTTGAATCACGAGTTGCGTAGGAGCGGGTGTTTCAATGTACGAGTATTACAACAGTTATTATAACACGTGTGTTTTGTACTATATTTTTTCTAATTTGCACATTAATCACCCGTTTTCAATTTAAAATGTTCCAGTGAAAGTTCTTTATAAACCTATGAACACACTAGTGCGTTTATAACTAACACGCACTCCATCTAGTGTGTTTATAGCTTTATTGTAACATCAAATTAGAAAATATAATATTAAAACAGGCACAGCAGTGGATATGTAGTATTATACTATTCTTCAATAAATCAATCAGAACCACACAGCAGTGCTTCATTCAATTTTTAGATTAGGTTTTATATACACGTTTTTAACTATATTGTCAAACATTTGAAAGTTAGCTCGACGATCTTTTTATACCTTAGTCGACAAATTTTAATTCTAGTATAGGGATCTTATATTATACTATTCGTAAAATGACCTTGCAATACGCGTCGATGCCAATGCTGAAACGATATTGGGCATTTGGCATGTGGTGGGAGACAAGGCCTTATGTCTGTTTCTATTTTAAAGCGGCGCATTCTTTCCTATTCTCTGCTTTCCTATACTATAATTAAATTTTGACGATTACAGTATATGATTTTCATATAGATTAAAGCAATACCGTGGTTGTATATATGTCTTCAACATAAAAGTAATGCAAAAAGATTAGTTAAATGATTGTAATCGCTAAGATAATAACCTCACCTTATACTCAACAATTTCAAATTTAAAATGTGTTTTCTCTAAATCTGATTAACACGTACAAAGACACTTAATCGTGAATGTTTTTTTTCGTTTAGAGTTTTAATAAAATTAAAAATGGGAAAAATTCAAGTTAAAAATAAACAAATATAAGGTAGAATGGTTCTTTTGAAGGAAAAACGTACAATTTGAAGTTAAAGTAATAACAGAAAAAAACATTTTTTTGTCTTTTCAGTGGTTACTAAGCCATGTACATTTATAAAGAAAATAGATATATATGATAAACAAGTACCCCTTGTTTTGCACGCTTACTTTGGTGTACTTATGTTACATATGCGTCAAGGAACAAATACACTCTAGAAATGCTATGGACTGCAATTGCTTCTCATCTCCAATACACTGTTGTGCGATGAAATATTTCCTGGTGCTATAAGGGAAATAAGGTTTTCTTAGAATAGAATGGATTTCTTTTCTTATTGAGTCTTGTCGTTTTTTAAACATAATCCACTGCCGTGTTTATATTTATTACACTGTACATAAAAACACTTAACACTTATTTTCTACACAGACTCCGGTATTGAGCACATTCTCAAACCACCTCACTTGATTCTAAATCTGAACGCTGTCTGGTTTGGTTCTCCCATCGACGAAGATCTTCGTATAGTTAACTTTAACGAATAATATAACTGAAACTCGTGTGCCGTACCAAGACCAAAAAAAGCACTGTTAACCTAACGTTCCGCGAACCATTGTCGTATTTTTTCCTTTTCTTACTATTTTTTTACACGTGTTTGAAAACAATTAATCAATTAACAATTGAAATTTATGTATTCTTTACTTTTTTGGCTGTGGTATGGTACAATAGTTTATAAACACATAATATGCGAACCTAAGTTGTGAAAACATTCGTTGTGGGAAAAACAACATGTCAGTAATAAGAGATCAATCGAATTTTTTCACATCAGCAAAAACTAACACAATCTAACATCTGCTGTAAATATAGCAAACGACACTCACATTCAATGGTAGCAGTAGCTTAGAAGACCAAAGAAGGGAAAATGTCTACAAGGGACTTGATTTAAATGCTAGTCATTATAAAACGTGCACTTTGCCAGCAAATTTCTACGATTCCGATAGCAATGAAACAAGAACGCAATGTGAAGCGGATATGATAAAGAAAAACTACCAGAATTTTAATCGTTGTAACACTATATATAATTCAACCAGAACGGACTTTAGTGATGCAAATTTGTCTCGTTCAACGAATGGAAAATATATCAGAGAGTCTTTGCCACACACTAAAAAATACAAAAGAAGACCAAAACCATTACAATCTGAAAATGAGAAATATTACGATTCTATATTATCAAAAAATTCAAAAACAAAAATTTCACATATTTATTATCAACCCCAAAACTTAGACCATGCGGAATTGTAAATATTCAAAATAAACATGTAAAATTACTGTTTTAACTGGTAATATATGTATATATATATTTTCAATATGCACATCTACATATAATATAGATACTAATAAAGCTAATAAATGTGTACATTGAGGAACATTTATTAGTTTTACTTTTTGTATTAAAAAATAGATATTCTAAAAAATATGAACTTTAAAATATAAATTTTATAAAATTATTTATAATGTGAAGCATGGCTTGGATGTGCTTTATCTACTGTACATACTTCATAATAATTTATATTCTATCATGTATGAATGTAGTGTAATATTTAATAAAGTTGACAATATAAAATATAATTACATATGTCCTGTTATATACTTTGTTAACATTTATGCAAGATGCGAGAACAGAAAATTTTATGTAAAATCTTACTATATGTGAACGTGATGTAAATATAACTAAACAAAATAAAAAAACTTTGGCTTTATGTACTAAATAATTATAGGTAGCTCTTGAGTTTTAACGAATTTGTTAACTTATTTGGATATGTGTATCTATTAAATGAATTTATCACTATAATATGTCGCGATTTGTTAAAGAATTGATATATCATATATTTGTTTATGTTTTGTTACCATGAAATGAATGTAAAGTCTATGTTAAGTATAAGCAATAAAATAAACTATAAAAAAAAATGTTACTTTTTTCTTCCGAATAACTTTGTAACCGTTTTATAAAAATTACAATTACCATTACATAAGATAAGTACGTAATAAGGTAATAATCAATGTTTCTTAGTATTAAACATATCTGATTAAGTTTTAATGAGAATAATAATTTATGCCTTGACATCCCCCAACAGCTTTTCCCAATTACAGAGGGCATTGGCCTTTTCATGAGTTATTATTACGCCTGCGTCCGTGGAGCAATTTAAGATGTTCGTCTCTTAGCATTTGCCAAGGAGTGAGGGAAACCACGAAAACCTCACTCTGAGAACAGTCCGTCGGGTTCGAACCGAGGACCCCGCAACTGATAGCTAAGCATGTAAGCCACTTCACCATTAGCCGGGTAAATGTCTGTTTCTATTTTAAAATGGCGCGCTCTTTCTTACCACTTGCTTTCCTATACCCTACTCAAATCCAAGGTCATGAATAAACGTTGCGTTCTTTCCAATACTTAGGTTAAAAACAGACAAAGTAGTTTTTCACGCCGCCACATGGACCCATGAAATGTCTTTTAGAGCCCTCCCTGGCTATTTCGTCGGCTGTTACATTGCCCTTTATATCCTCATGTCCCGGCACCTAAATCAGAGACACCGTATAGTCTCGTGCCAGTGTATTGAGGAATTGTTTGCAGTTTCTTCAGAATCCTGTGAATTCTGACCAGAGACACCTTTTATGTCCTCACAGAAGTTTCTCCAGGCCTTCTTCTTTGATTCTTTAATTCTTTTGTTATAGATACCTTAGCCTTGTTAAATAACTCTCTTCTCTTCTGTGAGTGTTCAGCTCTTTACTCCGCCAAGCAGCCTGTCTTGGCAAGCGACGCTCCCTTAGTGGACAGTTGCTTTCATAACACGAGAGAATGGTCCCTTGCAATCATACAAGGGCCAACTCTAGTTCCTCACTATTCCTGATCCTTACAGGATAGTTACGGGCTGCTGCAGAGAGATCTTCCCTGTAGGACTCCCAATTGGTCCTTTTAAGATCCCTGACGCTTTCAGCTCCGTTGCGTAGTTAGAAATTTCATAGAGTATGTACGCATGATCAGACAGAGATGGATCATCTGTTACGTGCCATTCCTGATGTTTTCCCGCACCCCTCGATGTTCTAAACGTTGGTTTGTCGCTACGGTTAAGACAGTCAAGTTAAGTACTACACAAATAGTCAAATAGGGACTTACCTCTTGAATTATTGTCCCTGCTACCCCATGTCACATGATGAGCATTAGTATCAGCTCCAACAATTAGCTCCAGCTTATTCTTGCTGGTGAATGCCACTAGGGTATCCATATTAGATCCTGGTAGTTCTTCTGGTGAGTCCATGAGTAGGTACAGAGACGCAACGATCATCTCTAGTACCTCTCCATCTATTGTCACTTTAAGTGAAGATTGATTTTCCAAAAATTTTAGCGCCATTTTAATTCCCAGATGTCGACGTCTGAGGTTCCCTCTTCCGTGTGTTGTGTTTGGGTTTGTTTTTCTCCAGGGTCACAAAACCGGCCCTCTGATCAGATAGTACGGTCTCCAATCAGTCCGCACTCAACGGTCCTCAGACTCCTTGTCAATTCGAAGACTTACGTGTAGTCCCTGTCGGAAGACTTGGAGTCAAGGATTACCCATCGGTCAACCTGACTCCGGAATCTGTCTCTCGAGCAATTTCAAACCTACTGTCAGATCCCTCCTTCGCAGTCTCTGGTAGGAATGCCAGCACTCGCTGTTGCTTTGGAAGCTCATCACTTCTGATCAGCTTCCACTTTGTTTCTCGTGCCCGATAGTCTCTCGTTGTGTTGAACGAGTCCTCTTCCGCACAGCTTACTCCATAGTAGTGGTCCATAAGGCGGGAGGATTCAAACCTCGGCGCCCTGTCCGCCCTATCTATGATGCCTATCAGGGCCTCTCTGATAGCTCCCACAGATTCCCCAGTCACCACCCTGGCCGGGCAATCCTTCGGGATTATGGCTGCTTTGATCCCCTTGAGGGCAGCCTTATAATTCGCGACCCCGGGCGCAAGTTTCGTCCGTTTGATCACCTTTGCTAAAGGAGTACCTCTGTCGACTCGGTTCGCTTAACGGTCCCTGTCGATTCAGGTGTACTCTTAGGTTTTTCTTGTGGAAGAGGGCGCCTTACCTTGCTCCCTCATCTTCTTACATTTTTTCCTTTATGCCCCCGAGAGAACTTTTCTTTTCTTGGGTGCCTGGTCTTTCTTCTTACCGGTCTCACTGTCTCCTAATCGCTGTGCCAATTCTGGTTTAGTTTTAGTTTCTGGAGTCTCTTCAGTCTACGTGCTCAGGTCTCTGGGTCAATATGTCTGGTAGGCTTATAACCGCTCAACCTAGGGCATCTGTTCAGGATAAAAGAATCGAGACAGGTACGCTTAGCCTACCTATCCGCCACCCGGGAACGCTCCCGATGGGTACCACCACACGGAAATGTGTGTATTTTTTTTTGTTACAGCAATTACGGCAAATCAATAAAGTAGGAATTTAAAATAATTGTTTTCATCGTTACTTTTTTCTACTTTACCTTTTTTATACAACCTATATCCAAACATAATTGTTGTAGAATTATATTTTCTTTATTCATATATCTATAGAAATATATTTGGTATAATAACAATTCATGCGTACAAATCAACCCACTCCCTAAGTACCTACTCTTCAGTAGATCACGTCTTGCTAATGATCGGATGAGTTGCTTAGTAAGTATCTAATCCAATGTATAAAGTATGAATCCAAAAAAGTATCGATATCTCCTCGATATTGAAAACTATCTGTTATGTACATTACTGGTATGCATCTTAGGTAAGTGTATAAGACCGTTGCAGATTAATCTTTTTACTCAATAAATAGGGGGTTTGACTTTTTGAATCGCAGCCGTTTCGTGTATATTATACTGCATTAAGAGAATTTATTTTTATGAAAATATGTGTGGAATAATAGGTATTTCACTTCTAAAAAACCATCATTCACTTGGTGATTGTTGGCTTATCTATAATAAATATATTTCTCTTTGAAAATTGACCATTCAAAATCAACTTGATATTAACATGTTTTAGGTTTTTATGTCTAAATAATTAAAAACGATTTTTTTTTTTTTCATCAGGTATACTGTACATAGCATATATACTCTAGCAACATCGAAATTTTAAAATTAGTAACGTTATATTGTACGTATTACTGTAATGGTATATTTACCTTCGTTAACTTTAAAAGGAGCGGTGCCTATATAGAAATAACAAAACATGTAATTATAAGGTAAATGTGCCCATGGTCAGCCCACCTAGCTTATTTTTAGCAATCATATTAACACAAAATATTCCAGTCATTTAAAAGATTCATTTAAGTAAACAATAAGAAATGAACTTTTTCAACACTAAAAAGTCGTCAGTTAAAAATGTTATTAACAAAATTAACATTCTGAATACATCGTTTTCATGTAAAACTAATTTTAACGACAGAATGTGCAAATAAACGCTAAAATAAAATCACGATTTGACTCATTTGACCGTAGTGAAACTGCCACATAATGCTATATAAATAATAGGGCGTATACTCGTATGTGTCTGTCGTTGATGTTAAAGCATGTGTTTAAACTGAAAAAATCTGTTATAATCGTAAATAATAAACCCATTTTATTACAATATAATTTAATTTTAATAACAGATTTATTATGAAATGTGAAATGTGAAATGATATTATTAACAAAGTTTAGCATGTATTATGAGGTATGGTGGGCAAAGCTGGAGAAACGATGAAACCAAAGATTAAAAGAAACCACGCCGCCTAACTTATTTTAAAATTCAAAATAAGATATTCTTTCTATATCTTTTCCAAAATGTACATTGGATTCGACAAAGGAGTACTCACATACTCTCAGGTAACTAAAAGTACTATTATAATTGTAATATGATTGTACTAGCAATCGCAGCGCTGCTTGAGAGTCTACAGCATTTGCTAATAAGAAAAGAAGCAAATAAGAGGAATGCTGATATTTACCCAACGTATCACAAAGTCTGATCACATACTGTAGCACAAACTCGAAGTCCTATGTTCTGCAAATGGGAAATTACTTCAGTAATAAGCTCTTTTAATTTCTCAGAAGAAAAACTGCACGGTGTGAAATAATACGCAACGACCTGCTTCCAATTTTTTCTAACTCCTTTCACCATGAAAACAAGTGCTTTCTGAGCAACACTAGACGAACGACCTAAGTGACCTAAATCTTCATATCCAGAAAGATGAGATTCATAAATAAATGACGATGAAAGAGATATTTCGTCAAACATAAGACAACAATAGCGGTCTAAATCAGAAAGTTTTTCGACTTGGGTACTCAAATAATCGAGAATAGCAACATTAACACCAGTGTTAAAGGGAATATTAGAAAGAGAGGTTTGCCAAGTTCTTATTGAGGGAAGTTGGAAAAATTGCTGAAGATACCTGTACAAATTTGGACTTCTTTTGTATATAGACAAACCTAACGCCTTATCTTTGCTAGTCCATGTCTTACCACCCATTATTTTCCCCATATTTCGAAGTTGACTATCGAAGAAATTTCTTGCTACAATATTCCAATCATTATCAAGGGTATTAAGAAATGCTGTTTTAGAACATTCTAAAAGTGATTTAATGTGGACAGTCTTCTTTTTAATTTCAAATCTAGCTTTCGACAACTTGGTACATGTTTTTCGATGAATGTTATACATCTGAGACTCAGTAGAAGAAAGTTGATTTTTTTGAAGTCCAATCTCAGTCAAAATATCCTTCGTTTTCTGAAAATATGGAGAAGAAATACATGAGGTCGAAGCAGAAGAATCTAAATGCAGTTCTGGTAAATTTGACGATGACACTTCTTTATTTTCTGTGAGAGACATGGAAGGGGTAAAGGAACTATTATGTGCTGAAGATGAACAATCTGCGACCGATATGCAATAATCGTGATCCATTAGATGTGAAGATGAATTGTTATTATCTTGTTCAAAAGGAAGTAAATTACCTGATTCATTTCCCAACGTAGGTGATAATTCATTATTTATACTTAAAGAAGTTGCATGAGGGATAGCATCACAATTAAGATGTACCTTTGAATAATAATAATTGTAATCCGAACTGTTGAAGTGCTTAGAGTATACTCGAAAGTTTTCTACCTTTGCGGAATCATCTAGATGACATATTTCCTTCCATGCTTTCAGTGTTGCTTGATATTTTGGGAACTTATGAAAGCGAACTAACTTTAACTCTATCAGTACTTTGACAACCAGGAAATTTGCAAGATCTATGAACCTTAGGCATATCTATAAATACTTAACGAATAGTTTAATCAAATCTAGTAAATTTATTTAAAAATGAAAATTTAGAAACTTACGTTTTGAAGAGCACAGAGGACGACGTTTTAACACTATTGGCGGGTAACTACAACTGTGGAATATTAGCGGGAAAAGTGGCAAAATCGTCATCATGGTGGGGCAAACGTGGGAATTTATAATAACTCTATTAAAAACAATCGGAAATTTTCGTAAAATTCCTACCTGCATCATATTTACAATTACCAAGCGTTTAAGGTTATACATAATTAACAATACATACTTGTTGGCACAGACTACCTCCAGACGACGAACTTAATGTAAATCAACTACCTTATCCAGAGATAATATATCCACGAGATAGTAAACTTAACGTTAAAAAATTTAAACGCTTTTCGTGTGAAGGGGGGGCTACGTTCAAGTCTCTGTTCATAGAGGCGCGCTATACTACGCGCGCGTAATTTAATATATACTTACATACATATATATGATTTTGTTACTATTTCATAATTTGAAAATACTTATATTATTGTAAACATAAATACAAATATTGTGCATTGTTTACAATAATACAAGTATTTTCAATTATGAAATAAATGTATTGTGGGATTTCTATTACAATTACTTCAAATAAACGCTCTTTTAAAAATAAATTCATTTATTTACACAAAACAGTTTATGTAATACAGAAGAATGACAAATTGTTTCTATATCCCAACATATAGAACTAGTTGTTAAATCTTAATAAACATCCTTGTTGGAGAACACTGTACCACTACAGTGCTATATGTGGTATTTCAACAAGGACTATGTGAATTAACTTCTCAAATTCTTGCATTACGGCAATCATAAAATTCCTATATATTGCTCATAACAAACAAACAGTTCTGTTAACAATGCGATATAAATAACTGTCGACGTTGTAATGAACCAAATTATGATATTTTAAGTTCCGTTTACTAACCACCAAGTATGTATTTTAACAAATCTAGTGTCTTTCATTATATGTATTTGATTCCGCACCGTTAACACATTAAGACGTATACATATACAATTTTAAATTCAAGTCTGTGTGTTAAATAAAATATTGTATAAAACTTTACAGGTGTTCCCAATCACAAGTAATGCCTATATAAAAAAAACTGAAATACTACATAATTATAGAATTAAACAATAGAATGCGAAGTTGATGCTCGATTCAAAATAACTTGTCTTTACCAATAGTGAAGTGAATATATAAATTGTTTAGTGTCGAAATAATACATACAAAGTTACAATAGTTGTTTGATAAATATTGGATATAAATCGCTCTTTATTCGGTTATGGGAGATTTCTACTTCACATTTTGATGACATGAAAGAAAGACGTCTAGGTTTAGAGAAATTAGATAAAAGCAGTAAGAATAAAGACAGAATAACGCACATTCTTGGCTTCACGTATTATCGATTTAAGTGGATGCGATACGTTTTTCTTACATCGCATTTTTCTAAAAATTAGAGAACCTAACAATAAATCAGGCTCTGGTCAAAACAGACTACAGTGTGTAACAACCAAGATATAGTTTGATGATTTCGAGATGCACAAATCATTAAACACAAATTAAGGGATTATTTACTTTTTTTTGTTTTTGTATTTGTTACATACATACTTATACTGGACCATTTATTTATTTGTTATTTGACGTTTCTTGTAATGTTTTTATTACAATGAATAAACATATCAATCTATCTATTGCCGCACGGTAATGTTCTAATATCAGTAGGTAAACTATTAAAGGGTACTGTATAATTGTAGTTATCTACATCCTCTAGTCAGCCTTTTACGATTTATGCATTTCCAAATCATCGGACAGTAGAAGAAATTTAAAAATGCAGAAATAACATTTTAGAGCATGCATAAATTGCAATGATGTGGATTGGTGTTACTCCCGCAGTATCCTCGAATTCTCCCAAACATGTTCTCAATAGCGCCCTGCGAGTTCTTAAATATTGCATCTCGGATGTATTTCTAATGTGATACCATAAGGATTTAATAGCGTGGATGTTAGATTGCCATCTTTTTTGAGCCGGAGACTTGACTCTTTTGAAACCGATAAACCGCTACTGATCTGGAAAAGCAAATTAACATATTATAGTTTTCAAAATAAAAAAAATGCATGAAAAGGGAAGATAATGTGTAGTATGTAGCAGAGTTGGGCACAGTTAGAATTAAGTCAGCAAAGAATTTACCCTTGTTTATATTTTAAAGTATGGAAATTTGCTAATATTTATTTTTATATATTACTAACGGATAAAGATAATACATACTTTTATTTAACCCCGCGGATAATAGATAATAAATGGATTATATTTATACAAAAAATAGAATGACTAAGTAGGTCATAACTCACAATCGCCCTTTATTGAGATTAATTAGTAATAGCTACTAGTTTTGAGAATACCTCCCATCTTCAGGTTAGTTGGAAGCCAACGAAAGTTAATTAACTTAGTCTAATAATTTAATATATATATATAAAATATATAATTCAAATTTAATCCTACATTTTAATTTTATATGTTCACATTGTAATAAAACATTTTTTCGTGGGCTTCCAGCTAGCCTGAAGATGGGAGTTAATCCCGAAACTAGCCCTTTGTATACCATAAACTAAGAACTAAATTATTTTTATGCCTGAGTTTATTTGAATAAATATATGCCTCAAGCCGGTATATGTAGGTATATAAATTGAAAAACCAAACAGTTCAAATGGTAACTATTATTTTCTATGTATGCAAACATAGGATTATAATTTGTACTTCATATCAATGAGGGAATAAGGCTAAAGTAGTTTAAATAACATTTACTAAATGAAATACGCGAACGGATATTTGTCAGTAAAATACATACCTATCACCTTTTCCATTTTAGTCCAAAATTCAAGAGGTGGCTAGGTGTCAGAGATTGTTACTTTCATATTTTTCCTTGTCCTGGAAATTTTTTGTCCCTTTAAAACTATCGAAAAGTTCGTCAATATCTTTAATGAATATTGAGGTGGCCAATGCGTTATTCCGTAGTGTACCTAAAGTAGAAGAAGTAATTATTTTTATATTAAAAAGATAATGATGAAAATTTATCATTTTCAGTGTAAAAATACCTTTTGAAGCTGTATAAAAAAAGTAGGTTGCAACAGAATGACTTTAACAGTTGAGTAGCAACGGAAACTTTCAGAAAAACTATTGGGATAAAGGTGTTCGTTTGTGATTTTGGGTGCTGTTCTGAATAAATTGCTTTCGAGTGATACAAAAAGATTGTAAACTTAGTAAAAGAAGTAGAAATGTATAGCTGAAGCACGAGTTGGCCAATTTTATAGATACATAACTTCAAAGTGGCTGACTTCTCAATTTTAGCGGCTTTTACTTACCTAACTGCTGCCCTACTTGTTGTTGCTTTTCTGTAACTGCAGTAGTAGATGAAGAACCCTAAACAACATCGTAACTGCTATTAACTATTTACATTTTCAATATGACTATATTTATAGTACCTGATGCATATTTTAAGTTGTGAACTCCAGTTGTTTGTCAGGAAGGCATAAGCAAGTTTCTGTACCCAACATTTGCTGCTCACCTATCTTTGTTTGCTTCTCTTTTTCCGGAGCTATATGCTACTCCATGAAGACTTCAAAAAGAGTGAAAAATTTAACCAGATAATTTTATTAATCCATTATATAATTTTGAATAAGTACAATAGCTGAATTTTCGAAGGGTAGAAACTCAGATGTTTCGCCAGAAAGACTTTTTGCAAGATTCTGCAAAGAATACGTGCAATTATAATTAATTTCGGCAGGTATCATGAATCAGTTACTTTTCAAAAGTATTTCTAAGCACGATAATTCACCAAAAGTACTTTAAGCTTTTTTAGATTTGTTTTTATTCTTTTAAATGCTTCAAGCTTCAAGTTCTCTTAAGCTTCTTATGCTTCTAAGCTGTATTTTGAATAACAATGTTATATAACCGTTTACTTATCTATATTAGGAAGTCATGAAGTTAACGACCGCAATATATATACGGAAGGTTTAAGATTTTATTATTACCCTTTTAGCAAAAAAAATATAACGATCGACTCAAAAAAAAATAATAATAAACATAACAGCGAAAATCAGCCATTAGGAAACATATGGAAAGATACACCTCCTTTAATCTACCAGCGATTGCGCGTGTGCAGATTCTAAGAATTTTAATACTACATTATTCCGGGTAAACTATAAAGTAAAATTCTACGAATGTATAAATCTCTTGCCGAAAGAATTGCGGCATGTTTATCGCATAACATTAAGCGGATTAGCTTTCGGAACGATTGTGGGCATATATGTTTTTCTTTTGTTCTTTATTTTAGCCATCGATGATTCGGGGGTGTTCAGATGATATAATTTACAAATACTTAAAATGTGTTCGTGTGTAATTATTTGACGAAAAAAAATTACTGAAGCCATTACTTGGATTACAAAGGCTGTTTAAAAATCAGTTTTATAAGATTTTTTTTAATGTGGATGTATAAAATAAGTAATGAATTCACAATTTGTATTAACAAAGTCTAAAAAAATTATACACTTTGAAAAAATTGTTAACTTTAAACAAAAAAGTTATTCTTTCGTAAAGGTTTAAATTTATTGCTTTTTATGACATCACAATCGAATTAAGTTTTTAGAATTTCTGTATAATAAATATAGATTAGATGTTTTGACTTCAAAATTCCTTAATAATAAATATAGAAATATGAACAAGGAAACACTTATTATGCATGAAATTGTATTGGTACACCTATTATTACAAAAGTATTATAATTTATTTTGTCCTTCTAGGGATTTTCCATAGAAAATTTGCCACTTTAATTAAATGAGAAATAAAAAGTAAGTCATTTGTTTTCATATTCTTACTTTATGGGTATCGATATTTGTAAAGGTAGAAAGATACATAATGTGGATATTTATTATTAATGTAACAATAAGTTATAACCTTCTTGGCAAAATTTAAATTTCCCACAATTTTTGTAGTAACAGTCAACAGAAAGATATTAAAATAACTAGTAATCTAATACAAAACCATTAGTAATTTCGTGTTTCAATGTTGAAATTACCAAGAATAATTGTGGGAAATTTAAATTTTCCCGAGAGGATACACCTGAAAACTGAAATAAAAACAATTTAAATTAAAACTATCTACAGAAATAAATTATTGTTTACAAAAATTCTTATGATATAGGAAAAAATACGAACAGTTGATTAAAATAAAATTACGACGTGAACAATTATCGCAATTTTTTTATGCGTGCACGCAATAAAAAAATTGGGAACTGTAAAGTGGCCTTTAGAATTACGTGTCTGAATTCGTTTTAAAAACCTGTGGTCATAATTTTTTGAGGTAGTGGAAAAGTAAACAATTAACGTGTCACGAGTATAAAGTTCTATATAAGATTTTCATGCAGTTATTTTCGACTACAAACAATCTGTATTCTTTATTATTCTTTTCCCAATTATTTTTGGCACTTTAATGCAGTGGAAATGTAGTTTGTTATTAAATAGCAGTAACAGTTAATAATAGAAACAATATATGAAACAAAATTGATATAGAATTTGTTTGTGAACTTCAAAAACTATGTTAGAATAAAAGTAAATTGGTGTAAACATAAAATTTACTGAAATATTAAAATATCTTATCTCAAAAACGATCCTCTTTTATAACGGTGTTAGGAAATATAAATTTCCATCATGAATAAAAAACTGCAATAAAGCTAGCGGGGTTCTAGAAAACTTTGCAAATCATTTAAAGTTTTGGTGGCGATAATCTGATGAAGTAATTCACCACGTCTTAACATTAAAAAAAAATGCGAAGGCGAACTATTTAGGGAGGATTTGTCATCAATGTATTACCTAAATATTTCTTGGTCTTAATTAATACTTACTTACCTTTCTTCATCTGTTGGACACCAAAACAAAACGTGCAGACACTGCATCACAACATTAAACATTTAATTCATGGTTATCCAGGCCATTCCGCGCAGCCCCTGATTCCACTGCCACGCTATTATTCGTTTCGTAAAACACATTTTTTTCGGGACTTTTCAAAGCAAGTGATTATGCAACTTTTGAAACACTAGGAACAAAACACTTGCTATAGGAAGTATTTTGGTGATTCGAAGCACCTGCATTATATGTAACCCTTTTAACATATTAGGAGGTGTTCAAATATGTATTTCGGATAGGCAACATATTTTACAATTGCGACTCGTATAGCCTCTCTGAACAGAGACTAGAACCAGCCACTTCGGGAGTGGGGGAGACTACGTTTCGTAATAAGAGTTTAACAGGGCCGCCTTATCTATGATGTAAATCAAGATGCCGTTTCGGATTTTTTTTCTCTCTCACAAAAACACAAAATTTAGGTAGATGGCGCTTGAGTGTTTTCCGCTTAATTTCAAAAAGTATATACCCATCATTTGTATTTATTTTAGAGGACAAGTGTTTAAAGATTGTATTTGACTATATTTTGTTATTTATATACATTATAAACAAGAATATAGTCCAATACAATCATTAAACACATTACAATAATTTTTACAACTTTATTTTTCGTACTACTGCATAAAGGTATAACAAACTAAAGATAATATAACTCGTTGATTTTATTGTTTCTCATTTACAAATATTATACGAAACAAGTAGCAGAAGCTATTTTGCTTTCCACGACAGCTTGATAGGTAAGTTTACATCAATATATGTAAGTAATTTGTCCGTCTGTAAAGGCCGCTTTACAGTTCGAAATTTTTTGTATTGCGTGCAATAAAAATAGCGCCTACTCTATTTCGTGTATTGCATCCGCAATATAAGTAAAATTGCACGCAGCTGATTGAAATCCATTGAATGCGCATGCGCTTTCTCTATTGTATGCAATTTTCATTGCACGTAATACAAAAAATTGCGAACTGTTAACCGGCCTTTATAGACAAATTACTTCATATATTGATGTAAACTTACCTATCAAGCTGTCGTGGAAAGCAAAATAGCTTCTGCACTTCGGTTTTAGAAGGACCACAAACTATGCAAAACACTTTCGCAAAATATGTCACAAATGTCACTATTTTTGAAACAATTTCGAAGAACAGCAATATACCTATATTGTAATGCATCTGTTGGTAAAAATGAAATCTTTTATATTACAATACCAGGCGCCATCTCTACTACTATCTCGTTTTTAACATGTTGTCGTACAGATTTCTATAATACGCAGTCTTTTAAACAGCGCCTCTACACAAATTTTGAGTTTTTTGAAAAAAGATAACCTTATACTATATTTCCATTAGATAGAAAAGAATAGAGAGAGCGGTACATATCTGAATGCGAGTTCGTCGTCTGAGGGTAGTCTGTGCTTGTTGGGTTTATGAAGCAATGACTGCCAACATTCATTCAACGAACTGAAGTTGAACTTCTTTTGTATCAATAGTTGGTGTCCGTGCTAAGAAGCGGCGGCCTCGTGGCTATATTCGGTTGTTTCCAATAATACGTATTACCTTTTCATACCCATGGTTATTGTTATCATTTGGAATATTGGAATTTCAAAGAAAGGATGGTGCCATCTGTTATTTAAACGATGCACTAATTGCTTGAACTTGATATAAATTGCCATCTATTAAGCAATAGCAAATCAAGAAGTGCGTAAGTTAATATTTTTCACATTAGATTTATTGGTCATACAGAAGGTTATACAAAATGTATTTTACCAAAGATTTATACCACATTTATCACTTAACAATTGACAATTGACAAGTGCTATTTTAGCTAGATTTTGTCATGATTTTGTGTCTTGTTCAAGTAATTTTGAATATCATGTTATAATTTATAGTTTTGAAATAAACATTAACAAATAACGTTTATTTCAGAAGAATGTTATACTAGCAAGCTCCATATATATACTAAGAAGGTATGTAATGTTATATATAAAATTAAGCCAAGAATATTACTTCTGAATTATTGGCAAGGTTAATTTGTTAATAATGTCAAAGTTCTTATTTACGATAGCGAAATCTTCATTTATAATTACAAAACCATATTTAGTTACTAATACTTTTGTGTTATTAATACATACATTTACTAAAATCTAGTGTTAAATCTTAACTATTATCGTATTATTATGTTTAGTGACAGGTACTCATATCAAATAATGGAAGATATCTTTGGCAATCATAATTTATTATAATTGTATTTAAATGAATTGTATTTTTTAGTGTATGACAAATTATGGGCTCAGTTTGGAAACGTTTACAAAGAGTAAATAAAAAGGCTGCGAAGTTTCAATTCACTGTGTCATATCACCAACTTTCCGTTGAGTTCACATCGAAATGGCAAGTTACTTTAGCAAAATAATAAATACAGCTAACAACATATTTTTCTTAGGGAGCCTCATAAACTTTCTGTTGTTTGGTCACGTAGATCTCGCAGAGTAATTTCTCAGCCTAATGTCCATGGGAACCAACACTTCCAAAATCCATATAAGGATGGTGTTTGGTCTTTCCTGAAAATCAGGCAAGTGGACATAACTTTATTCAGAGATCCTAGAACGAAAACATTGGAAGCGAAAGATTGGAGTTTTATTATTGAAGATGTAAGTTTAAATTATAGATAGTTTACACCAATCCAGTAATTTATTGTATCAGTGTGTTTTATTATGTACCTATTTATGCATACAGTGAGGAAGTTCTTGCTGGTTTTATTTTGTTCCATATATGGATGTCAGGAAATGCATATGATATGATTTACAGTTCTTTTATGCCAATACTGTTAATTATTCATGAAGATTTACTGAAAGTTATCTATTGATATTTTTAATGTGGTGGAAAAACAAATACTATCATACATAATGACATCATTATTTTTTATTGCCTGTTGCTGTATCATCTATCTGAAGCTACACAGGAAATCTATAAACACCAGTTTCCTGTGATAATTTTCATTATGTTTAATTCTTCAAATGCTGCACATTTCACATAGTGTTTTTCATTACATTTTATTCTTTCTTTTTTGCACTTATTCCCCTATTTTCTTTTGCATTTTAAACAATACTTGTATTTTCTCATTCATATTTACTTTGAAATTCTCAGATCATATTCTAGATTAATTGAGTCTAATTTCTGTTCATGATTTTCCTTGTACTGAGGTACATAAGATCGATATACTATTTTCTTATGCCCATTTGCACAAACACATTAAGCTTGGCTTAACCCTGAAATACCAAATATGAAATGTTACCTTGAAAATGCCACTTAGGATAAAACAAGTCTAGTGGATCAATGCAAATGGGAATTAATTTCTAGATTTCAGATTTTTCTGCTTTAAATTATTATCTATTAACTGTTTTATTTCTTAAGGGTGCGTGGCAACGTAACATGGACATGTACAGATCAAACAGTCGACCTATAGTCGGGGCATCGCAGGTCGGAACTATTCGGGAAGGGAGATAGCATGAATTACTCTATTTTTTATTTATTTCGCCAATCAAATGCAACTGCCAGCTGTCGAATGAAAACGCTGTCTCACAAGATATCACGCATCCCTACTTTTCTCTGGCCGAATGGTTCCGACATACGATACCATGACTATAGGTGGACTGTTTGATCTGTATATTAATGGTGGGCATAACCGACAATAGTATTCACTAGTGCTGTTGACATCCGATAAAATTGAGATTCGGATATCTACTATCCGATTTTTGGATCCGGATCTGAAAAAGTATATTATCGACCAAATCAGTATTAGTGTAAGTACTACATATGTACTCATTCATTTTGCATTACATAGGTGTTCAATAAATCTTAGTGGTTATTGCACCAAATACGAGGTTTCGGTTAGCAGATCTGGATTTTAGGTTTCGGATAGTGGATCCGGATCCGTGGTTCTAGATAGCGGAACCGGATAACATTGAAATCCGGATAGTAAATTATCCGGATCGGGATAACAGCACTAGCATCCGTAGGACTGTGTGGTGAATGTGCATTTATGCAAGATTCGTTATCGGTGTAACCGGGAATACAAGTCTGACAAAAAAAAAAAAAAACAGTAATAAAAATAGAGAACTAAGGACTTCTTGGAGTGGATGGTTCATGTCAAGTAGTAAGATGGAAAATGTTTTTTTCTTACTCTAGAAGTCTAGATGGGAACACGTAACGGCACGATACGGTTTTAAGGGGCTATTTATATATCCCCACTATTAGCCACGCCCCCTTAATACATATTTTATTTGTGACCTAGTTACGCATGTATTAATTGCAGTTTTTGGTTACATATTTCTTGGATTGAATTATTGTAAGCACAATATCCGCTGTGAAACCCGTATAAAATTGCTCAAAACGTGCTTAGTAAATGGTGATTTAGGAATTCTTATAATCACATTTATTTATAATCGCATTAATTTGTTGCTATTCGCAAATATAACATCGTTAAAAAACGTATTGAAGTCCGCCTAACAGCTACATACGTTCTCAGTCTACGTCTGTCTATGGATTCTTCCACATCTTTACTAAAGTTACATAGCAATGAATTTTCTTAAACTTTATTTCGAGTACACTATTGTTGCAAATTACAGACTGTTTGTGCAAACTGAAATCAAATGATACATAAGAATACATCATAGTGGAAAGTACTTCAATCACAAACAGAAGCATGTGATTCATACATACCCACAGTCAGGGCTGGGCAAAATAAATTCCAAATGTATTTCAAATATGAAATACATTCATTTTAGGTATTTAAAATACAGTACTATAAACTAAGTATTTAAAGAAAATAAAGTATCTTAGTAATCTGTTATCGGCTGTTACAGGAGAAAAGCCGTTTTCCTTCATAATATTGTAGGTAAAATATGTTTAATGCTATCAAAAAAAAAATACAATTATGTGCTAGTATCTTTTTATTCACATTTTCATTTCATTTTAAATAAGCAAGCACTTCAAAAAGTTTATCTGATAAACAACTTCTTGAAGGAGTATATATATAACCTTGCGAATGACGTCTTTTTTGAAATAGTATTTTTATTCGTTTCTTCGCACATCATACGGAGAGCAGTTACGTACATACACACACGGTAAAAACTCGATCAACCTTTAAAACATATTTAGTTAGGTGGCTAAGTTAGCCATAATAGACCATCCACAAATAAATGCCACACCTTGTGGTGGTGCTTGCTCAGCTAAGTACTGCTTATTACTCGGTCGAATGGATCGCTAACTCTCGTTTACTCTGTAGTTTTGATTTTATCTTCATACTCTCTTGCAAATGTAGACTGTCTTAAAAATGCGGTGTCAGCTTCCAACATATAAATAAGTAAGCATATTATAATCTGCAAAAGAGTGTGAATAGGAAATTAGATTGGGGGATTCCGGAAGTTGCGTCGTCCTCATAATCCTGTAACTAGATTATTTACGACAGAGAAATGAAATTTTTGAATTAAATATGGTGTACTTTTGTAAGATAGTTACTCAGGTTTCTAATGTTCAAACGGGGCCTTAATTTTTAATAATTCGTTCTGCACGTTTCATTATAATTTATAGCTTGTTTTATCATTTTATCAGTTCGCCAGAGTTTCCTGGATAAAAGTTCGCTTGAAATATTTCTAAAAATGTTTACGGTAGATTTAATTACGTTAGATCCAGTTAAAATGTGCTGAAATATTTTATTCAGTTCAGTATTTTATTCAATTCATTAATATACAGATATTTTAGGTATCATCAACAGGAAAAAGGCGGCATCTTGCCATCACGCACATCAATATGGGAACTTATGCTAGTGGTGATTCTAAACAACATGAATTGCAACTGCAGTTTAAACCTACTACGAAAAAAATTATTTCTGCAAAATTGGATTGTACACTGTCATGTGTTTTACTCAAAGAAGGAAAGGCTACGTACGTTATAAACTAGTATTTGTTGTTAATTTGCTTACAATTTTAATCCATTATTTTTAGTGATGAAGATATGCAATCGATAGCTTCCTTAATGTCTGTGAACAATAACAGTGATATTGCCCCTCTTGATGATTTTGAGGATGAAGATTTTTCGTCGAATGAAAATTCAATAAAGAATACATTAATGAAGTACACAACAGTGCAACAATGAGAATAGTTTGGGATCTTGCTGTTGCAGTATCCTTTAAGTAGTAGTGTATTATACTATATTATATATATCGGACAAAGAATGTGTTCGCTGGCGTACTATAGATGNTCACACCCTCTTTGCTGCCGGGTTACGTGGGAGTACCACAGGGCTCCGTTCTCGGGCCATCTTATTTCATATTTATTTATAAATGCATCGTTTCTTTCATTAGCTGTTCTCTTTTTTGGTACGCATGAATACATACCGCTTTAGTATCACAAAAAAAATTGTCAGAATTAAGAAAACATTAGTGATGTACATAAGATACATAGAGTCAGTGGTTTTTGTGGGAATGGTCTGCACCTTAAATGACGTCCAAAACAAATATTTACTGTCTTCCATATACCTCAAACGAAAATCGTTTTACATCTCTTTGCATCCTCTTTGCTGTCGATTACGTTGGGAAGTACCACACGGGCTCCGTTCTCGGCCGCCTCTTATCATATTATTTTATAAAACGACATCGTTTCTTTCATTAACTGTTATTTTTTTTTGTATGCTGATGATACATCCGTTTTAGTATCAAATAGAGCCAACTCTTGCAGCATCAGGATTCAGTAGAATTTCTTGACTTGACGTTGCATGAAAATTTGAACTGGAAAGGTCATTGCGACATTTTAACGAAAACTTACATATACGACTTGTTAGTTGGTAAGAAACTTAAAATATATTTTGAAACACGATTGTATATTGTCCTTTTATTATGCTGAGGTTCAGTTAGGAATTTCTTACGGCATTAGATTCTGGGGATTTTCGGCTAGTGCATATGGTGTATTCTTAGCACAGAAGAGTATAATTCGATGCATGGCCGGTATAAAGAAGCATGATCATGTCGTCCCTTTTTCAAAAGTTTTGGTATTTTACCTTTGATCAGTCTATACAAATTAGAAATTCTGTGCTATATATTCCAAAGTAAACTAACATTTTCTAAAAACTGGCACATGACACGAGGTAGGAAAGGTCTTACCATTGCACTAAATAAACTAGGAATATCAGACTCGACAGGAGATTGAGAGAGATTGAGGCGATTGAGACTGTTTAATTCACTACCCTCAGTCTTGAAACAGGAAAGGACTGTGACAATATTTAAAAAGAAAATAAAATCATAAAATGTTAATCGAAAACAGTATTTATTCTGTTTCGAAATTTTTAAAACTATTAGGGGGACCTTGTTCTTAAAGACTACTCTGTTTATGTTTTGCTGTTTGTTGACCATGTTAAATTACATTAAATATTTGTATTATGTCTTTTATTCTTGTACATCGAATCTAGCCAACAGAAAACAGATAGTTACAGTGGATGGCGTTGTCTCATCTGAACTTAGGTTGTGAAGTCCAGGGGTGCCGTAAGGCTCGATCCTGGGGACCACTGCTCTCCTATACTGTTTGTTAACGATCTACCATGTGGAATTAATGACGATAATCTCGTAATGTAAGCCAGATGATATTAGTTACTTACATGCAGCTGCTAATATTGAGGAATTAAGGAGAAATATATTGCAAAGTATGGCTAAACATACTTTGGCAGTGATTTAGCGTCAATAACTTGGCGAATAAACATCGAAAGACTGGCTTTCATGATGTTTACTCCAAAAAGAAGAGATACTGGACTGTAGCCAATTGCGAGTTGATGGGCAATCATCCGACAGGTTACCTCCATCAAGTTACCTGGGTCTACAATGTCGGTAATGACTTAGGTTGCTCAACACACATTGATATTTTATGTTCTATATTATCACGGCATGCTACGTGATTTACCGATTAATGGACAGTAACAAACATACAATATCACTTAAAAACGTATTACTACACATGTTTCGAAACTTGGGTGAGGTACGGTCTTATATTCTGGGGGGCCTATTCCCAAAGTATTCGCGTTTTCTGCTTACAAAACAAATAGCTATTCGCATAATGTTGAGAGTGCCACGTGGTCAGTCATGTCGCACTTTGTTTAAAAGTGTAAGTATATATACCTTACCGACCTTATTTATTTATGAAATACTAATACTTATTAAAAACATCGAACCTAATTTGAACAAAGTAAATAACTATCTTACACGTAATGCCTGGATGATTTTATTATTTCAAAACCATAAACTTGGTACTACGAAAGCCAATCCTCTTATATGTGGTATTAAATTATATAATTCATTAAACCTGAAAATTAAGTTACTCAATAATATTAATTCTTTTAAAAATACACTAGAAGATTTTTTAGTTAGTAGGTGCTATTATTCCTTGAATGAGTATTTTGAATCATCCTAATTTTCATATCACTTTTATCTTATAATGCTTAAACCTCTAGTATTAATTGCTATTTTGTATTATCATTTTTTGGCTTAGATTCTTTGACTTATCAAATACCATATGTATTTGTTCTGTATTTTTTTGTACTCTTGGTCGTTTGGATAAATATACATTATTATTATTATTATTATTACATATTACATAGCCTTTTTTCCTATATTTATATTATTTGTGTCGGATTGACGTATTGTATCGTTATGGACTAAGCAATAAAATGATCTATCTATGTATCTATCTATCTATCTATCTATCATCTTTATTATTATGGCTTTAGTTGTTATGGTTTAATCCAATTAATTTGCTATAGCTTGTAGCATAAATTTATTTAACTTAATTGTTAGTTAATGATAAATTAGTAAAAAAAAATCCATAAAAGTCTGACTTCATATTTTAAATAAGCAATATTAGACAGAAAAACTAAGAAATTGCTTACTTTAAAAGCATTTTCCAACACCTTGCATAAATTCCTTTTGATAATGAAAACTATGTCGCATTGATAAAATAAATTAAAACAAAATTTACGTCAAAACTGTGACGACCAAAACGGTTTAGCGCGTCAAAATATAAGACACGCGCACTGCATAAGCATCACGAACAACAATCTCTCATTTCTTTCATTCATTCAACTATTGACGGCTCTTGATTGTTTCCGATGAACGAGGCAACGCGTTTATCTTATCGCCATAGAAAAATCGAGAGAAAACAATGACGTCGATTCAAAACCGGTATTATGTATATGCGCGTTTTTATGTTTTTCTAATTTAATAATTCTCGGATCTCCGAGAGTCGTGTAAGGGAGACATTCGAAGTCTGAATTGACGAAATTATCGCCCGATAAGGCTTCCACGAACGGTCGTCAAGATTGAGAAAGGACAGCTTCCGTACAAAATTCGGATGAAATCGATTAATGAATGGATTAAACGGAGCGACTGACAGAATTATCAGGATTATTGTGATTTCGAACGGTCATTGCCTTATATAACGTATAAATAATATGTTTTAAGATTTATGATTTTATTCGGAAATAATCGATTTAATCGAATTTAAAAATAACTAACAGTAAAGGTCCTAAGGTTGCACAGGAAGGAATCCCGGACGTCCATTCAAATTTTCTAATCTATTTTAAAGGATTTTAACCGTTCGATTACACGCTGCACTCACTAACGAGTGGTAATTACCGCGCTAATGGTATTATAATTCTGCGGTTAGCATTCCCACTACGCGAGGCTCCTCCATCGTCATTAATTCACACGGAAAAACAGTTCGATAAGTGTCCCTCCGACATAAGTGATTACGATTGCCCGTACATACACGCATTATTATTTACTACGGTTTGAAGTGGTTAATTACAAAGCCATCATTAGTCTTAGGGCGTTCTATTAGATAAGTAAGTGGAGTCGGTAAGCTCTGCATATATATGTATTATGCATTTCTTCAACTCGCGTTCGCTACTTTTACCACGTCTACGATGTTGCTACATATTAATACGTTTATTATAAACCGCTATATGGCTACGTATGATGTGAACCCAGCTGACACACAGCTGCCTCTGCGCCTGTCACACTTGTGAGTGCTAGTGCCCATCATTATTTAGAGCAGCGGAACAGGATAGAGGAAACTATGATAAAAATCAAGAAGAGCTATTTTAAATGAATTCATTTCAATAAAGAATACTACAATTTCTTTATTATTAGCAATAAAGTGCAATAGTAACCGTTGAAGCTAACCGTTAATTTGGTAAGAAAATATGTACCTATAGAAATCTACAAGTACAGACGAGTATACACACAAAAAAAAATATCTTAAACCTAATAAAAAATATTGTTTTAGCACAATACTCTTATAAAAAAAAAATAATTTTATTGCAACTAAAATGCTTTATCATTAGAGTAAAGTAGAATCCACTGTTATTCCTAAAAATGTTATCTCACTACTTTCCACTCTCACTTCCCCGTTGATGTGCAAAACCATTGATTCAGTTTAATCATGTACAGTTTTGAATCTCATAAAGCTAGTTTGTTCACCATTCAAGACAAGACAGTTATTCCTACACCAGTTAAGCATTTACATACGCAACCAAATCAACTAAGATAGATACGTTGTTGCGGGTAGAGTGGGATACGATACAACTTGTATCATCGGCGTATTGTGACAATGTGCAGGATGACAAATGAGCAAATAAATCATTCACATAGATCAAAAAAACAACGTGGGTCCTAGAACGGAGCCTTATGGAACTCCGCATGACATTGTAATGTAATGTAATGTAATGTTTATTTTATTTACCATCGATCATAATTGACATCAGTTTCGTCAAAAATAAAAAAAAAATAACAGAATTTCAGTTGAGATTAGCAACCTCATTGTCAACACTTTACACAGCATTTACAACATATAATACTATAAACATATATGTACTATGTACGTCTAGTGCTTAAGCGTTTAAATAATCAATAAAACTATAAAAACATTCATGTAAAAGGTACGCCTTAACTGAGGTCTTAAATTGTTTAGCATTCGTTATTCTTCTTATTTGTGAAGGCAATTTGTTGAATGCCTTAATAGCTCTGTATTCAGGACCAGGGTAAGGTTTTTGCCATGGTTTTCCCTTACTCCGTGGCCATTGATTTTATATAAGTATATTATATATAATCAGTGTCCTTGGCGAATGCTGGGAGATAACGAAAGTCGTTCCATGGGCGCATTTAATAATAACTGATAGCTGACTGATTTACAGTAGACTCGCGATTATGTGAACTAATCACATTTTACATTTTTTATCATTTCTCAAAAGTAGTATTCATATGGTCGCGAGGCTACTGTACTATATTTTTGTTATTAAAAATCATAGGGAAGTTATTTAGTTAGAGTAGGATCATTTCAATTGTTATGGAACCCATATAATACTTAGAATCGGTAGCCTCGTGTAGTACCTTTTCAGGTGGAGCACGGGGTTAGGATGATTTGTAATAATTTAGTTTTCATAAATAAAGTGTATTCAGGATCGCGTTCATATAAATGCGATTTATAAGACGGAATGCTCAACAAATCGGCATTCCTCGTAGACATATTTGAGTACAGATCAGCATTTCTAGTGAATAAACTTTTATTTGTAAATACAAACACGAGCAACTCATATACATACAAGCGCGGTAACGGAAGTATACGCAATTGTTGAAACAGCGGTTTGCAATGACTTTTAGCAGGTTTTTTTTTTTAACATAAAACGAATTATACGTTTTTGGCCGCGAAAGACTTCCATAAAATTAATTGATGAGCCCCAAAAAGTTATACCATACCGTAACCGTGAGAAGACATATACGTAGTAAAAGACTTTCAATGTTTCAATGTCAACGCTATCGCGAATGTTAAAGATAACAAAGCAACACGAATTCAATTCCTTTTGTACCTCACTTATATGGACCGACCAATTCAGTGCGTCATCAATATGGATTCCCAAGAATTTAGTACTTGAAACAAACTGCACTGATTTGCCACTCATTGTAAAATACAAACTCTCATTTTTTCGATTTTAAAATGTAAAGCTACTATCTTTTTTTCATTTATCTGCAAACTATTCTGCCTACTCCAATTTAGAATTTCGCTATTTGTACGATTGCCTATGGTTTTTAAATTTCCACAATTTTCAGATGACACAATACATGTTGTGTCATCGGCAAACTGATACAAGCAGTCAATATTTACAAAGTTGGTCAGATCTGAAACGTACACCAAAAAAGTGTAGGCCCAAAGATGGGTCCCTGAGGAACACCTCTCACTATATCACTAGTCGCAGATACACAACCTCTCATATGGACTAACTGTGTACGGTTACCAAATATGATCTCAAAGATTAAGTACTTCATTTCTAATGCAATATTATGTATTTTTCCACAAAGTATTTCATGATCAAGCATATCAAATGCTCTTGATAAATCATAATAAATTCCAACAGTTTCAATTTTATTATTTAAGTTTTGAATTAGTTTTTGCAGGAACTTATATATAGCTAATTCTGTTGATCTACCAGCTACAAAGCCAAACTGGGTCGTCGGTATTAAATTATATTTTGTTAAGTAAGATACTATTCTGCTGTTTAAAATTTTTTCATATACTTTGGAAAACGCTGGTAATATAGATATAGGTCTATAATTATCAATGTTATGAATATTGCCTTTCTTATGCGCAGCTGTTAGCTTTGCTATTTTGATTATATTAGACTGACATTAGATGGCTCAAAAGCTTGCATTATGTTGTCCTTCTCAAATTTCATTGATACTCTAGCCTTCCTTTTCGATAAATATGATTGAAATAGTAATTTATGTAACAGCACCGAATCATCAATTACATGAAATGCCTTGGATAGATCGAAGAATATTCCAGTTACAATATGTTTACTATCTAGCTCATTGTAAACTTTATTTTATTTATTTATTGGTATCTGTAGCATACGTGTGACATCCATTTCTCCACTTGATAGTTGTATTCATATGTAGCACTATTTAATCCTGCAAAAAAAAATATTTTTCATTTCCTTAGATGTACCTATAAAAAAGTTTCTAACTCCACTACCACTTGTTGTTCTAATTTATTGTTATTATACGTATTATTTCCTTTTATAACATACTAATTTCCTATCGTCCGTGTTTCCATACTAATATATGCGCATAATATAAAAAAATATGAATGGCATAACGTTTCCACCGAGTCGCAGTGACGTTAAACCTAACAGAAACCCAGGCCACAAGAGACGGGCGAGCAGCCACCAGCTGACCATCCGACGTAAATCATATCGGCTGTCAGCTCGCCCGGTGGTTCATTCCCCAGACAAGTAACAGAACACCCGAAGAACCCGGCAGAACTCCTTCGGAGTCGTCAGCTCGCCTCACTGCAGTCATTCACTCACTAATCCACACCGTCGCTTGTGTGTATGCGTGTAAACGTGAAGAAGAGAGATTCCACAGGCGACCCGCGGCGCGATAACCGCATCACTCGATATGTCCTGACGTCCACCCGGATTAAAAATAAATATCTAATCGTGAAAGCGAATCCTCGGTGATTTATCATGTCATTCGCGTCAAATGTGGAAGAAGGAATGGGAAGAAGGGTGATTAGGATGACGCCAGAAGTAAAATAATAAGATAGCTGTAACTAATAATAATAATGGTAGAGTAGTACAGTAATGGAAGATTTATTCATTGATGGAAATTCACAGAATTAGATAAGGTAATAGAACTATATCGCGATTTTATTCAGCACCTAAAAACATTGGTGCTGAAGTGTTGCCTAAGTAACAAATAATTGAATACAATAAATTAAAAACTCAATTATTCAGATCAAAGTAATGTAAAAGGTAAGTAAAGAAAAAAAAAAGAAAAAGGAAAATGGAAAATGTCATTGGATGTAGAGAACTACATCCACGACTGTTCTTCCAACCAACCATAAATCTGACTTTCCCAAAAATTGAAAAGGTTTAATTAAAAATAAAAGTACAGAATTTTGAATGACGTTAATAAACAACCAAGAATTTTATTATATAAAAAAAAATGTTAATTACAAATTTTTGCAGAAAAAGAAACCGTGAACAGAGGGTTCTGGTCTAAATCAAAAACTGCAACAGATTCTAAATTACAATAGAACAATGCTAAATCCTATATCAAGCAAAAGATTAAGTTGTACAGGAAGATAATCCAATATCTTTCAAATCAAACCACGTGGTATCAAATTAAAATAAAATAAATTCGTGGAACACCAAAAATTTACAAAAATGAAAACTAAAAGCAAGAACAATGCTACTGTTCACCCAACCCGAGGTGATTAATAAAATAAAAATGAAACAGCAAACTAGAAAACCAAAAATGAACTCTTTAAAATTATAATGAGGGAATTAAAACTAAAATCTATCTTCCTGCACGAAATAATAAATGATCTTATATCTAAAATGTTTACACAACAATATAATAACAATTATTATTAACCGAGTTCCTTGATGGACGAAATATATTCAAATTATGCGAATTAAATAAAGATATCAAAAGTATTAACAAAATGGCAGCAATAAATTTAAAAATTTACGTCTACTCACGCTTGCGTCTGCCAAGGAACTAACTCCTACAATCTCGACCGCTGCGTACAACGAAGGCGCACAATTCAATACGCTAACGGACAAAATCTCAAAACATAATAACATAAACTATACAAGCGAACGCTAGACATATAAATAAATGAAATTAATTTAAAACAACTAAACACTTAACTAAATAAATAATACAATCAATTCATTAACTAAATCTTATATAAAAATAAACATTAATATCTGTGAAAATTCTCCCGAAACATTGACAAAGGCTGATTGGAGTAAACATGACAACATCTGAATTTGCGAAAACCGGGGTGCCAGTCCACAGCAGTACGTTTCAATAGCAAAGCTATCATCATCTGCAGAAACACTGAATAACTACACTAATTTATACCTAAAAAAAGTCACAGTACGATAATCACGGTCACGCTTAACTAGTCACTAATCTTAACTCCATCTGATCTACTACTTATACTTAATCAACTATAAATACAAGAATTTAAAGGTCCTGAATCTGAATTCATTAAAATATGTTTGTTTTTATATATTTCCATACCCACATAACAATTTAATTGCACATATTCGTTAACGTTCTCAACTAACTTTACATTCTTAACTTTTAATTGTATAGTCTGCTTTAAGTTAAATGAGAATTCCAAAATAGGTATCGCTCGGTATACAGAGCCACAGTATAACACAGTAAGGACAAGCTCGCAAAAATCCTTTGTCCTTTTGTGGTCCGTTTTGAATGACCTTCTGCCATTTTGTAAAGCTGTTGCCGGGAATTCTCAAACATGTGGAATAATTTATATTTTAAAGGAAGTAGAAAAATAGATTAAAAAATACACAAATTTATGCGTTTTTTTATTCTGATATGTTGCAAATATTTATGAACACTTTGTAATAATAAAAAACACGATTCCAGTAAAATAATGTTTGATTAAGTGATACATATATTTGCAAGTGTTTTACGATAATTACGTTCATATTATTCTTTTTGTGAAATAAATCATTATTTATATTTTTATAGTGTAAAATATTCTTCCAGGAATAAATATGTTGTGGCTCTTTCTCAAATAAATTAATAATAAAATGCAACAGCTTCGGTGGAAGGGACTTTCAAATTTCTGACACGAATACACAATAACTTTTAATTAGGGTTCAAGAGTTATGACTATATCGTTCTGTGCGATACAAAGATTGTTCCTTTTTATTCGACTACTCCATTTCTAACATCCGACCCTGCACTGCTTTGTCAACAATAATGTCCGGGGGTGCACAAGTGGATAGAGTTCAAACGTAGACTATATAATATCGAATTGTCTATAATATGAATAAATGCGATTAAAATTTATACCAGTATAATGCAGTTCAAACCAAAATCACATTATTTTAAAAAGTGAACATAAAATGAATTAGGTTAGTTATTGCGATAAATAGCAATCTAGCTTAAAATGTGTATCTAAAAAATAAATTGATTTAATGCGACGTAGGAATCTCTGCAGAACGACAATAGTTCTTCTTATTCATGTACTTTCTTAATTCTTGTCGTGTCATATATATTAGTTTCATTCGGAAATCCCAAAAAACTGCAACCATCGTTAGCATCAAAATTTATCTTGGGAGAGTGACTGGCACTACAACATGATACCCATTGATGTCTTCTTTCAGGGTTATTTCAGTTATTTCACTTAAACCTAACAATATAATACATAAGAAAGTATGTAAATGGCCACTGGCCACCGATCTTACCTTTTACACAAGAATATCATGGTTCATTAAATGTTTTTAAAAGTGCAGGAGTAATTGAAAACTAATAAAATACGTAATAGTATATTAAAAGACAAGTTTCATTTTGACGTTTCAAAGTACGAATTCAGAGTTTAAGAAACGAGTGGCGTAGCCACGAGTTTCTTAACTGAATGAGTGCTTTAATGTCAAATGAAACGTGTCTTTTATGCTATTTTTTTGCAATTACTTTTAAAATTTCTCTTTTTGTAAAAGCGAGAAAAATTTTATAATCTAGGGAAATTTTGTGACGGTTGTCACCAGTTGTCACCTTGGGTTGGCACAAGATTTAAATTGACAAGTTAATTTAAATTACACACTTTTTGAAATTTGTTTATATATTATATTACTAAAGTAACTATATATAATATTAATATGAGTTCTACAACTTTTCATGCACTTCGCCTGAAATGTGGCAAATGCTGAAAAAAACCATTAATAATTACTTCCGGAGAAATCGTACACTATGTATCAAAAGCGACACAAAAATTTTGAAAAATGGTGCAAAGAAAAGGAAATTCTTCATATTTCTGAGAACGTCTTACTTGCTTATTTTGAAATGCTACGTAAAGATTATAAATCGTCATCATTATGGTCGATTTATTCGATGTTAAGATCGTGTTTAAATGTACATAGAAATGTGGATATATCAAAATATATGAAACTTCAAGCATTATTAAAACGGCTATCTAAAGGTTATCAAACAAAAAAATCTAAAATTTAGAAGAAGAAGATATTCATAGATTTTTGAAACAAGCCGATGATAAAATATACTTAGCTATAAGGTTAGTGTTGATTTTATTTCGTTACTTTTTTGTAAATTCTTTATATTCTAGGTTATTTTGATAATAGGATATAGTGGAGCCTGTAGGCGAGAAGAATTAATTAATATATTGTGGAAGATTTCAATACAATTCCGATTCCATTATAGTCAACATACCTAAAACAAAAAAACAATGTACCCAGAATGTTCGCAGTGACTGATGTAAACTGCATCGAACTTATAAAAAAATATAATAATCTGCGGCCTAAAACAGTTACTCACAAACGTTTTTTTTCTAACTTATCGTCATGGCTGCTTAATTAATAGCCCTATCGGTATTAACACCATGGGAAATGTTCCTAACAAATTGCCAGTTTCTTCATTTACCAGATCCTCATCTTTATACAGGACATTGTTTTAGAAGACCAGTGCGACACATATAGCAAATACTGGAGGTGATATTTTAACTATAAAACGATTAGGTGGCTGGAAAAGCACGGCTGTTGCTGAAGGTTACGTTGCCTCTTCTAAGAAAAATAAAATTGATGTTGGAAATGTGTTTGCACAGGAAAATAATGTGAATCTACCTGGAACTTCTGGGAATAGTTCACAGTTTGAGTACTCCAATAGAAGCAATATCACTATCGCAGAGAACGATAATTTTCAACAGAATGTTTCTACTGCACACGGTATCACTATCACTTCGAAAGATAATTCAAACGTTAATAATAGTTGTACTATTTCAGAGATTAATTAAAAATATCAAATCTTACAATGAATTTTAATATAATAACCTCAAACTTGCTTACAAAATGTCATATTGACATCTCCATTTCTGTTGCAATGTGACCAACTTAAAATAAATCTGCTTAAATGTTCCATTTCTATTACGCAACTAGTGCTGTAATAGACCCTATTACGGCACTAGTGGAATAAATGGTATGGTTACGCCACTAATTGCAAAAAATAAATAAATAAAACAAGTAAATCATGTGGATTAAACGGATGAGTAAACTAATTTGTGTAGATACGAATGCAAACAATAACAAACTATCATTTTGGGAAGCTGTTGTTTGAAGTGAAGTTAAGTTTAGAAATTTGGGCCCCTATGACTCATCCATTGTCCTTACTTGGTGTACTCTGACAGAGCTGTGTCTATTTCATGTACACACACACGCCAAGGGGATAGCGAATCTAAATTCTTTGGAATCTCATTCAATTTTAAATAGGCTGTAAATCTATTCATCCTACCTAAATGTTTCAATCAATCAATCAATTTATTACCTCTGCTTCTTTAAAGATTTAGAAAATTGCAGTACGGATGCTTTATTACCCAGCATTACACAAACTTTACATATTATGCATACAATATACATATAACTAGACATTTACCACCAAGCACCAAGTTTATTTGCGTGCTCAAACAATAGGGTCGCACACCGATAGCCGAGGTGTTTGTCGACATGATGATATATGGAGGAGTTTCTCTCCCAGTTCTTTCTTTTTAATAAAACATAAATTACGCGTCGGCAAACCTTTAACACACAACGCAATCGTTGATACTAAGAATCGACCGGTAGCATAGTTAATTACCTTTTCACCTTCCCCGACGAACAGTGTTGTTAAAACAATGATAAATTGCACGGTAAACAAACGCTAGGTATATATCTACACAACAAGTAGTAGAATTACAACCCCGTTGTCAGCGGTGTCTCCCGACAGAGGGCGCGCGCAATGCACGACGCGCATTCGTGAGTGCTCGCATATCGATTAACTATAAAATAAAAAAAGAACTTGTAAGCATGTGTATAACAACACACATACAAGCGCGCGCTGTTGGACTGCTACTTCCGTTATAATCTTCACCTGCTCGCTTCTGACGATGAGTTCCCTCTGTATATGTCAAGATTATCGTCGCCAATTTGTTGTGCGAATTTTCGACTCGTATACGAACAATAATAATAATAAGGATTTTACTTCGCCGACGTTGCCAGCAGTCAACAAGTATAAAGGCTGCGATTGCGAAGTAAATACGAACAAAAAATTAAGGTCATATCGGATATAAGGTAAATCCGCATGGACTTGACGTAATGACGTTCGTAAAATATTAATTTACGATGTAAATGTATATCGTAGAAGTCGACTCTGGGAAACGCAATTCGATATTTTCAAATTCATTCGCAGGAGGCCTGTTAACTATTTCCGCGTGAAATTCTAGAAATAAACTATTATATGTAGATATATAAAGTGCGTATAAATTGTGAGCAAAGAGGAAAGGCTACATGCAGTGACTTTCTTCGTTCCGTTCTGAATTTCAACATCAAAATAATGTAGCATGCTTCATGCGTCTTCACACGATTTTCCCACAGTTTAGACTTTAGACTATTAGTCTAGACGTAAACGTTAATCCTTGATGTTTGCCTGTAAATACACGTAATTTACAATAAATAAGAATTTATGAAACTATTTTCTTGATTCATATATAATAAGGTGGAGGTACAGCAAGTGAACGACTTCCAGCAAATCAATGCACACACTATTTTGATTAAATATTAAGCATTAAATTTTCTGTATATTAACCTTCGAGCTGGTGGGCATTTTCTTTTCAGTTTTAATCCATTGAAAATACACGCCACTGGGGCCGCTTTGATCCCAGCGCGCCTGGTCGAAAGTTAAAGATTACAAAAATTTTGTACAGATGGCGCGCATAATTTACTGACCTTATGTAACCCCTATGCAAACTAGACCATTCGCATGATGGCTTCCAAGAATTTTTTAGACATGATATTCTTTTTGCACTTAGAAGTAATGCTTACCAGAGCTTATCAGCCAACTACCACACAATTTTAGTGAACTTCCTGCATTCTTCCAAGATTACTAAAAATACCGGTAAAAGCTAATATTTTTCTTGAGAATATCCATATATTTTCCTCTTTTTATGGCCGGTCATTTACTGGAAGACGTTTACCATACGAAATCCAGTAAATAAACAAATCAATCACCATATTTTTTTCCCATTTCGCAATAAAATTACGTACATTTGGTTCGCTGCAATATCTGCCATTTATACGAACTACAAACAAACATGTGTCTTAGGAATAGTTGAACTAAAGATCCTGGAGATCATTCAGAAATGTGAAAGTCAAAAGTAGAAATGTCGAAGAACTCTTTCTTTTTGCATAGGTATACAACTTTCCGCCAATGGATCAGTAAGAAAGAAAGACGATAAAAAAAAGAAACATAAAGAAAGAGCTAAACAGGAAAATCTTTTCTCCTGCAAGTATGAATAAAATAGTCCATATCTCCAACAAAAGGCAAGGGTGTATTGTTTAAGGGGGGTACGTTGTCTGAGCAAAGGTATGCCTACAGATTCATATTGATAATGTAATGTACGATTCTAAACCACAATTGAACTTCTTTGAGTTTGATATGTAAATGTAAAATCAAATGATATCACGGTTCAGGTCTGTTTCAGACGAGGCGGTTTAGTTGATTCAACTAAGTTGCAAAGAGCATACTAATGAATGAATCCTTTCACACGGAGTCAACTTTCGGTTTCAATAGGTCTTTAATGGCAACCAACTAGTTGAGAGTAAACCAGGCAACTTAGTTGAATCAATTAAACCGCCTCGTCTGAAGCAGGCCTAAGTTTCATGCCTAACTTTGTCTAATTACTAATCACCATTCACCTGCCCGAAGTCGCCCACTTTCTTCAATCTGTATAAAACTTTTCTGACCCCGGAGCGAGAAGGGCACACAGCTTAGTCTACAGCTTACTGACACATCTTAAGGTTTGCTATTGCTGATTTGTAGTTTTTCCTGCTTCTGTATAGCTTTGCTGAGACATACTGCGTGCATGTTACGCTTTTTTTTTTAAATCAGCATCAGAAATATCGCCTCATAGTAACCGTTTTCGAAAAATTACGTATTGCTGTGGCAACCCATTTACCGCGAGTGTATTTTGTATTGCATATTTGATTTGCTTAAAACTGCTGAATCATTGCATCGAGAAATTTTCATAATAATGTTTATTTTTGTATAAATTTTAGTTAAAGAGTTGATTGTATGACTTATTTAATTATATGTTCAGTTTTTTTAAATTAATTCTTTTCACTCTTTAAGATGTCTATTGTTTGAGTGTTAGAGTTAACGCCTATTCTATTAGATTTTGTCGGTGAATTGTACGACTGCGTTGTACGCAGCGATAGAGTCTTGTCAGGCAGTTTCCTTGGTTGACCTTAACGTGAGTACATGTATTTTTAAATCTTTGCTGCCATTTTGTTTATTCTTTTGATATAGAGATTTGTTTATTTGTCTTTTATTCTGTCCATCAAGGAATTCGCTTTATAAGAATTGTTATTATATTAATGTGTACACATTATAGATATAAGATCATTTATTATTTTCGTGCATGAAGATAGATTTTAGTTGTAATTCTCTCATTATATTTTAAAGAGTAAATTTTTTCTGTTTTCTATTTTTCTGGTTCATTTTTAATTATTAATCACCTCGGGTTGGGTGAATAAAAGTAGTGTTCTTGCTTTTAGTTATCATTTTTGTATAATTTATAGTGTTCCACGAATTTAATTTATTTTAATTTGAAACCACGTGGATTGTTTTGACATTTGAAAGATTGGATTATCTTCTTCAACAAACTAATCTTTTGCTTTGTATAGGAAATAGCATTGTCCTATTGTAATTTCGAATCAAGTGCAGACTTTAAGTTTAAGCCAGGACCCTCAGTTCACGGTTTTTTTTTTCTACAAATTGTAATTAACTTTTTTTTTAAATAATAAAATTTGATTGTTACTTAACGTCATTGGGTTAAAAATTCTGTTCTTTTATTTTTAATTACACCTTTTCAATGTTCTTAAAACAATGATAAATTTTAACTTAAACGACGTAGCTTTAGAACTCTAATGACGCATTACGCCTGATGATGGCACTTAGCCGAAACCGGTTATAATCATAATAAAATGTTAAGAATTGAATAGAACTTTTTCCTTTTTGGTTATTAACTTTAATATTATAAAGTTTTTTTTATTAATATTCAAACACTTTCTGGATAGTGCGTTTTTAATACCAGACAGTGTTAGTATAAATGTAGATCTACATATTGGCATTAGATTAATAAAGAGCGGCTAAATATTTGATTTATTTAATTATCATTAAAAACTCCAAGTGGAATTCTGATGAGCGCTTTTGTTTGAAAGAGTTTACTGGTAGGATTCGTGAACCAAAAAATAAAGTAATTAAACGCTTAACAATTATTTTATAGCCATTAATTTCTATTCCACCTACTGTGAAAGATCCGTATTAATGTTATCTTTACCAATTTTACTTATTTTTCAAGCTATTGATTCTTGTCCAATACATTTATACAAATATTTTATCCTATCGACGCGTTTTATTGTGCACACACTGTATGTGAGCATATTTCTCGTAAAATACATATATATAGAAATCATATGAAAAAAGTCCCGGTTTGTTGGATGTCAGTTTTTTTTTATTCTGCTACCGCCGTCACTAATGTGAATTTAATGTCCCGAAATGTCAACAAAGGAAGCGAGCAGTATTATAATTATTTTGACATGACGAATACGACAATTTGATGACACCATCGCGTAAAAAAGGTATATAAACCCCGTAGTACGGCGGGAATTGTTCTGAATTAAAGGTAGCGTGAATTACCTGCCAGTTTGTTTCGAATTCACGGGTGTTGAAAATAACAGACGTTAACGGAAGAACTGACGATTTAAAAGTGAAACTTTTCATGAGATATTCATATGAAAACTTTATTTAGGGTTAAAGTAAAATAAAAAGCGTAATGCTATGTACACAATGGTATTGATAGAATAGCGAAAAATTGCTGGATTATTGTATAGCTGTTTTTAATCTCTTGGATATAATTGAAGTAACAAGCGGCCATGTTTTACTTCCTATTATCGCTTTAATTAACATACGATGATATTGTTTAATAATAAAAGCTTATACTGTTGACAAAAAAAAAATCACTTTAATTGTATTCATTCTGTTATGCTTAATATCTATCAACTAATTAAGCACAATGCTTTGTAGTTTGCGTAAAACTCTCCTCCACTTGCAATTAATCCACATAAATTAAAATTGATGGTGTCGAGGGTTAATACTGTAATACTTTAACTCTTGTATGATATTAGTTGGATCGCTAATTGGAATAATACAATATTCACTTTGATACGCATTTGTCTGCACATAATAATATATATTGTATAAACCACCGACCAAATTTATTACGAAAACAACTTACAAATCTCAAATTCATTCAGCTTATTTCGAAGTAGTCACAAAGCTTACATTGTGTGGAAGGTTGTGAACTGTAAATCGTAAGTAGATTCTAATCCAAGTTTTTTCTAGATTGTAGGCTCCGTGGATAGTTATTGAAGGATCCTCTAAAAGTTTCTCCGGCTTAATGATTGTGTTTGCTGTTTATAGGGCCTACTTGCACAGGTCTGGAACTATTCAGACATTGCTTGGAAGAAGATAGTCACGAAAATTATTACACTTAATAGTTAATTACACTTAATTACACTTACTAGTTAATTAGTTAAGTTAAATAATTCTCCGCAGAATTATATATATACACACTTTGGAGATGTTTTAATATTTACATAATTCCCCCATTTATCACTATTCCTTCCATACCCTTTTGTATACCTACACTGTTGAAAATATTATCGGTGTTGGCGTTAATTTTGGGCTAGTCAAATATTTTAGTATTGATTTTTACAAACTTTGCCAGACGAGTTGACTACGCGTGCTTAATAGAACAGAAATGACTAGAATTCGTGTGAATTCTTTGTTCAGATATGAGGATTTACTATTTTTCTAGACATTCAGAAGCGTCAACCAATCAAAATATTTCCCTCGGATAGAAATATAGAAACCCCACCTAATCTAATACGGTATTGTATTGTACGCAACACCTGCATTGCACGTGTATCTGTTTTCGGGTTTGTTTCTGCGTATTAACATATCCAAACAAACCAGCAAACGTGACTGACCTGCAAAGTGTAACCTTGTGTTATTAAACGTTAATTCCAGTGGGCATAAAAATGTTTAACATGTTAAAGATGTATGGGGAACATCTATTTACGTAATTAATTCAGATTTGAATCAAATAGCATAAACATTCACTTAATTTTATAATGGTTCTCACAAAATCATTTTAAAATCGGCACGTTTAGTTGAAACCAAAACTTTTGAATGAGTGGTTCTGCATATTTATTATTTCAGAAAACGTCTTAAAGAGAGAATCTTATAGCACTAAAAAATAGGAAGTTACACATTATAAAGACGTCGTGTTTATAAAACGGTGTTAAATCACCCAATAGATCGCATTCATTTAATTAAACAGCTAGTAAATTTGTCTAGCCTAGATCAAATAAAATGCGACTAGAAGTATTTTATAATTCCACGTGTCAGTTGGACAAAATAACCCCTTAGCAATAGACAATACTTGACTATCTTTGTTCGTCAAATTTAAACTCGTATAGTTCTCGACAAAATAACACGAAAAGAGTGTGGACCTCTCCTGACTTTTAAATTAGTCAAAAAAGTGTTAAAATTTTCAACAATGTACATTTTTCCCACCTGTGAGAAAAATAAGCCAGTCGCAATAGCAAATTACAATTAGATGACCGAACAGTTTCTGAATTATCTAAATATTTAGTTTACTTATAAATTCACTTTAGATGTATTAAGATTTTTGAATTAGATTATATACAGGGTGTAGTACAACGAATGTCAGCGATCTGTATAGGGAAAACTATTCACGAGAAAAATCTGAAAATTTGAGTGTATACTAATACGGATTTAGTAAAATATGTACAAGTCTACGATTATACAGAGTATTGACATTAACTTTGTATTATAAACGCAACACCCTGTATATTTTTATATTTTTTTTAATTGCCCTTAAAATGTTAGTTAAAAATGTAGGAATCCCTATACCTAAAATCATATGTTTTCGAAATACTCGATTCTTTGCACAAAAGTTGACATTTGTAACCCCTTAAAGAAACGTTAATATCTCATATGCGCTTCCGGTTTTCTTGGCACTTGGCATACCTACTTATATAGTTATTGGAAGTTTTGGATTGGTGGTATTATGGAATAAATAGTAACAAAGCCAGAAAATATGTTCTTTCCAATCCTTTTATTAGTAAATATTATTGTCGACCGGTTTCGGCTTATGCCATCCTCTGGACACAATACCTCAATAAGAATTTAGAAGCTACGTCATATATAGCAGTAGTAATCACAAACATTTACAATAAAACAAATAAAATAAAATGAGACAATGCACAAAAACAAAATAGAAACAAATTTGTTAAAATTTGACTGCTTAGTATTGTATGTAAAAACGGACTATGAGAGTCTCTCATTTACTTATAGACTAAAAGTAAATGCACCAAGATGGTGCATAAAAATTACTATATCTTATACAGGGGGTACATGAAAATTGTTGAAACATTAATTTCGAATAATGCAGAAATCTCGTATCACGGAATACCTTATTTTTGTTGCCTTATTATTATTTAACGTTAATAGGTTGAATAAGGGCAATTTGTTATTAAGTTTCCTGTATCTACCTGTCAGGGTTGTCGGGTTATTTCAAAAGAAGTATTTTCTCACATTTTAAAAAAATGTGGCAAGTTAGCCACGCCCGAGATGGCGCAAAAACAATTGCACTAGAACTGTCGATATTCTAAAAAATCTAACACTGCTAAATCCTGCGAACGCGTTGGCCACAAGAGCGGTCCATCCTAATGCATTTACCTTCAGTCCATAAGTATGGTAAGTGGATTGAAAAAAACCAGAAGGGCATATGAAATATTAACGAAAAAATATTATGCCTATCCCCCGTTGTGGCCGATGTGCCCGGGGTAACCCCCACTCCATGTCTCGGGCCTGGAATCTAGTCGGCTGTTAGTAAATTGACATAAACTTGACTTTTCATAGTTCCCCAACCAAAAAATTCTAACACTGCTAAATCCTGTGAATTGTTGGTCACAAGAGCGGTCCATCCTAATGCATTTACCCTCAGTCCACAATTAAATAGATTTAAAAAAAAATATCAACGCTTTTTAAGGAATTGCAAATGTCACTTTTCTGCAAAAAATCGAAATATCTCGAAAGCAAATGGATTTAGGTATAGCGATCCATAAATAAATGTTAACTATAATTTTAAGAGCAATTAAAAAATAGTAAATACACAGGGTGTCGCATTTATAATAAAAGCGTTAATGTCAACACCCTGTATAACCCAAAATGCTAAAGATTTGTGCATATTTTCTGCGATCAGGTCAAATCCACATTAGTATTCACTTAAATTTTCAGATCTTTCTCGTATATAGATGGCTCACATCCGTACAATTAATTAATTTAACTACAAGAGCCTTTAACATGATTAAACTTCAGTTACTACCACACGATAATCTAATAACGTTTATATAAAGTTTTTATTATTCACAATATATTTAGACAACTCCTCTACAAAATAGAAGCATTATCTGAATAGCCAAAAATGTTCAGTAAGATATTTTATTTCGATATATCCACTATGCTAAAATAGGTAAAACAAAAAAGTCTGTATTTATAGATTAACAGATGTATAATCCGTGTGCTGTATTTATGTGTATTTATAACCAATTTCTGAAATTCGATCAAGAAAGCAAAGCATACGTCATTTCGTGCCTATTATAACACCCCGTATATAAATAGTTATACCAATTACAAAGTTGCCACTGAAACGTTTTTTCTATCTTTCACTATTTAAAAATTATGTTGGGATAATTAAATTTAGACTGAATTTCAAAGTCAGATTACACCCCCTAATATTAAAGTTTTGCTGCCCCAACATAGCGTGTGCTTGAATAATACTCCATTGAGTCTACAAACTAAGTTTCATTGGAATATACGATTTATAGTTAGCAAGTTTTCGTATAGTTCGTTAAAGATAAAAGACTTTGGGGGCAATATTTGAGCTGTCCCTAATATTATACATCCAATTTAAAACAAAATACCGCGTATAAAACAATATTAATAGTTTCATTATCTTGTCTTGCGGTCTAATTGGATATAAAAATCATAGCAATAAATATTATACAGTAATTACCCCCATAAATTGATATTAAATAAAACAAAATTTCTTACAAGTACATCCGCGCACATGTTTTTATTCATTTATCACACAACTGGACACCGGTAAGTAGATACACGTTCAAAACACTGCACTTTAACAAGGCAATAAAAGCTAAAATGAGGCTTACGGGCGATAGTATGCACTGGTATGCAATTAAACACACAGCTTGTCTACTTTATTTGAATATAAGTCAATATAACAAAAGTGCAAATATAAATTTTCACAACAATTTTAACGATTGATTTAAATAAACTTTGAAGTTACATCTACGGGTGTTCCGATATTCAAAAACCGTGAGCAGTCATCCAGCGATACTTATTCGATAATTTTATGGACTTACTACAAGTACGATGAATGTTAGAGGGCATTAAAGTAGATATTTAATGTCGTGTTGACCGCGTAGTTAAGGCCAGTTGCAGGTGTACCTGGTTTCTCATGCAGTGGTATGTATATCAAGTATTTAGTGACGTTTTTACAGCCTAAATGTCTTGGGGAGTATGTAATTTAGTGTAGGAAGAGTATGGTTTAGGCAAGAATAAATATTGGTCGGAAGTTTCCTTGTTAGTAGAACGTTAATAGAGTAGTTGTAACTGTTAAAAAATTTGTATAAATTCTGAGCGATTTGCGTCCATCATTGTTTTTAGTGTAGCAGTCTATGCTGTGGTATTTTCTCAGTACTTTCTTTATAAATCTGCGTGTCGAAAATTGACGCAATTCTTTTAGGACAAATGTATTGTAAGTACATTTATGCCTCCGTCACAATTTTCTAATTTTGTCTTCCTGTCGTGTCAACGCGAGTGAAGGTTTCGTGGTATGTAGCATAATCTGCTTTGTTGCTTGACGAGTCGCACACAATCTAATTAATCTTTAATGACTAATTTACTGTTTTCTTTTGACCTGGTTTCCGCTTATTTTTTCGTTCATCTTCCTTTCTAGCACGAAGTAATTGTTTATACAGCGTGTTCCGTAAGAACGAAAACCTTTTTTTTTCAAATATAGCATATCACGAAAATAAAAGTTAATTTTTTTTATATGCAACTCATTTAAATGGCATAAACTAAATTGCACTCGAGAATAGCAAACACTAAAGAAAAAATTATTATATTATAATTTAAAATTTTGATTTCTTTCAGGTTAACTGTTAATCTATGATGAAAAGAATTTCGGAAAAGAACTTATGATCGCTTTTGGTGGCAAAATGCGATGCGTCTCAAGAATCTGTTTTGTTTGGCCGATATACCAATAACATTTCAGTCGCTTCAGAAAAATTTGCTATGATTGGTTGTTGAAACCAACGTTCTTGAAAACAGCTTCTAATCTTTTTTTCCAAAATTTTGGGTGTGATTATCACGAGAGTCCCTTTTTGAATTGACTGGAAAGCGTGAAATTCGTTTTCTACAGGAAAAAATACATCTGGATCATCTTTTAATTAACCTTTTTAAATTTCCGATCTGTCAAACGCTCTCATACTTCTTAAATTTAGACGAAAAATTAAAGTAAGTTGTTGAAATTTTAATGGAATCGTGTTCCTAGCAATTATTAGAAGTTGAATTTTTAACTTCATTGATCTTTCAACTAAATTTTACAGGTAAAATGGTACATGATATGATGGGGGCTCTTCTAGCAGTGCCCAAAGGATTTTTATTCTACAAAAACGTGCTCTACGTATTTTGTACAGTTTGAAACCTAGAGACTCATGTAGGCCTATTTTTAGGAATGAAAAATATCTCACCTTTTATGATATTTACACCCTTGAAGTATTGAGCTTTGTGTATAAAAATATAGAGGATTTTAAAACTCATACTAACCATCAGTACGGTACAAGATCTTTATGTTATTTACTTCCTCCTTCACATAAAAAATCAATCTTTCAAAAAAGTGTACAATTTGTCGGTTGTAAGCTTTGCAATGTTCTGCCAAATGATATAAAAGCAATAACACAATTTGGTAGATTTAAAAATGGTGTTAAAAACTTACTTTTAAACATAAATTGTTATTGTGTTAATGATTACTATGAATTTTTGTCAAAGTTATAAGTTATATAATTAATTGGCTGCTGTTCGGCCCTAACTATTTAGCTCTGTTAGTTTTGTTTCTTTGCTGCTGTTGACGTTTTCTTGTACTTATTGCTTACAGTGAAATAAAGTTATTATTATTATTATTATTATTATTATTATTATTATTATTATTATTATTATTATTATAATATTCCTTTACTTAGTTCTGATATCTAGTTTTGGTTTCTGAGATTTAGAAAGGTAAGTACTGCCATTCGGGGCGATTTCCATCGTTGTCTTGATAAAGTTCTAATTGATAATAACTTTAGGTTGATATTATTGCTTTCTTCGAAGTGATCAAAATATTTCTTTAAAAAAAAATATTATCCAAGTAATTCCAAAATGAATGGTCGACCATTATGGTTTATAATGGTTTCAAATCTAATAGTTGTATTATTACATCGAGTGTCACACAAGGGTCCAATATGGGCCCTTTATTGTCTTCTTTTTTTATCGGCAATCTTCCGGAGACCATTGACTGTAAGATTATTATGTTCACTGATCATGTCAAAATATATGCCAATATTTCATCCATTGCTGACTGCTTACAACTCCAAAAAAATTTAGAATCACTGTTCAATTGATGTAAGATTAATGAATTAGCCTTCAATGGCAACAAATGTCATGCATTTACTTCGGAAAAACAAACAAATTCATTGAGAAAATGGGCTTAATAAAGTGTTTACTTAATAAAAAATTATTTACAATAGATAGAGTTTCACTTGGAACTATTCTCGTTAATTAATACCTGCGACTAAACCCAGTTTCCTGAATGCAAGTTGTTGTTGTAAATAATGCTTGTATTAACGGTTATTACACAGCGTATCTGACAAATTTATGGTAAGTAACGTATTACTTATGACGACAGCACATGGTTAGTAGAAGTAACAACAATGCTGATCCCTATTAAACTTATGTATTTTCTTAAATAGGTAACAACTTGCCACAACTATGATTATTTGAGTTTTGCTGCCACCCCGTAATTGTTTTACTATTCCTGATTGGCTAGTGCGGCAGAGTAATGAAATAGTCCCCGAGACGGCTACGCGCGCAGGCGCGGGCTAGCGTCAAGTAAGAGTTACGGGTGTGGGAAAAGCTAGTCGAAAAAGGGTGGCCAAGGAGTACGGCCATTGTAGGCTAGTTGGAATGCAAATATATTAAAAATACCGGGTGGGTTAACTCAAGGCCCCATCCGTATGAAGAATCCCAGCGAAAGAAGAAGCACCGCGCCTATAAGCAATCGGATGTTTCAAGATTGCAGTTTTAAACCACGTGGTGGGATATTTGATTTCTCCATCATTATGATGATATCTGCGCCCGCTGGTGAAGTTAAAGTGTGGATGCCGTCGCTAGCTGAGTGATTCCACAGTCCAAGTGGTACCTGCAGTTAGGGATACCCCGACGAAGTAGCCGTTTTCGAGGCGATCACCGGACATAACCGCCACGTACGCCGACAGAGGATTAACTCGCCGAGACAACACCCAGTGCAAAGAACCAACAGAAACCGCAAGTTTACCGCCTAGGTATATTATTTCTTTGTTTGTTATTAGTTGTAACTTCAAAGCCATATTTCTCTTTGTCCTTTGTTTAGATTTCAATAATTTCAATAACTAAATAACGTTTCAAGAGGATCCCATTTACCTTATCTTTTATTAATGCTTTGTTAATTTTTTCATTATTAAGGAATATATTTTATGAGTCATTACGTTGTAAATTGTTTAAAAAAAACTGTTGTTAAAGTAAAACCAATATCTTTCATTCATATCAGGTAGTCACTATGTTTGTCCTATACAAAATAAAACTATTACTAATAATACTGCTTTTTTTCTTAAGTAATAAGTATTATGTACCATCTTTAGCAAAATAAATGCGAATTTAATCTGCAATTATTAATAGAATCGAAGCTACAGTACACTGAATAGTAATTAAAAATTATTTGCAAACAGTTTTGAATTACGCATTGCTCCGTATGCAGTACTTATAGTTGCGGTTGCATAAATAATTGAAGATTTGTGGAACTTTTTTTTGTATTTTATCAGATTCTTTAAATTATAAAAAAAAATCCTTTTTTATCTCAAGATATCAAAGGAATTTTGAAATTGGGAAGGATTGTTGCATGTCGTACGATATGATTGATATGTTAGCTGTTGTGTAAATGTTTGAGTGTATTACACATCCTGTCAGATCTTGAGTGTCCACATACTCCCGTGAATAATGATTTGTGACCGGCCTTGTCAAAAATCAGAAAATACATGGCTGACCCTCGGTATAAACAATTTGTTTTGTATTGAATGTGTTTCAATTGACATTCATTGCAATGTTCCATTACTTAACATTAAGATTTTCGACTCAGAATCCAATGAAGAATGCCCCTCCTTATCGCTTCTTTCCCCTGCGATAATCCTACTTAATTATAAAATAAAACTCGGAACGCTTTCGATGCAAATTGAACACAACAAACATTCGTGACTTCGTCGGTAGATACATTTTTCGATTATCTCTCGGTCCGTAATGAACACGTAAGCGCGATCATCTCAATGAAGCGTCATTATCCTTAATTAAGGCGCTCTTATTTCTGGCGATTTACACGCGAAACGACCAGATACCTCACAGATACACCTTCCACTTTTTCTCGATTTTATTTCTTACCCAGACACTCTTTAAAGCGAATGAGAACTCTCAGCGTTTAATTTAGCGAAGTGAGGACTTTTTTTTATGATTTTTTTTAAAGACGTATAAGTGTAGGAAAACATGTGCGGTGCTCGTTAGCCTTAATTACGTGTGCATTTATATTAAAAAGGAAGGAAAATGATAATAATTTAAATAATTCAACTTATCGGTACTTTTAGTGCTATCTGCATTTTTTATTTTCGGAAAATATGTGAAATTAAATAAGATTTTTATCACGGTATTATATACCATTCATAAACTATTTCATGTAATTTTACCAAGGACAACAAGAGCAAACAATATTGGATATAAATTATGTCTTGTGATTGTCTCTAAATCATTACAACAAAAACTGCTTAGATCTTATATACCGATTGTAATGTAGATTGTCATATTTATTTTAAGTGTCATTGTATATTGTGAATATAAGTATTTATCTATGTGTATAGGTTTTTGTCAGTATGCATTTTTGTATTTCTTGTAGCCACCTAGTATGCATATACAGGGTGTAACAGATATAGAGGTAAATATAATAATATGTAGCAACTGTAATCATATACAGTCAAAAAGTCTTAATGCACAGGGGGTCTATCTGTAAGCATGAAGGAGAAAAAAAATATTTTATAAACGCCGTGGGCTAGAGCCGCACCTGTGCCCAACCTAAATGCTGTCCCGAGTATACCCCCACATACCACTATCATTCAGCCATTACCGCTGTTAGTTTTGTGTGGATCGCCGCTTGGAGTGCAAGCCACCTCGAACATTTTATTTAAATTCTTCCCGTCTCGAAAAAACGATCTTTTTCAGGACCATCATGATTTCATATAAAGAAAATCGAAGTTTGTTGCATCGGCAAAAGCGCGGGAATGTATGGATTCATTTTCGCGCGATATCATAGTAAAAAGGCGTGTTTGCAAATTTTCTGTATTTACATTTATTTCTGTGTAATTCGATTCAATTCATTTTGCCTTATATGATTAAATAAATCCAAAAGAAATAACTCAGATTCATGTGGTACCGTTTATTAACAACTAACTCTCGATTCGACAAAGCAAAAGAAAAATATTTACGTTTTTTGTAGCTACTGAAGTCGCATATCCGGTGAAACTCGAACGTCTTATCAGGATATTAAAAATAATGCTTTGTAGACTTCTGTAGAATGCTCTTAACACAAAAGGAAAGTTTATTTTATAAAAAGAAGAAATTTAAAATGCCTCAGTTTTGCTATTTTTACAAGGGCACACTGGCCGATTGGCTTTTATTTATTCAGAATGACGTTAAATGAAACTTACGGCATACCATTAAGAATAATACTAAATGAGTACAATGTATTTATAATAATACCACGTTTAGCGGGTGCTTAACATGACGTTTCCTTGCATCAGGCCCGGACTAAAGAATTTTTGGCTCTAAATTTTACTTTTTTTTTTATTCTTTAATGATGATATCCGGTTTCGGTGGGTTTGTGCTTTATATGTCGTGTAGTTAACACCCAAGCAAAATTTACTTTTTCATTTGATACACCCTGTATACCTAGCTCATGGAGACTCTCTTACAGACATATTGTACATACATTAACTTAACAAGTAAATTGTATTTTAAAGTGCATACCAGATTTTCTTTAAATTTATCCGAACATTACACCGATAAAAAAAGGTTTACGGATTCAACCAGTAAATAATTGGTTCACTTTTTTGTACGAATTTTTGTACTAAAATATTTTCAAATCATTGGAATGTTTAAATCAATTAAGCAGGCTGTTACAAATACTTTACTACCATACTAATAGGTAAAAGTACTCTATGATACTCCAAAGGAATTATATAAATTACGTTAACAGATCCCGTACTCAGCAGTATGTGGAATATCCATCCAGACGGCTTTATTTACTAAAGCACTCTTTTTATCAATCAAATATGCCAATCAGCTTTACATATTTTTAATTTTTTCTTATTTTTTTTTTACTTCTTCTTGAGGAAGCTTATCTAAAATAGTTGATAGCATCAGACCACTAAACAAACGTGAAAAACTTTTAGTTTTTATAACAGAAACAAATAAATCTTTGAATTAAATTACTCAACCAGGCTATATTGACGATAACAACAATAATTATGTAGTGGGTGGTAAAACCAATTTCATTTTCAGAAACAGCACTTTAAAAAGCAATTTAAAACTTAAAAATCTATACTGTTCTCGTAGATAGTTTTGTTATTGATGTGGTTACATTTATTGCTTTAGTATACATCTCTATTGCAATATTTTATTAATATATTTGACATAAACTAATATTCCTTAATTGTTGACTTGTACTTTCACACCCACCATAGAATTATCAATTATTTAATGAATTGTCAACCCCATTGTCACCAACTGTGCAAAGGAAAAAGTATAGCTGTCACTTAATGTCAAGTGTAATAGTCATGTCATTTTAAGTAGATAATAATTATAACCTGAATGCATTTGTGACATATTGAAATTGATACATCGTTTTTATTTGTCATATAAAAGTAAATTTAATTTTCCGTGTTATTAATTAATTTAGTACTGTATTGAGATTATTGCGATTTAAATACGTTAAAATTCTATTCTCTTTACAAAGTGCTGTCAACGAACAGTAAGACAACAAACGTCCACTTAGTTATGGCACCTTTGATCTCCAAAAAGTTACTCTTAGCGGTGTTACATTATTTTAACAGCAAATAACTCAGTAACATGTCTTCTTTCATTTACACCAATCATAAAGAGCGTGTACCAGAGAGGTAAGTGCAATCTCGACTCAAAATGGCCGCTATTCATTATTTGTTGTAATTTACTATGTTAAACGTACGAAAATACACATTATGTAGAATTTAAATGGTAATAAAGAGATTATTACTGCTAACTAAATAACAATACCATAAAAAAAAACAAAGAAAATTACAATAAATTGAATTAAAATTTAATTATTCTCGGTTATTCCCAACGATGGTCAAGATCAACGTCAGTTGATTAATACTCCAGTGGCGCCCTCTCTGTGAATTGACAGTGCTTGCTCAGAATGCCAAAGTCGTGCACACGGAAGTTAAAAATGACAAGTGTCGCTTCTTGTATTGTCTCTTCGGTCTGTTGTCAGCGACTTGTTTTCACGGGAATATTTACACTTTGGATTATTTTTATTTATATCATTATTAGAAACTTAAGAAGAAAAAAAACCAAGATTTGCTGGTAATATTTCATACTAATTAATATCTACCACAAAAAAAATGGAATATACCCTGTTGCAATTGTGTTTCGTCAACTAAATTCATAAAAACTAACTAATCATTGAATACTTTTAGAAAAATCTGGCAATGTGCTTTATTATAATAAAAAATACAATTAATTAATTTATCACCTAAACGAAAGCACGAACCAAAAAATAGCAAAGCAAATTTAAACGTTCTACATAAACACAAGCCGGAAAACTTTTACTCTTGTCATCTAACACTGTCATCGATAAAATTACTGCTAATACACATACTGACAGCTCGAAGTGACAAATGAAAACAAAAAAAGAAAAAAAAAACTAGATTTAATACGGTAGAAAAGATTTATGAAATCACCTGCGAGAGAAAAATAAGGAATATGCTACGAAAAAAAAAGGAATAAAAAAACAATCTTTTGTTGAGCAATAGCGACGTGAAACATTCCTAATGCTAATCGGAATTTAAAATTATGCGTTATGGGCTTTTTTTTCAGTAAATATTCCTCTCTCGCTTCTAACTTCGACGGCCACCGCTCTGAGATAGTACAAGAGAGAAAGAGATGTGCACGCGAAGATAGTTCTAAAAATAGAACGATACGGCTAAAACTCTTTACGCACACACCGACATGCGGAAAAAATAATACACTAGATTTTTTTTAACAGAAAACACACACATACTAGAACCTGTCTCGTGCACTATAATCTGAAACACAACACAACATGAAACTCAACGCATTGACAAATGCGGGCAGCGCAAAAGAAGAAGAAGAAGAAGAAGTAGAGATGAAACTCTCGGAACTGAACTACATACATAGATAGGTTGATGTTTCTCTGATAGACGCACAATGACTGTACTAATGGACTACGGCTATGACATATGTCAGATCCTGTAAACTGATTAGGGACCTCACTGAGAAACAGGTGCCTGCCTTTCTTGGTGTATAGTATCTTGGCTGTGGATTATATGTTCATGTTTCGCATCAGGATACAGGAGATATCCAAAAGAATTGATTAAAACGAAAGAACACATGAACAATGTGTCGTTCCTATATAGCTCTGTCGAACGTTTGAATATTTATATTTGTTTAGTCCATAACACTTTTTCTTGCTCAAAACTCATACGTAAAGTAAAAACAGGACCTACACATTGTAAAACACCTTTCCATAAATTTATTACACTTAAAGCTTGTGGTAAGGCGATTTAAAGTAATTTTTTTTGTCATTGGTAAATATAGGTATGCATACAGTGTGCATGCAATCGATGTATCGATGAGTTTATTAGTGTTGGTTAAATTGCACCAAAGAAAAAGAACCAGCGTAGCTTAATAATGTGGTAGATTATTTGGGTATTAATAATAATAATAATAATAATAATAATAATAATAATAATAATAATAATAATAAATAATATAGATATATTTGTCCAACACATTTACATCTAATTACAGCACAATATAAAATCAGTTCTTATATTTAATTAATTGTATAAGCTAGACAAAACAAAACGTATGAATAACTACAGTGCCAAAAGAGACATAAACAAAAAAAAAAATTGAATTATGTAAGAGTTAGAAAAGCAATTAAGAATCAGTGGCATAACGCTATGTGGTAGTACTATTGGTCGATATATTTAGATGATAGAACGGATAAAAAGTGGAGTAGAAAAAAGATCGAGGCTTTTACCGGCTAAGAGAATATTGCACATCAAGTAGGCGATCTTTGCAAAATGTTAGTTTTAGCTGTTTGGCAATAGAAAGGAGTGTGGATACGTGCGGTGTGCTATAGTGTTGCAAACGGCAGCTTGCTGATTAGCTTTGGGACATCAATGTTGCTATGAAGTAAGTGGTAGAGAAATGTAAAGCTGTTCAATCTGAGACTGTGTTCCAGTGAATCAAAGTTCAGTGATCGGTAAATGTAAATATTTTAGGTGTTTGCGCTGTACTATCTCAAAAGATTCATTGTGAATTTTATACATATATAGCTGACCATACTAGTGGGGCGTATTCCAATTCTGATCTCAAATAGCAACTGTATCTGTAGATGTGAAACTCTTCATATTACGTATGACGAAATCCAGAGCTTTTAGAGATGTCGATGCCACCTAGGATATATGTTCCGAAAAGGATAATTTAGAGTAAAAAGTGGCACCAAGATCTCTCACAGTTGAACACCGGTTGATGTATGTGCCATTCCATTAGTAGCCATGCGCGCTCGCCCGAGCTGTCGTGTCGTGGCTAAGGGCTTGCACAGGATTCTACAACGATGCCAGTTGCTTTCAGTTACCGAAAGACCAACTGTTAAACCAGGTCCCGAAAGGGATGGGGGGTTTTTGGCTTAACAGCACGGACCGAGAGGAGATAACCTCAACAAAAACCTAAATCCTAAGGTGGCGAACTAGGCTGATGGCTTGTGTCTCTGGACGGAAGAGTAGTCTACTAGTCCAACCTTGGGGCACTTGCCCACACACCGCTAAGAAACAGGAACTGGAGCAGGACCTCCATAAGAAACCTTCCACTTCCAAAATGAGAATACCTCACAAGGAAGGAACAAATGGAGGAGCAAAACGGCTGGAACAGATTGGGGAACAGGATGAAACACTCATCCATCTCCTCTCAAATTGCGTACCACTTTATAACTCAAGGGTGTTGCACCTGAGAGCATGTGAAATCGTAGAGGGAGACTTACCTAACCTAAGGCCTTCTGATATCCTACACTTTCTGAAAGGAATAGGATTGGGAAGGCCAGCTGTGAAACCCACATAAAGGGTGTCCCAAAATTACCGCAAGTTTTGAATTAAATAGAAAACACAATTTTTAGTCTTTGATTGTTATTTTTTTAATGAATCATAAAGTACATAGGATAGGGTTATTTATGGAATAACACATCGGGCAAATGGCCTCCACGGCTTTGCATGCACATACGCACTCGTTTGTCGAAATTTTCCATGACCATTCTGCATAAATGTGGCTGAATTTCGTTGATGCAGCGTTGAATCTCCTCCTTTAATGCACGGGTGGTTGTGGGCTTGTTGACATAGACCTGTGATTTCAAATAACCCCATAAAAAGAAATCTAATGGTGTTAAATCACACGATCTAGGGGGCCAATTCTGATCACCGAAACGAGAGAGTACACGACCTGGAAATGTCTCATGCAGTAATTGAATTGTTTCACGGGCTGTATGGCATGTGGCACTGCCTTGTTGAAACCACATATTGACCACATCAATATCATCCAATTTCGGCAGAAGGAACTGTGTTATCATGTCGCGATATCGAGCACCAGTAACAGTCACTGCTTGACCAGCCTCATTTTCAAAAAAGTATGGTCCAATTATGCCTCCAGCCCAAAATCCACACCAAACAGTGACACGTTGTGGATGCATTTGTTTTTCGACAATCACATGTGGGTTCTCAGAACCCCAAAAGCGACAATTTTGGCGATTAACAAAGCCATCAAGGTGAAAATGTGCTTCATCGCTTAGGATGATTTTCCTCGAAAAATCAGCATCCATTTGTTGATGTTCAATAATCCATTCAACGAACCCTCTTCGCTGTGCATGGTCATTAGGCTTCAGTTGTTGTGTTAATTGAATTTTGTAAGCATGGAGACACAGATCTTTAGTGAGTATACGCTGTAGAGATCTTCTTGAAATTTGCAATTCTTGTCCACGACGCCGAATTGAGGTTCCTGGATTGTCACCGACACTCTTACGCACTGCTTCGATATTGACATTTGAAGGGCTTGCTTTTGGACGACCAGTGTGTTTGACGTCTCCAACGGATCCAGTCTCCATGAATTTTTCAATTAATCTCTTCACAGTTGACGAAGCTAAAACACTATTCCGACCATATGTTGTATGAAATTTTCGAACTGCGGCCGCCAAGCTTTCATTATTTTTGAAATATTGTTCAATAATGAAGACACGTTGTTCTATCGGTAACACTCCATTTTTACTAACCCTGAACTGTCAGCTGTCGAATTGATTTTTTTTCAGGGTTGCCAGCACTTTCCTGCACAAATGGCGGCAAATTCAAATCTTGCGTTCTTTTTGGGACACCTTTACATACAGCAATTAAACATTTTTGTTTATTTCAAAATATTTAATTACAATTCTACAATATCTATTGCGACAAATTAACCCCAGCAAAATAGAAACACGGTTACAATTCAGTAAGGTACTGCTTGTCAATTAACTTAACTTGAAACACTGACATAATTTTGGCTTATTTTGTTTAACATTCCAAAAAGGCTACAATTACTGTTTTACAAAAGTTATTTAATTAGGTCATTAATATTTTAAATGCTAATTAGTTTGAAAAAGACCGATGTTACGGTTGAAACGTCACTTTAAAAGAATGCAAAACAAAATATAAGTTTATACCAGCTCAAAATTTGGCATTTTATACCTATTTAATCAATTCAGAGCGAAAAAATCATTTAAGAACAAGTATACAGTATTGTGGCAATCATTCCATATGTGCTTCTCTGAGTATATATAAAAATGTCTGCACAAATACTTTTGAACGGCAATGTAGACGTAAATAAACACCGAGATTTCTCGAAATATTCGAACTATTCAGGCAATCCTGTCAGTGAGCGATGTTACTACAGCCGTATCGAATGCCGATGTCCCAGACCAAACCTCCGACCGCTATCAACCATCTCATGCTATACTAGTTGAAATCTCACACGCATAATGAGGGCCGATTAGAACCTTTTTGTGATCGAGTTTTCGAATCCCCACTTTATAGATTCGCCTTTTAAAATCCTAATAACGATCGCCAGCCACGGCTCGAGTCGAAACCGATGCACGACCCATTTTATATTATTCTATACTCTTTTCACGAAGGGCATCGGCACACGCATCGCAGATATGAATATTTTAATTTAACTGTGCCGGAAACGCGAGCGCTGCTTTCTGTTATTATATATTATGTTTTGTTATATCCATTATGTAAATGGTGCGCGATGTATAGCGAACGCGTTGCGAGGGAAGAATATTATTATTTTAAGATGTTCCGACTTATAGCATCAGCGCAGGCGACGACTGGGAACAATTTCTTATATTTTTTCGGAAATGTCATCTTCGACTAGGCCTAATTTTATAATTGGTCGTAAAATATTATGTTCTCGGGAATGAACGCCTCACTAAAACTTCAAATGTTTCAACCGATGCGATGTGTGTGCCTATTAGGGAAGGAATACCGAATTCGATTTCGAACATATTAAATATGTGAGTAGAAAATCATCTTTCTATTAGCTTAAGTTGAAGCATTTTTAAAGCCAATTATGTATGCTTACATAGTGGATAATGGTCGTTTTATAAGTTTGATTAATTGTATGTGGCCCAGGAACATTACTACACGATTATTATACTACGTTGTTTTAATGGAAAATAAATGCAGGGGAATAATATCCAGGTTTCAAATAGGTAAATAAATATTTAATGCGTACTAATACATGGTTCTTACTAGTGTATAAAAAGCATTTTTATTATTTTTATATATTGGCAATAGCCTGAACAGTAAAAGAAATTTTTCGTTGAGAATGTTAATACACAGCTTTGTTGAATACATTAGGTGGTACCACAGATTATCCAGATAGTTCACTTGTATATATTTCTCGATCGGATTTTGTTTTTTTTTAACGTGTGCGTAGTAGTCACCGTTTCTGGTTCGCAGTGCGCACCCATGCTTGCGCATGCGCACTCACTCCAGCTTTGTTTATATCTTGCCCATGAATTTTCGTTTATAGGTTATAACGCAGCAAACAGTTGTCATTGATATACGCGTTGTAGCAGAGATTATTGTGTTAATTTTCAATATTTTCATTATTGTGTTGATTGAACCACTTCAACTTTAGCTGTTTAGTAATTTTTATACAATGTGTGATAATGTGGTATTGTTGTGTTCCTGATTGTCGCAATAAATATAGCTTTAATATTCCGGCAATGTTTCTTCAGGTTTCCAATAGAACCAGAAAGGTAAACTATTAAGTTTTCATATATAGATTATATTACAAATAAGTGTAAATATATTTTAATATGTATTTTATATGTATGTTTTTTAAGATGTACATAGTGGGTGAAGAATATTTAGAAACAATTTCACCAGAACATCTGTACCGATCTTTTAGGGTTTGTGCGGAACATTTTGAAAATAGTATGTTCGCAAGTCTAGCAAAGAGTCCATTAAAGAAAAATGCAGTTCCTACAAAAATTTTTGAAAATAAGTACATATGTCTTTCATACATAACGTAGAAAACTTAAGCAGTGAACCATTTTTAAAAATACACATAATAAGGTTTACAAGTAAAGATGTTTGCACCTTGGAATATTAAATATAACAATGACATTATTTTGATTAACTACTTTGTATGAAAACTGTAAACTTTTTATTTATATACATAAGTTATATGTGCAGCAACAATATAATGCGGGTTCAATTATGAATATATCTGAAAGGGCGAATTTTTAAGTGAATCGACTTAACAATTCTAATTATTAAGATTAACTAATTAAAAATTGTACATATATGGATGTCTTTTCTTTGTAGAAGAACATTCTGAGATCACTATAAATGCACCTCAGGAGATTCCCATGAGCGAACAAGAAATACGCCAACCGTTACCACAGCAACCTTGAAAACGTTGAAAATTGGAAATATATTTATATTTATTTCATTTTATTTTTTATTTCTTAACCCAGTAACTAGTAAATGTTTCAAAACTTCAATTACTTATTTTTATAAGCTAAATGCTAAAACGATAAAACAATGACGATACTTTTTTTGTTTTGATGTTGCTACATTACAATTTCTTATTTGATATATTTTATATATAATAGCATTCGCCTTATTGTTACCAACATTACACATACGAATAAACGTTTATAATTTTCTTATACTTAGTTGTTATTATCTTGGATAAATTAATATCGAAGGCAATTTACAATCTTTCTAGATTATGTTTTGTTTATATTTTCTTAAAAATGACTTCCCTATAGTTCTGTAATAATATATTGCCAACATTAAATTCATAACATAAACAAAATGAAAGACACATTAGACTTTAATTTTGTTCAATTATATTAGATCCGTTCCTGACATTTTTATTAATGCGGCCCTGTCGAAATGCGCGCGATAGTCTGCGCAAAGTACCGTTCGTGCCACGAACATCAAAGGTGCCGACTGCAAGTGAACTATCTGGATAATCTGTGGTGGTACCCCTAAGAGAAAGAAATGATAAATGAACCACGAAATAACAACTACGACACCTTCTTTGTCTCAAATATGTGTTTACAATGTTAAATAAGAGGATAAAAATGTCAAATTGTAGTAGTTAACTCTATAGAAATAGCTACTGAGATCTCATATGCTTTATACACTGGACGTGAAATCAATAATCTACATTCATTGAGTCAACTTTTATCGACAAATGTGTAACACTCAGTAAAGGTGCTTGTTTCCAAAGGCGACAATCTCTGGCCAGCTCCCCCTCCCCCTCTCTCCTACCATTGCCATTTTTTTTTGTATTAATTTTACAAAGTTTCAAAGAGTTTAGTTCAGCTGGCAGTAATTATTTACCCGTTTAGTGCTACTAAAAATACACCCACACTAAAAATTTAATGTAGATAAATTTAGAAGTCTTTACAGCTGATCGTGTGATGTTTTCGTTTCAGGTAAAGTATTTTTTTCCGTTAACAGTATGCTAAAATCTTACATACTACCATTGTTTGTCAATTTCGTTTTAGGTATAATATTGTTTGCATTCACAATATGTTAATATGTTACTACGAAAAAATGCTTATAGCAAGAAGTTATAGAATATGCAAATTTTCGTACCGATTGGCCTGGTTTTATAATCATGATTAGTTTTTCCTCCTATTAGCTCCATCATTATTATCAAAGTAGGCTGATTAGTCTATAAATTTGCATAACTCTATAACTTCTTGCCCTAACCAATTTTTCTTAATAAAATCTTGACGTACTGTGAACACAAATAGTATTTTACCTGAAACAAAATTGGCAAACAATGGATTTAATCAGTCAAGTACTTATAACTCTGAAAATTTACACACTGTCATTCTGAACAACAGACTTTTTAGTAACATTTTGGCATACTACCAACGGAAAAGGTACTTTACCTGAAACAAAAACAGTTTTGACTCAGCTTCAAAGGCCTACTGGACTTTAAAAAACTGAAAGCAACAGTTTCAGACCAAGTATAGTTATTTCTCTATTAGCTTATTTCTAAAATATTAAATTCCAATTCAGAAATTTTTCGTCCATCATACCAAATACAATATATATAAAGAATAGACGTGCCGCTGACGTACTATAGATGTCGCAGCTAGGCTAATTTTAGAAAAGTGTATGACGAAACCAAATATAAATATTAAACGTGATCTGACGTGGTTAAACGTAAGTGGGATTTTCCGATGCACAAACGTGTAAAAATATAAGATAACCGCGAGACGAATGAAAGTGGTCTAACTGCGCGCGCAGCGAAGAAGTAGAGCATTCATAAATGAATTGTCATTTCGCAAAATTGTTATGAAATTAATATTAAAGGAGGCAAAACAGTTAAATAAATAAAACGAAAACCAAAAAACACATTTGGGCCGCTGTTCATTTATTTGCGATAATAAAATATTTTTGCTTTTAGTGGACTAGTGGACATTCAAAACAATCTTTGTTTCTTGATATATAAATTTGTTTTTTTTTTTGCTAATTCTTGTCAATATATCTGCAGTAACAGCGAAAGAATATTATTCTGCAAAAACTGAAGCAAAATTATCAGAAACTATTAAAAAGTGTATCTATAAAATCCATAAATTTTTCTTTTTTTTTTAATTCACTCTCAGAAATACCATGATGTTTGAAAAACATAAGCTCATATTTGTTTTCAAAATTATTGTTTACTGTTTTCATAGGATAGGTAGTCGATAGCGTATCGAACAAGATTTTTTTTAACATTTTGCTTAAAATGTAACTTAAAACATTACAGTACAAGTTTCAATCGCAGCCCAGTAAACAAAATTCTAATTTTCCACAATTATATTCAGTAACTTCAACTTAAAGGTATTCAAATAACCATTAATGTAATACAAAAATCGTAGGTAACTTCATGCTTTAATGTTGAAGTTACCAAAAGTAATTGCGGGAAATTTGAATTTGGTTTACTGGGTCCTTTTAGGAAATCTCAGAGTGCTTTTGGAAATGAGACATAATACTAGAAAATTTTATAGGTATGCAATCAAGTGCAAATGCAGACTTTTTATAATAAATCATAAAATTGTAATTTTTATAAATCATCAATAAAAATTAACGATTATAGCCTATCTCTGTTTAGTACGTTCATTAAATAGCGATAAAATATAATAGATGGATTCATAAAAAACAACTCTACAAACATACATTCATTCTGTAAAATAACTTGGATAAATATAAACCGCAGAACTAGCACCTAGCATCCGATCCTCAGACCCTCAGAATTCATATTTGCCGCGATTATTTATAGTTACTGACCAAATCATTGGTAATTCAAACTTGAATGTTTTAAGTTGGAAGGAAATTTCAATTTTGCCAATAGGAATAGATTTCTGAATTACCCACAGCTGTAATGCTCAAGTGCTTCCATATCAAGTAGTTCGATTGGTCCATTGCCCATTTTTGTATATCCCTTGCCCCGCTGCTTTTTAACTCCCACCGCGGAGAAACTACAGTGGCGCCGTTCTAGATTACCCCAGCGGAACTACACATCTTTGACCATATGTATACCAGTATAATATTTGATCATACTTATTAACAACTCCCTCCGTTGAGACACTATATGTAGAAATCAAGCACAAAATGTTCTTGTGGATAGTAAGAACAGTGTTACATTTAAAACATTACAACAAGTACAGTGTGCTTACATCTTTCCTTTAGTGTATAACATATTGTGTAATATAATCCCTTAAATCCATTTATTAAAATATTTATTTCCAACTGTAAGTATGTTAGTTTGTCGTCTATACTTGTTTATCATCCTTTTTTTTCCTTGGAAATGTACCAAAAGTGTTAAAAAAATGGGAAAAACTGTTATACTCTTCACACCCCTCCCTTATATGTATATAATATACAAACATTGATTTGTCCTATACGATTTTATAGTCAAGAGGATGAATATCTATTTATCCATCAACACAATACTCCTATAATAATAATAGAAATAATCATCTTGGGAATTAAGCGAATCACATGAGCAACACCTCATACGATATATCAATTTATTGCATTGAAAGCGCCCGCCCCTAATACACACATTCAAATAATTGCGTCTCAATGTTATACATCCAATGTCGGTTGGGATTTAACGTGTAACGATTACATCTATGTATTCTAAAGTGTGCAATTCCGATTGCAGAACCGTGAGCATGCTCCAGGGTAATCCGATCGCTTCTACGTCCCTTTTAATAAAGCCTTATGTTCATGCAACCGCACTTACATAACATAACTCACAATCTCCGGTACTTTATTAAGCTGGCCCTCGCCACGAGAGACACCCGCTGTTCTGTGAAGGGTGTTATCAAATAACTGTATAATTGACCGGTTACAATTCAATTAGGTGGGAGAGAAACATGGTTAGGGTATATAGCAGACGGATGTAGGTGTAGGGGATTTGGAGGTTTATGAAGGGTAAGTGTGTCCCGGTTGGTGAAGAGAAGTGGTACGAGCTTTGTTTATAATGAAGGAATAACAAAACATCTTATGGTTAGAGTATAGACATTGCTCATTTTAAAAAAACGAATTTTTATTTACATATGACAGCTGATAACTTGATTTTTTTTTATATTGGGCACGGTTTGAATTTTCTGAGGTAAATTCTGAGGTACAATTTGTATTATTAAAATTAAATATTAATATCGTGTTAATAGTGACTAAACGATACAAGACATGATCTCCAATCAGATATGGATAGACATTACACAATTGGTTAGTATCTTTATTTATGACATACGGGGTTGTCAAAAAGCGCATTGCTCTATTTCTGAGACGACTTGATTTACAATTGCAAAAGGATTAAGGCAGATAAGCATAGTGAAATAGTTTCTAAAACGAATTTTTAAAAAAAAAATATACATGTCATAAATGTTTGCTATATAAGCAGACCTTTTTTAAAATTGTTTTTTTTTGGGCAAACTATTGTATTTATTTACAACAAGGAGATCACTGCCATCTGTTAGATCACGTTAGATATAGAAATATATAATTTTCTGAAAAAAAAAAAATTTTGGTAAGGCCCATAAGAGTAAGAAAATATTACTTATTATATAAGCTCCTGTAAATTCCATTAAAAAAATAATGGATTCAACATATTAGAAGAAAAGTAAATTCTATTATAACGGTAAAAAAGCACCACTTATGCTGCCCCAACCCAATACCAAAAAAAAAAATCTGATATGACCGGAAATAAGAACACATGTTTTCACCAAATACAACAAATTTGACATAACATCCATAAGTTTTATTTAAAAAATAAAGGGTGTAAAAGTAAAACACTAAAACAACTATGCTCCAATTAAAGTCAATATGTTCACTGAACTAGAATTATTTGTACTACTAACAAATTTATATATACATAATTTTTGACTTAATATTTCTAACCATTGACAAAAACTTTTTACTGCTTTTATATTCTGACCTGAAGATGTGCGTTTGATGCACAAAAGCAGTCGCATTTAATTTTCGTTAGATAATTTGTAAAAGAGTTAAGCATTTTATTTTTTACCTAATACTAATAAGATTATATTTTATTATCTATGTATATTTTGAAATATCGTAGTTTAGTATTTTGGCAAACTGAGAATTACTTTCCTAACTACATCATCTTCTATTTCATTATTTTAAATAAGAGTCTAAATATTATTTCATTTTTTTTTTTTTTTTTTTTTTTTTTTAAGGGGTGGTAATGCCTAAGCTGTATATTTCAGCTTATCAGGCCCCCGCAGAGCCAAATCTCCCTCCTAATCAACATTACGACCCCGGAAAAAACCGATTATCGTAATTGACCAGAGCGAGATTTGAACCCCGGACTCCGCACTGATAGCCAAGCGTGCAAGCCACTCGACTACCAGCCAGGCAAAATCTAAATTGAAGAATAATATAATTTTGTTTTGTTTAATTAGCAGTGGCGTAATGCAAAATCTTGGGGACCCCACAGAATTTTGTTTGGAGCCCCTCGCGTACTGCTATATATTTATAAAATATTGCTAGTAATAATACCTGCGGGCCCCTCAAACAAAACAACATTTATCAGAAAGTCTTAAAGGCCATAAATATTCCAAAAGTGTTACTACACTCACGAAAACACGTTATTAATGAAAATAATTCCTTAAAAAAGTACAGATTAAATAAGAAGAAATATCAATTAGGAAATTTTCTGTAACCCAAACACATTAAAAACCATACCAATGCAGTTAACGATCCCCAAAAAGTTGCAAACTTATCAAATATATATTTTTCCATAATATAATTTATAAGCAGTATACTTTAAAAACATTTCCAACGTGGTACATAAACAAGTTTTTAGTCACTACAATAGGAAAACAAAATACAATTTTACAAATCCTACATTTTGCATTCAATATTCAATCAGCAAAAAAAATTTGAAGAAAAATAAAAATTTCAAAAATTTAAATCTTAAACAATTTATTTAGCATGATATAATTAATTTTAATATAATTAAAACAGTGAATTTTTATTTAAATTTAATTTTTGGATTATGACTAAGTATGGATATATATAAGTTGAAATTTCAGTAAAAATATATTTTTAACGTAGCAATATAATAAAATAACTCCATTCTCAAAAAATATCAAAATTTTCTATAGTTTAAAACAAATTTTATTACGTTTTGATGATTTTGTTTGTACGTTTCAGTTTAATTTGTTGATGAAAAAGCTTCTCTATACAAAGGCAAGACGTCAAATTTATAAATACTGTTAAAGGATTCATTTGTTTAATATTTAATAAAAAAAAAACTGCTAAAACCATGAAGAACATAAATATTATAAGGAAGAAATAACAGAAAACAAAATAAACCGAAATATTATTATATTACCTACCATATTGGCACTATTTCCCACAATAATATAATAATAAAATCTTCAGCTGGTAAAAATAAAGCTTTCAACTAAAGTAATGTTTTGCTGGTTGTCACGTGTCGCTATTATACCTTAACAAATGTTTTATGTTTTTAAATCATCATCTGCTTAAAATAGCTACTTTAACCCGTTCCTTTTTCCGAAATAATAAAAAAAATTAACTGAATAAAAATGAATTCAAATACAAAAAAAAAAAATCTAATCTTGGCATACATAATTTTTTATTTTATATGATTTCATTATTACATTTGCATTTTTCTTCCACTACTGGCAAAATTTCAATTACGAGAATTAATTGGAAAGACATATAATTTCTTTCTTAGAATTAATTACTTAATGTATCTCAGAATGCAGCAAAGATAAACAGTCAAGATTAATCTATTTAGTACAATTTCTACAAAATACTAATTAAATGTCTAGTAAATAAGTTAAACAACACCAGATGTTTACTTATTTATTCTGGAGCAAAAATCTCCCGATAAATCTTCCATATTACTCTATGTTTCAAAAAAAAATGATAATTTATAAATATCAAAAGTATGTTAACATTAAAGGATAACCTAACGAAATTTAAAACTTCTACATAATTACACATGATTATCTTTAAGTACATACATAAGAATTATGAATGTAAACAAATGACCAGAGCCGATATGCTAAAGCAAAATGAAAGACTATATTTATTTAATGCATTGTGGAATATAGAAGACATATGTAATATAATTATATCTTAGTAAACAAATACAAAATCACTTTTGATTTAATTGAATATAAAAAGTAAAAATTGCTTTACATTTACGCTTTTCAGATTACCTGAAAGGTAAAGTAAAAAGAGTTTGTAATAAGATTAAACTTTATATAATATCTACCATAAATGAACTTGACTACACACACACACATTATATAACTCTTTAGCCGCGTTCTCAGTTGGGAATTAACGCCTATTTCTTGTCGAAAATCCGTTTTTATTACCTCAAGTCCGAACATCTCACACATTAACACCTATAAAAAAAAATCCTCTTTCAATATCCATTCTAAATCACGCCTAATTTATCGCGATATAATCTTCAGGGCGGCAGTGCAATCGTTAGAAGCCGTAATTCCTAATTTACGCCTAATTTATTATTTTTTAATTAAGGGAAACTTTATTCCTCCTTGGAAAAAGAAAGGTTTGAAACTGTACACTATATTACCAGGTTATAGGGTATAAAATGTTATTACTATTCCATGTTCATCGTAAAATCTTGACGTAGATCGAGTGGAGAGCGTTTCAAGTACAAATTATTGTGAAGGAATTGGTAGAGAATAATAAATAGGTCAATTATTGTACCGGGTTTTTCATTTTATTGTAAACATTAGGTAAGTATTTAATTGGAGGTAAAAGAAGAAATTCAAAAGAAATTTCAAATAAAAATTGTAGCGTTTAAGATTAAATTTGAGCGTTTTAAGATTTGATTAAAACTATGATAACTATGAAAACTGTTACTAGAGGGCGCCAACAACATAATATATTTTAATGAGACAGTCTGTATTATTTTATTTTTATATAGCTGTTCATCTCGTAATAGCGAATATATAATAATACACAGAGATTCAAAATGATTGTCAATTCCGCTCCTATAGATAGTAACAGGGTGTAGGTAAATGCCGCGTGTTTGTAATGAAGGTTTGAACTAAGTCAGTGTTGGAACATAAGAAAGTAAACGGATCTGTCATAAATAAGGAAAACGTAACCTATATTTGAACTCGCATTATATAAACGACTATGGATTGGTGTTTCTGCTTGTAAAAATGGAATGTAATTAATTTAACTTTACTAAATTATGATTTTACAATTCAGTACTAACTGGTGTTTAACTAAATTTATTTATTACTTTAAATTATAACATACAATTAGTATAATTATTAAGTGACAAAACTGCATCTCTCAGTTCTTCTATGGTATGCATGCGGTTTCTATAGATCCTATTTTTTAGATAGCCGAACATGAAGTAATCTAATGGGGTTAGATCAGGCGATCTTGGTGGCCATCTTTGTGCTCTAACGACCCTATCAGCAAAAAACTGTTGAAGATATTGGCAGGTTTATCGAGCAATATATGCTGGAGCATTATCGTGCTGAAAATAACCTGCTTCAAGCTCATTTTCTTGTAACTCTGCAATAAACAATTCCAACATCTGTTGGTAACGTTGAGCTGTTACAGTTTCCTTGATGAAAATTGGCCCTATTATTCCTTGCCCGGACATAGCTAACCAAACTCCAACTTTTTACGGGATGCAATTGCGTTTCTCGAAATTCGTGTGGATTTTCTGCAGACCAGATATAATAGTTTTGTAAATTGATATAGTCTGTTAGATAAAACCAGGCTTCATCCGAGAAAAATGATTTGTTTAGCAAGTCATCGTCCCTTAAATTGTTATTAAACCAATGACAATATTCCAATCGCCTATGGTGATCTAATGGTAATAGTTCCTGTACCGTAGAAACTTTATAGGGATGAAAATGTAACTTTCTTTTGACACCTCATTGCGCTGAAGTGTATGAAAAGCCTATAAAATGTAATAAACTATTTCACTTAATGTTAATATTGATTTTTCACCTGTTTGTTGAGCTATTACCACAGATATTTTCTCTTATTTTCTTACAGTATTCAGAAATACTATTGTTAGTGATATTAGATGTAAATATAAACGGTTTGAAAAAATTATAAGATAAATAATCGAAAGATACTACAACACGCACGCCAATGTCGCTAAATGTCAAGAAAATTCATTTAATGTGTGAAATTTGTATATAGTTAACTTCGCTCATTAAATTGGTAATTAGTATAGATAATTTTTTCCGGAAAACAGTTTTTTTCTTACGACAATCATTTTGAATCACATGGTATATCAGACTCTTTGACTATGTTACATAGATAGTGCCACTAAATAAACATGAACTGTTTCTTACAATAAAATATTTCCTGTATTTATAATATGGAATAAATATAGCTTTCATGTATTTATCTTTGTTCCTTGTATCATTATAACCACCAAAATTCATATGAATAACAACGCCATACAGAAATTATTGTTAGTTCTTCAAGTTATCACCAAAGTTTACCAGTAGAATAAAATACAACCAACATGTATTGCAATTATTATAATAACATCAATGTCATCAAGAACGTTGTACAGTTGTATCAAACTAGATGGCGCTGCAAATGACAGTTAAGAGTTTCCTGTAAAATAAACGGCTCATTTTTTCTATCCAAACCTGTGTATTTTATAAACTACACCAATAACGGGTTCATATTTAATATTATACACATTTTAGTTCGTCCCGCGTTTAAACTGTCAACTGAATATTCGAGTTTTTAAATCTTACGAGTGAACCAACGTTCGACCATCCACGTCTTGGTGAGCTTGACTTGGCAGTCGACTGATCCACACACAAGCGTTCACAAGAGGGACAACAGGGTGGTAAAGGTTGACATGAATGACATTTTGAATAAGTAGCTCAGCGGGTATGCCGCTGCCAGTGTCCATGGATATCCAGCGATCTCTTTGAATATGTGTTGAAATTAAAGTTAACGAGCCGTGTGGTTCTTTTAGATGGTGTTTAGCAAGTTCCTTGTCTTCTTTTTTTCTTATTTTTTTTTGAAATATAAGTAGGAAATAAAGGCGGTTAAGTTACTTTTTTCTAGGAAGATTTTCCCAGTCTTAAGGTATAAAAGTAAGTCTACAAAACTCATACGAGTTCCTATTATGATTGGACAAATTAATGTTTGTAACATGGTTTGTTTTCATAAATAATTTTTGTATAAATACCTCAAATTTTGTCAGAACAATATCTTAAATTCCGAATATAGGTCAACATTTTCATTTTTGCGAATTTTAGTACAGCAATGTGGATAATAATATACAGTATATCTGCTGGATCGACGCATGGATAGATAAAAAAAAGTTTGAAAATTTTTGAGTTGAAATTTCATCTTCTGGGGTTTAACCCTACTTGGATAGAAAGCAATTTGTGTCATATTTTTAGTTTTGAAAAATCAAGCATGCTTTGGAATTTTACAAAAAAGTAGTTTTTCTCACTAATAAAGTGCCTTTTGTTAGAAGATTCGACAAAATGTTATTAAAAAAGTTGTTCAGATTAATGAATTACGTAAGTATACAAACTTTAAACAAGATTACGGATGCTTTGGAAATTTACAAAAAAAAATTACTCTTCCCACTAATAAAGTGGCTTTTGTAGCACATATGAAAGTTGTTGGGTTGTTTGAATTTATTTATTTTTTATATTCATATTTAATAATAATTAATTAATTTTATTTATATTTTTAATAATTTATCAATCCGAACAACTTTTCTTAATAAAATTCAACGCATCTCTATAGAAAAAGCACTGTATTAGAGAGAATAATAAGTTTTTCGTGAAATTTTCAAAGCATGCTTGATCTTGTTTAAATTTTCCATACTTATACAATTTATTAATCTGAACAACTTTTCCTAATAACATTTTGCCGTACCCCCTATAAAAAAAGAATATTTTTTTTTGTAAATTTCCAAAGCATGCTTGATCTTGTTTAAATTTTGTATTCTTGAATCATTTATCGATCTGAACAACTTTTATTAACAATATTTTGTCGTGTCCCCTACCAAAAAGGCATTTTATTAGGGGGTGGATTTTATTTTTTTGTAAATTTCCAAGGCATGCTTGATCTTGTTTAAATTTTGAATACTTGCATAATTTATTGATCTATTAATTTATGTTCCTTACTCCCTAACATTTTGTAGTATCTCCTACAAACAAAAGGTACTTTAATAACGAGAAAAAACACCTTTTTTTGTAAATTTCCAAGGCATACTTGATTTTTCATAACTGAAAGAATGGCGCAGATTACTCTCTACCCAAGCAGAGCTAAAGCGCAGAAGATGAAATTTCAACTCAAAAATTTTTAGACTTTTAGACAACCTATTCATGCGTGGATCCGGGGACACACTGTATATAATAAATATACAAGAATTTGAGTTTTAAAACTCTTTATTTATTTTTTTTCCTTTTTGGAATATAACTTAAAAATACGATTACCTAATACTCCTTTAAAAAAGTTTTCAAAAGATTTCATAATCGTCCATTTATAAGTAATTATTTTAAAGATCTAACCATACTTATCAATTCATTAAGTATTTTCATTTTTTCTTGTTGCATATCAAAGATCAGATCTCTTATTTATAATAAAACAAAATTGGAACTTTGAAAATTCGCCTTTGCTTCTTAACTCAAAAACTAGCTACGTAAAGATGTCGTTGTTTGACATTAAATGCCCTAAAAACAATATTAATTTTTTCTATCTTCACAGATAAAAGAGTTACAGCACTGAAAAAATTTTGGTGAATTTCTATTGTTTCCAAATATCTAATAAACCTTGTTTTTCGTTAAAAGGACAAAATCCTATCTGGATTAAGCTTATAATGATGCAAATATTTCTCCATTTAACCCAAAACGTATCTCTTATGCTTCTCAAAATCATCATAAATGAAAAGAAAACTTATCCTGTATACCTACCGTTAACATTAACAAAAAAAAAAATACAATAGAGTAATAGTCCTTAAATATCTCTGGGATTATCAATGTATTTCTGCTAATTACTGTAATGATTTTAAGACGAATTTTTCCCAAAAAAATGTTCACCTCACTCGAACTTACACATTCTCGTTTACCGGACGAACGCTCCACCATTTAAACACTACCATTTGAGCTAGCGAGGAGTGTAAAAAAAATCTTGGAAAAAAGTCCTCTTAAAATTATTACAATAATTAGCAGAAATACATTAATTCGTTGATGATTTCATACAGTAAGAAGCTTGCAATCTTTAAATCTCTGAGATTATTTTCACAGCATCACTTTAAAGCCCTAATATTAAAGTAATTTTAAGGCTTTAAAGCGTATTATTATACACAGATTTTTGTTAAAGTGCTAAAGAACATTTATTAGGCCCTTATAGAAATAAAATCGAAGCAAAACGAACGCAAATTGTTTATCTAATTTTAGTGTAGTGTTTGAACAAAATCAATTACGTTTTTCTTCCAATTTTTAGTCAAGCCATTTTCAGTAAAGCATATTTGATTTTATTAAAATTTTCATTTAACATTTTCAATGTGTTTAAAAGTAAAAACGTTTAACAGGAATAAAACGCCAAAGTTAAGGGCTGATGTGAAACAAAATGTAGTAGCATATCAACTTAAAAAATGACTGAATGTATTATTCTTGTTAAACCAACCATGAACGAAAAATAAAATTAATTAAGTAAAAAAGTCTGGCAGACGTAAGTTTTCGAATGATTTAATTCCAACATCCGCATCTAGAACCATATCCTAAAGTACACGTTTGTACGATTTACTAAGTACAGCAGGAATTTGCACCGACTTATTAATAATGATAATAATTAAGGCAACTCAAGTTGTTAGATTGTTGATTGGAGTTAACAGATCAACATATAATTACGCTCTCAAAGAATCGATATCTTAACCACAGATGCTTGCTGTGTAATTAATTAAATTATATACTGGAAAATACAACTTCATACGCTAAAGGCATGGAACTAATTTGAAATGTAATAGTAATAACTGTTTCCTCCACCAGGGTCATTTTTATGACCTATGTTGTTTATACCCCAGTACAATCGTATTATAATTATAAAGAGAAATTTCCCAAAAAAAACAGTAATATACAAAAAAATAACCAGCACTTACCTGCCAGTTTTCGTGATGATCATCTCCGTGCCCAAATCGTGGAATTTATCCCAAAGATCTTTAGTTTCCAGGTGGCAATCGACGGCCAGCAATTCCTCACAGTTGCAGCGCACCTTGGGACCTTTAGGGTTCGCCTTCTCCGGCACCAAATCGTCCGGCGATTCGCGATCGTTTTCTGGAGGTTCTGAACCGCACTCCGAGATGACGGGGGATTGTCGTAAAGAAGATTTGCTTTTGCTACCGATCCTGGACGATGATTCCCCGTCGGAACATTCTTCCACGTCAACTTCGATATCGTCGTCGTCTAAGGGTTCTTCGGAAACGGGGGAACTTAGTCTAGAGAGGTGACCTGTTGGCGCATAGAAGAAATTGCTGTAGAGAGAGTGATAACATAACGAAGAAAGTGATATGAGCTTTGGTACAAATTACTTTTTTGCACCTCCGTCCAGAAACACTCATTTTGCAGTACTTCAAAACGGCAGGAAAACAATAGTTTTCCTGCCAAGGCAGGCAAAAAAGTCACTAAAGGTTGGCCATACTAGATTCCATATGACAGACGTGTAATAAATTGTCATTAAGCTACTATTCAACCATACTAAGATGAACTGGTGTTTTCATTGTACTTATTATTGATAAATATATATTAAACTGGAAAGAAAATTACAGAAAAAGATTTATTATCATTACGTCAAAATACTAAGATATGTAACATGTGTGCCAACTTGTACCAGAGTACATCGAGTAAGGACAAGAGAGGAGTTATACCGGTCCAAATTTCTAAACCTAACTTCACACAAACAACAGCTTCCCAAAATGGCAGTTTGTTATTGTTTACGTTCGTATCTACACAAATTAGTTTACTCATCCGTTTAATCTACATGATTTACTTGTTTTATTTATTTATTTTACGTATATTATTAGTTTTAAATTACCCCTGTAGCTTTAAAAACATTTAATGAACCATGGTATTCTTGTGTAAAAGGTAAGATCGGTGGCCAGTGGCCATAACATTTACATATTTTCTTATATATTATATTGTTAGGTTTAAGTGAAATAACTCAAATAATCGTGAAAGAAGACACCAATGGGTATCATGTCGTAGTGCCAGTCACTCTCGCAAGATAAATTTTGATGCTAACGATGGTCGCAGTTTCTTGGGATTTCCGAATGAATCTAATATATATGACACGACAAGAATTAAGAAAGTACATGAATAAGAAGAACTATTCTCGTTGTGCAGAGATTCCTAGGTCACATTAAATCAATTTATTTGTTAGATACACATTTTAAGCTAGATTGCTATTTATCGCAGTAACTAACCTAATTCATTTTATGTTCACTTTTTAAAATAATGTGATTTTGGTTTGAATTGCATTCTACTGGTATAAATTTTAATCACATTTATTCACATTATAGACAATTCTATATTATATAGTCTACGTCTGAACTCTATCCACTTGTGCACCCCCGGACATTATTGTTGACAAACCAGTGCAGGGTCGGATGTTAGAAATGAAGTAGTCGAATCGAAAGGAGCAATCTTTGTATCGCACAGAACGATATAGTCATAACTCTTGAACCCTAATTAAAAGTTATTGTGTATTCGTGTCAGAAATTTGAAAGTCCCTCCCACCGAAGCTGTTGCATTTTTATTTATTTATTCGAGAAAGAACCACAACATATTTATTCCTGGAAGAATCTTTTACACTATAAAAATATAAACAAAGATTTATTTCACAAAAAGGAAAAAATATGAACATAATTATCGTAAAACACTTGCAAATATATGTATCACTTAATCAAACATTATTTTACTGGAATCGTGTTTTTTATTACCATAAACTGTTCATAAATATTTGCAACAAATCAGAATAAAAAACGCATAAATTTGTGTATTTTTTTAATCTATTTTTCTATTTCCTTTAAAACATAAATTATTCTACACGTTTGACAATTCCCGGCAACAGCTTTACAAAATGGCAGCTGGGCTTGAAGGTCATTCAAAACGGACCACTCTAGAACAACGGATTTTTCTGGATGTCCTTACTGTTATATACTGTGCTTGTACTGTCAACTTCCTAGTGTCAAAATTTCTTTTCTATTTTCCATTCAAAATTAAGATTTGTCGGCCCAAAAAAACATTGTGTATCACACGGCCAGAAACTCTTTTACGAGTAACCATACTCATACTCGCAAAACTGTAGTTTCTCACCTAGTAATACAAATAACTATTTTACAAAGTTTTTGTCATTGATGAAACGTTTGATAATTGCTTCACAAAATCCGAATCTGTCATATTTGTCGTTAAAAAATATTTAATTTGCTTTATTCAACGAATAAGATCGATATTTATTTTTCTTTAAAACTCTGTAAACCGTATTGTGTGGAACATTCAGCTGCTCCGCAATTTTTCTGCTTGATGTACGCCAAGTTTCTTTTACTGCAGCGCAAATTAAAATATCTCATTCCTGATTTTGTAGATTTTGTGGTCTTTTTATGACAATGTGGGTACAAACAACAATGCATTTCAAAATTTTTAATTATGAGGCCTGCAGTTTCATAACCAATAACTTTTTTTTTTCAAATTTTACTTGAAAATAGTGCATAATTTCTGACACACTGACGGAGATGACAATATTTTACTACGAATTTCTTTCGTTCAAGAGAAGACATATCCATTATTACAAACAAAAATAATAATAAGAGAACAATAATAAACAGCTATTTAATTAAAAATACTTGAAATATTTACTTATTTTAAGCGTTTAAACAGCGATAGGAAACAAGAAATAACAAATCCAAAAAGAAAACGTTAATGCATCGGGATTCTGAACTAAAAAATATCGATTGCACTCTAATACGGCTCTCATACAACTGACGATACAGTGTTGCCAGATGAGATTATTTCGCAGCGGTAGAATGTCATGTAAAATAACGGTAGATGTCAATACCTGAGCGAAAGAATTTCCGTAACGAAATTCAAATGTTTTTATTCATTTTATTTCGCCACCTATTAATTTACATTTTCGTAAAAACAAAAACTATAATTCTCCAAATTATGAAAACTAATTATATAATATATAGAGCTCTACACTACTTTAATAATCGTTATATGTATCTTTTGTCATTAGACGTTGTAAATCTTTATTTGGTTGGAAAATTGAAGCAATTATCGGTTATCAGACGATTACTGTGAAGCAAATCAATAATTGTTTCGTTTCCTAACCTATTTCTCTGTTTCCTGATAAGTTGATTGCTGAAAATACCAATTCAACATTTGCATTGGAGTGTGATAAAGTTAATTTGTTGAAAATGAATTTGGCCAAATTTTAAAACATAGGTACAGTATTGTCTCCACACTTTATTTTGGCGATATTACACCAAAATATTGGAATATATTATTATTTGCTTCTGAAATAAAATAAAAATTTCTAAGCAAGTGATATTCATTGTCTAAAATTGGTAATTTACTCCTGATTTACTAAAATGAGCCATTTAGTTGCAAGTTTTCCAATACTGCTAATTGTTTTTGCTGGTACAGTGTTTGGATTCGAAAAGAATAAATCTTACAACAAATTATGTTTCAAGGAAAATATCTGCACAATTTGATTAACCGCTTTAACGTAAGGTGAGAGGCTATTTGATTTTAAAAAATAGAAATTAAAAAGATATCTGTCACAGGAGAAATTATTTTACTTCGAGTTTATTGCACAGATGGCGCAGCAATCACTATGTTTTTGTATTAGGTTTGCTCGTTTTGGCACTAGCGAAACGCAGCAGTAGGCATTTTTGTTCGATTTGATGGCAAAACGAACAGCAATCAGAAAATCTAAAGCTGCAATCAATCCAGCGTTTTACGGCCACAACTTGCGTTGAAAAACTTCACGCGACATCATGCGGTAAATATTCCGCGTTACGACGCATAGTACCAAAATGAACAAACCTATTGAAAATAACAGTTAACGTTTGCAGTGTTGCCAACTCGTGGGAAGTTTTAACGTCCAAGGGAAAAAGGGAAATAGCATGGTATTTATGGGATTTTTTTTGCACAGCTATGTGCTAAAGATTATTTAATCAAATTAATGACTCGCTAATCGGTTTGAATAATAGTTTGTAATGCATTTTAAAAGTAAAATATTAATTAACAATAAAATTGCATATCGTACAAACACGCCGTTAGAATACAAATGCATGCTATTCTACATATCAGAAATTATCTACTAATAAATTTTTTTTTTTTTTACGTTATTTATAGAATGGTGCGACTATAAAAGTAGTAAGCTAGTACTACTTTATTTTACTAGCATAGGACTGGATCCCAAACGCGTGATCACGAGATGCGCGAGAGTACACCTTATATATATTTGTAGCATAGTATTTACTGTGTTTCTGTATTCGTGGGAATTTTGTTAAAAAAATCAAAAAAAAAATGATAGTTCTCGTGGGAAATTCTCTGCTTAAAGGTTGGGAACACTGAACGTTTGGCACCACTTACTACTGTAATTCAGAAACATATCAAGTGTTCCTGATGCAATGAAATAAAAAGTTTATACATAATCGGCATTATAGTTTTGTTAAGTAGTAGTAGTAAATATCAAAAAGCGGTAAATTGTGAACTCGAAACAGAAGAACGGCAGATTGAAGTTGAAAACTGTAGAAATACTGTTTTAACGTTAGATCTGGCAACAAGTGATGATCCGATAGCGCGCTGTAACTATAAGTTTGTTCGCGTCCCATGAACTAGGGTGTACTTGAGTTCAATCAGGTGCAGATAAAACTAAAAAAAAAAAACTTTTTAGTGTAAAAAGAGAAAAGTAAAAAAAAAAAAATGCGACGTTGTGTTATATCGTTACTTTGTGATTCTAACTCAGAAGACGAGGATAATACAATCATAAATCCACCACTTATATCCTCAATAATTACCTTCTAACTCACAGCAAATGTTATTTTCAATACAATTAATCTCACTGAATACGAGTTTGTTTCACTGTGATTTTTTTACTTTTTTGCATTTTTGAAAATTAATTTTACTCATTCGATAACCTACATTTGTCTAACAGCCGTTGACAAATGACAGTTAAATCAAAGGTTCAACCAGTGCTGCCTTTTCCACCAGGAACCTGCGACATAAACACTAAAAAGTTCAACGTTTCCTGGGACGTGAACACAAAAATTCTTAAAGTGCGTAATAGTGCAAATAGTTCATGCGACACGAACAAACTTTATAACAGACCATTAACATCAACCCTACATAAAATGACCAATCTGTATACGTCAAATTCGGTGCATCAAATCTATTGAGCATCATTAGAGATTTTTTTCTTTGGTGTCCAAAACTCATTTGTCATCTTTGTCATCTTTCTCGTGTTATAAGCATTATTTTTGCCATTCATTTCTGCTTTCATCTACAACAGTTATTGTTTTGAGAGTAATTTTAAAGTAATTTATTGGTAATATTTTTATACAAATACTTCTACAAAAATATCGCATCTGCTTGTAAGTCGAACAGTACACCTTTTTCCGTTTCTGTTGATATATACACCAAATAACCACCAACACAACGTGCACAAAAGCACCTCATAACCTCAAAAGCGGGATCATCTCGCATTTACAAATTCAGATCTCCTTAAGGAATTACTAACGCAGCGGAGAATCCCGTTAAAAATCGCCCAGAAAATGTTTTGTGTATATACGCGACAACAATGGTATTTCGTCTTAATCTCTTAAGCTCATTACCTTTCCGGAGGGAGAGAGGCAATAAAAGTGCCATGAAATCTGAAGTGTCATAAATCAATATTTTGACAGGATGGCCGTATTTCTCCCTCTTTCTCTCTCGTTCTCTTTACGTGTATATTTATTTACTCTGTGTGTTCGCTTTGGAGTTTCTCTATGTTTGTATATAGGTTCGGTGTGTAATGCTGTTGTGATATTTTGTGAGGGATCACATTTAATGTTGTTTTCCTTGGGATTGGATACGCTTGTTAGAAAGAATTGAGGACAAAGGAAAAAATGTCGCTTCCGGAATGATTGTTGGTAAAATATTTAAGAAAGGGATATTTTTGTTTGCGATTATGTGTTTAAGTGTGCATATACGTATATATAATTTTTATTCTATTATCAAACACTTCTAAGATGAAAATAATCCGACGGCAAATTGCCTATAAACATATATCGCCTTCCTTTGTTCTTCTTTTAATATAAAAAATGTGGATCCGTGGCTAATATTAGAATGGATTTTCAAATCTTAATAAATTCCACACTTAATTATTAATAAATAACAGCAGAGACGTTAATGAGCCAATTTAATATTTTGAATATTCGGAAACACGTTATAATACCCATTAAAATGTTTTATTAAATTAGCGCAGAGATAACTTAAGATTGTGCAAATTAAAAATTCGTTGTTAATTTTAATGACATAACTACAACTACATAATAAATCACTTTTTTTTCGTATGTACTATAGAGGCAGTCAGTATACATATATTTCTAAATTAGAATGAATGTATAAGTGATGGGTTCTGCCGTTGGATTGCTTTGTTATTTTTTTTTTTTAAGAGGATTTATGGCAGGAATATAATGCATATTTTATTCATTTAATCCAGTAGAGAATGTTGCCAAGTTTTTTTTCAAAGCATAACCTATATAATACACATGTTGAAAATGAGCGGTTATAGTTTACTGTATTTTTTTTATTGCTTTAGTTATATAAGAGATTGTCAACAAGGAGTTTTGATTTCTTTTCTGGACATTAAATAACAAATAAATTTCATTTTAATAGAGTAGGGAATTTTTTTTACAATATTGTACTGTTAAAAGAACATCTATTAAGATAGAGATACAAAAGTTTCTTTCATTAAAAGCAATAAACTAATAATCAAAAAAAAAAAAAATAGAATCATACTAATATTTTCTCTTAAGAACAAAGTAATACTTTAAATTATTTCTTTAATCCAAACAATATTGTGTTTGAAAAAAAATGCTTTTCTTTGTTTAAAAATTCTTTTTATCACCTTCTAGACTTTTTTTTCTACCATATAAAAGAAATCAACAAAATTTACTTCAATAGTTAAAAGCATAAATATTTGGAAAATTAATGGCAGCTGTCAAAAATGTTGTTTTAATTATTTGTGTAATCATTGTGAAACTTTGGAATAGATTATGTGAAAGAGGAAATTCGAGTCAGTTTTTTATCTCTATTAAGGATCTAGGAGAAATTAAGATTTTTTGGGAATGAATATAATAAAGTCAAAAGACAAGATAAGATATAAATAGATAAGTTACAGCACATAGAAAAACTACTAGCTAACAATAAGTTCAATATGCTTGGATACGAAGAAAAAGGAGCACTGATGGAAAAGGGATACCAATATAATTCAAAAAATGAAATAATTAAGGTATTGATATAATCTTTTGCTTCCTTTCTGAGCAGATTTCTTGTTAAGCCTACCAAGGAAATCTCAGACGCTTAAAAAAGAATATTGGAATATTTATTTAAAAAGAAACAGATTGTAATATTAATAAATTTTGTATTCTTGGCCAAATTGGGGTTATAAATTTAATAATTAAACTCATGAGATTAGTGGCCCAAAATTTCTTTATTTTTATTCATTTCCTTGTGCCTTACGTTTCGACGAAATTCCGTCTTTCTCAAAAGTATTTTTTCGCTACAATTCTATTTCGTAGAATACTATGAAATACGAAATGGAATTGTAGCGAAAAAATACCTTTGGGAAAGACGGAATTTCGTGGATATATAAGGAACAAGCAAATGAATTAAAGAATTAAAGAAATTTTGGGCCACTAATCCCATGAGTTTCATTATTAAATTTATGAAATCAGAGATATGAAACTAACTTGCATATTTAAACACAATACCTTTGATGCAAAATTAAACGGTTATCCACATGCTATTTGGGCAACAGATAAAACTGCCCCTTAAATGTCTAATACTGTATGAACAGAATCCAATATTATGGTACTCGAACAACCAAAGCTGTATAGCGTTTTCAACTGTAGAGGTAGAGGCCAAGCATATGGCAGTGATAACTTGCGCCCAGGACAATTATTGATGCGATACTGAGTTGTGATAATAGAAGTTCAATCTTAAGAGGAAAATATTATAAAAATTCGAAAAAGGCAAAACATATTGACATAAAAAATCATTATTTAAAAGATTTAGTTTCAAGAAAAGAAATTACAATAGAATATATATCAACAGACCAAAACTTGGCTGACATGCTAATAATAAACGCTTTAAGTAAAGATGAGTTTATATACTTTAGAAATAAAGCTTGTATTATTTTGATTAGGACAGTATATTTATCTTTATTTTTACAATTTTCTTGTTTTCTGGAAATTTATAAAACGCCACAAATTGATTAAGGGAACTGTTGAGAAAATAGTTTTAAGAATAAGGAAATCTATGTGTTACTCAACGCCTTTTTAAGTGAAGTTGTTATTACAAAATAGTGGTTAATAAATAAATGTTGTGTAAAGAAACGTATATCATACATTAGTTAATTGATGAAATAGTTGTTAAAATGGTGAATGATGAACGTTATGAAAAAAATTCAAGCCCCATAAACCCTTAATCAATGTTAAATTATGTCCAAATTAAAACCACATCAGCTGTTTTGATGAAAGCAGAAAAAGAGATATTGGAACAAAAGGAAAGAAAAATACAAATAGGAGGACTGGAAAGAAGACAGACACTGAATTATAGGTGACGTTCAAAACCAGAATTTACAGAAAAGATAACTAAAATGGTACCAAAAAATCTGTTGGAAAAAATAAAAAGTAAATACCACCGAGAAGATAAATGAACAAACTCCAGGAGGATTTATAGAAAATAAATGTTTAAAATTGGAAAACCAAAGCCATGAATAGTATATTTTGGAAAGCGTTTTTCTAAATGGAATATTTAGTAAGGAGATTATGCATTATAATATGTACCTACATCAAAGGCAAAATAATATGTAAATAATGCAATGTACAAAGCCAACTATTTTATATTGAAATTCTACTATTACTATAAAACTTTTCATGAGAATATATGTGTTCCTAGCTTTATCTATATTTTATACAAAGAATTTAAACTTTACGGGATTATTTCAATGTCATCTTTAGCCTGAAGATATTGGTAAAAAAAAACGAATTTTGTTATTAGATGTTCATGGCTTAAAATGTTTAAATTTAATCTTTATAAGTAAATGGTTTTGTGTGTAAAAATAGTAAAGTAAATTTAGAGGAGAAAACTTTTCATAAACCAGTTATTGGAGAAATTAAAAAAAATAGCTTACATACAGATATTTTGATGGAATAAAATGCATTGTCAATAAATAACTTATTGAATGACCGACAAAAGTTGATAAAGAAAGAAACGTTTCTATTATTTTTTAGATATTATTCTCTAAGTAAGAAATGTGCTCTACCATACATGTTCTGTTATACTGGGAGAAATCGAAATTTATTACAAAATTTTTTGAAGTGTTAAAATATTTTAAGCCTTGATTGAACAATTAAATGCTGAAAGAAATGTTTACCACTAAAAATGCAGCAGATTAAAATAAGATTTTAAGTGTGAAAGCATTTAAACTTGTATTTGAAAAAATAACTTATATGTTTTTTTCTTTCAGAGTAGAAAAAATTGTTTAAACCAGAAGCAATTTTTTGTTAAATACAAAAAAAAATTATCTGACCCCATTCCTTTGACGTAAAAAACATTTCCTTGATTCAAAGAAGCATTTCTACTTTGTGAATTTTGAAGCATTGAACAAATAATAGATCATGGTATAGAAGTTACAAATTAGTTGTTACATTATATATGGAAATATTTGTGTTCTTTAAAGAAATTTTGTTGATTATAATCTGAAAAAAATTCTAGTTGATTAAACTTGGACCACATAAATTAATCAATATTTATAATATTGAAATTAGATATTACAAAATAAAATGGCAACTCCATTTTAAATAAATGTTTAAACTAAAAGCACATTTTTTTTAATTTAAACAAAATATTTGACTCCATTTCTTTGATGTAAAAAACATTTCTTGATCTAAAGAAACATTTGTATTGTGAATTTTGAAGCATTACACAAGCAATAGATCACGGTGAAAAACTACAAATTAGTTTTTAAATTAAATATATAAATATTTGTGCTTGAACCCCTAAATTTTTAAGAAATATTATTGACTATAATCTGAAAAAATTCTAGTTAATTAAAGTTGAATCACATAAATAAATCAATACTTATAATATTTAAATTAGATAATGCAAAATAAAATAGAAACACCATTTTAAATAAATGTGTAAACTGGAAGCACATTTTTTTTAAATTAAAAAAAAATATCTGACTCTATTTCTTAGATGCAAATAAACATTTAATTCTATTGTGAATTTTAAAGTATCACACAAGAGTAATAAATCATCGTAAAAAGACTACAAATTAGTTTTTAAATTATATATATAAATATTTGTGCCGGAAACCTTAATTTTTAAAGAAATTTTGTTGAATATAATCTGAAAAAGTTCTAGCAGACTAAAGTTAAATCACGTAAATAAATCAATGTTTATAATATTGAATTAGAAATAGCAAAATAAAGTGGAAACTCCATTTTAAATAATTGTTTAAGCCGGACGCACATTCTTTTTAAATAAAAAAAAATATTTAACTCCATTTTTTTAATGTAAAGAACATTTTCTTGATTCAAACAAACATTTCTGTACTAATTGCAAATTTTAAAGCACTACACAAGCAATAGATTATGGTAAAAAGAATCACGAATTAATTTTTAAATTAGGTATATAAAAATTTACCTGGAATCCTAAAATTTTAAAGATATTTTGTCGATTATAATTTGAAAAAATTCTAGTTGAATCGCATAAATAAATCAGTACTTATAATATTGAAATTAGACATTGCAAAATAAAATAGAAACACTATTTTAAATAAATGTTTAAATAGGAAGCACATTTTTTTAAATTGAAAAAAAAATAAATAAAATGTATTATGGATTTTATCGGTTTTTTTCTTGTTGAATCTATATTATATTTCGTATATTAAAAACCTTGTTGGAATAAAATTTCAAGACAGAAAATAGTCAGTTTTACGTCTGCAAAATTTAATAAAGTTTTTATTTCTTCCCATTGGTGCTTCCTTTCAACCAATAACAATAAATATTTGTTTCTTTTGGCATGACGAAATATTTCTTTTCTGTTTTGAAGCCAATGTTTAAAAAGTCATCTTTTTGATCACTAACAAACTTTTCTTTTTCAACATCATTCTAGTTACATACACTTTATTTCAGAATAAGTTTAATTATAAATAAATTTTCTGTTCGTTAATAAATCTTTAAGATCTTTTTTTGCTTTTATCCAATTTTATTTTTTTTTTTTTTTTTGAAATGAAGATAATTTAATTATTACCTTCTTGCTGTTCTTCCGATGGATGCCTCAGGCAAGGTTCAGGACTCCCCCTGGCCATGATAGCCGCTATTGAGAAATCAGTGGCGCGCGACTTGGCCGTCGGCACCAACAATCCGGCGGCACTTTCATCAGGCATGGCACCCAGTAGCATTTCACCAAAGAACGAACAGAAAAGAAACGAAAACAAAAAGAAATATCGAATCAAAACGCAATCACAGCGCACACAAGAATCCAAAAATACCCCCCCGAATAATACGAATTAAACGGTAGTACGACTGTCAAAATGTCAATACGCGGCCTCGCACGGTCACTTCGATCGATCCGAATCGCGAACCTTTTCCTCCTCGATCGGCGATCGTCTACTGTTCTCTCCCGTTAGGTGGAAACGGCGAATCGGCCACGCACCCGTACACCTCCAAGAGTGAGGAGAGGCAAAACAGCTGTCAACTTCAGTAAGACATAACGAATGTCCAGTTTATTTGGGCTTCGCTACCAGACTGACTGTTCGGGTCCGGTTCGGGGTACCCTCGCCACCGTTTGGGCGGAGTCGGAGGGGACGCTCGACGAATGGGTAGCGGTGGGCGTGGCCGTTTAGGGGCGTGACCCCGGAGAGGTTCCGTATTGTGTGTGGTCTCGGGGATCGGTTTCGCGTGACTGGAACCATCATCAGATAGTGTGCGGTGGCAGTGGCGACATGCTCTGTAGACAGCCACTTGATATCGTACCCCCTCTACCCGCTACTCCCCTCGAGGTTCATAAAACCCCCAATGGGGACCACACAACATTGACCACACGAGCAATCACCACGCTCGGCCATTGTTCAACATTATGCGAAGGCATTTCATTCAATTTAATATTATTTGGTTCTCCGTCCTGTTTAACACCGTACTACATCAATGTACTTGACTGTACTTTCGATATGTGTATACATAACATTACCCCCACCTAGAAATATGTTTTTTTTTCTTCGGTGCCTATATCGTTATTCTATTTCATTTCAATTTAACTACAGCGGAATTTTTGTGGCTTTAGGTAACGGCGGATATTTTAAAATTTCTCTCCTCTGTAATGGGGCAGATCAATCATTTTGATGGCCGGGGATTGGAGATACTTATTATATAATATTTTTTGTCCTCCGTATATTGTGGCGATTCCAATGGTCCTTTGTGCGCTTGGCATTTATTATTTTGAAGTGGTTAGATTGGAATAGGTGTCTGTCCGGATGAAATATTGGTGAGAATTAATGATGATTAGAACTTTATAACGAGTTCTAACAGCGACTCCCATTGTGATTACTTGATGTTTATTCGTTTGTTTGGTGTTGTTGGGTAAAACATAAGCACCTGAAACTATTGTTCTTGACGCTTTTGTTTTTTTTTAATGACCACATTATAGGACACTAGCGACAACTTTCTAATTTGTACGACCTACAGCATAAAACAGAGCCTAAATGTGTAGCATCGGTAGTAGACGACTTATGCATTCACTGCCGTCTTCGAAATATGTAAACACAGATGTGCGGTCTCGGTGTTTTTTGTAGTAAATCTACTTTAAATGTAAGGAAGAATGCAGTAAATAAACATAGAAAAAACATTGATCTTATAAAATAGAGAGAATTAAATACATCAAAGGCGCATACTTATGCCTGCCGACCTACCTCGGTTAGCACATTCGAATTTTTTCATTTACTTACCTAAATATAATCTTGTATACAACAGATGTTTTTTTTCTTTACAAATCCCTACAGCTTTACCAAATATGTTTGTGTTTTTAATCCAATTGATTCACAATGATTGTTTTCATAACTATTTTTAATTCGCCCCGGCTCCTTTTTTCGATATTAACATAATGAATAATTAATATTTATATAAACTAATCATTAATTATTAATTTAAACCTGCATTTTGTATTTAAAGCTATCACTACTGTTCAATTTAGCACTAATTCAAATTTTGTATTTCTTTTGAAAAATATTGTGAGACTTTTGAGGTAAAATCTTTGAAACTAGGAATTTATAATCGAAATATTACTTTATCTTGCTATTATAATATATTAATGGAAACATACATTACTATAACTAATAAAAAATATTCTGACGAGTGTAGAGCTTTCCTTCTAATATCTGATAATCTGATATAAAATATCATGGTTTTGAATGCATCCTCGCCATATCCTTTATTATTTAATGTTAAAGAAGGAAGCCGGAGCGAGTTAAAAAAATGATATGAATCATCATGACATTAATTAGATTAAAAATATATAGCATATTTGGGTAACGCTGCAGGGAAAACAAAACATGCATTTCTGTCAATAACGAAATTACTACAAATTTCTCTGCATTAATAAATTAATTGGCGCAACACCCACTTCACGAAAAGTGGAAAGTAGTAATAATCCTTATCACTATATTGTTTAATATCTTGCATAGGGCTGTCGCAATCTAGTTAATGCATTAACTAGATTGAATGAAACACTTTTTCATGTGTTCAGTAATATTGAAAAAAGTGTTCATTCATAAGGAGGTATGCTTTACTGATTTCAGTATAGCTAAATACTTTAAATGTCTTCATGCGATCCATTTTGATAGTTTCATTATTATTTGCATACGTATAAAATGAATAAAAGTAATAAACCCATTGATATTGCTATTTATTGTTATAATTAACATGCCTTTGTTTACTTCCTAGTCATAGTTCAACTGTAAAATGAAAATACCTTTTAAAACCATTTAATAACACTACAGCTATTCGAAATACTTCAAACATCAAATAAATTTATTCCTACGCAAAGATAACAAATACATAAGAGATGCATTCAACTTCGCACATTAATAAATCCAGTCTAAGCTTTTTTTAAATAACCGACAGAGAGACCGCACATCTGTGTTTACATATTTCGAAGCGGCCAGTTACTGCATAAATCCGTCTACTATCCACGTTAAAGATATGGGCTCTATTTTACCCTGTAGGTCGTACAATTAGAAAGTCTCGCTAGTGTACCTATATTTAATATATCACAAAGCCAACGATATTACATATTGTACGCACTAAAAAAAAATTTGGTAAAATTCCTGTACGAATTTTGGGCAATTATATGCCCCTAAAACCATACAAACATTTTACTTTAAGTTGAAGTAACACTTTCCAACTATAAACATATTTTTTTGTTGCCTGGAATATTCATAGCGAAATTTCGAAATGTGGGTGACGTTTCCAAGATTTTTTCGTGTGATCTGGAATATTTACAAGTAAAATTTCTAAAGTAGTGAAAATTTTCATAGAAGCTTTACTTGTTTAAAAGTAAAATTTCAAAGAAAGATTCAGAATTTCTGATTTCTTTCCTAACAAAATAAATCGTACCTTCGAAATGGAAGCGTTCTAGTAGATTTTACTTAATTGGAATTTAATGCATAAAATTTAAAGTATAGGAAGCAAAGGAATTGAAGTTCTATATCTAATCCTCAAAATTTATTATTATATTTACGACCGGTTTCGAACTAGGCTATCATCAGGTGTAAAACATTAATACCATTTCTTTTTTACACCTGATCTAGGCCATGATCAGGTGTAAAAAAGAAATGGTATTAATGTTTTACACCTGATGATAGCCTAGTTCGAAACCGGTCGTAAAAGTAATAATAAATTTTGAGGATTGGATATAGAACAATTTCTTTGCTTCCTATACTTCAAATTCAAATCCACTAATCCAGAACTTACAATAATTTAATGCATAAGATACAAATAAACAAAATATCATAAATCAAAATTAGTGATTGCTATACCCATTGCTTGTTTACTAATAATCTTCTTCTGCAGTTCAACACATTAAATTGCGCAAAATTAGCCCTAAAATATTGGTTTTTGAATTTGATACATTTTATACTTTCTCATTTCTACCGCCTGGAGCTGTGCTACATAAAGACAGATCGTAAACAGACCAAATGTTGGCTATATTTCAAGAAAATAGAACTACGATATTACATAATACATTTGTATAATTGATACAAATATAAAATATAAAAAAATATATTTCAACAAAATACAATAAGCAGAGGATTAGTAAAATAAATCATTTCATTGCCAACTTAATTGCTTTAAGAATTTTATAAACAAACTTAAAACTGTTTTTGGTATTTTTTTTAATACATAAATAGAAGAAAACTTTATAGTAATACAATATGCAAGAATACTAAACAACAATAACAATAATTAAATCATCAATAATAGTGTAATCAATACAAAAATCACATTGTCCCAAAACGCAGGAGGCTGTTTGACATATTGTCTATTGTTAAAAATACTCGCGAGCATAAATCGAAAAGTAACTAATATCAAAGCAACAGTAACAAGTAACATGATTTTAAAATCCTATCACCATATGTTTTCTCAAAAAGGAATTATCTCTACATAACGTAAAACAGGTTAAATACATATATGAATCACATAAACAAGTGATTTATGGCTTTGATAAATGAATAAATCCTTGAAAAGCTGCGTTTACACCCAAGAAATTTTAAAATTATCAATTGCTGGTGACCCGATTTTTCCTGCGAGAAGTACACAATTAACAATATTTATGTAACTATTGTTAGAAATAATAAGAATAAGTCATGCTTTTAAAACAATATATCTTGGATTTACTGCAAAAAGTGACTAAGTCAAAATCGAAATTATGTGATTAAAATACTACAGTTACATAGTTAACACAGTTACAAGTTAAATATCAACATTTATTAAAATGTTAACATACATACATGCATAAAATATAGTGAACAATGAATATGAAAATCTTACGATAATTTTTTACCTCATTACAAGCAATTTCTGTAAATATGGCTTGGTCGCTTTTTGCAGTAAGCCCACGATATATTTTCTTTTCTGTAATATAAGTTTTTGACTTCACAGATCTGGAAAGAATAGGAAAAGCAAAGGTAAATAACTGTATATATTGTTTAAATAATTGATAAATAAATAAGAGAAAGTATTTATTTAATGCTTTTGTTTTAAAGCACTTATGAACGTCTCTGCTTTTTCTAGCCCTTTGTTTTATATTTTATTTATTAAATAAAAGATTACTTATCTTATTGTCACTAATCCTCTATAGATGCAACTATTTTCATGGATGTAATGACTGTTTTTCTTATTTTATCTGAAAGACGAAGAAGTATTTGTATAAGTGAGTTTTTAACAGATAAAGCTGAATTAATTCTAACATGCATGCAAATTGTTTCAGATATTCCATCTTCAAATTGTAGCAGAGTGCGTAACAGATTTTAAAACATTAAAAGAACAATAAACAGATTTTCTAATATGAAATAATACCATCTACTAGTAATCAGTATAATAGTTCCAAAATAACCAGAAAACAAAACAACATTGTGACACTTTGACTGACTTGATCAAGAACATTCTAAGTTTACGCATGCGCGCCTTGCTTATTTCCTTATCACTTGAAAATTACTGTATTCACAACTGTAATTTTTCAAATTGTAATAAATTTTAAGTTTTACCTAAGAGATATTAATATTTTTTTTACTTATAATGCTAAAATTTTTTTTTAAGAAATACAAATTTTCTCAAATAATATTCACGTAAAATACTTGTGTTATGGGAAAATTTCTAACATTTCGACATTGTCCTTAAGTTTGTGTGCATTTTTACCCCCATTCAGTGCGGACAATTATCAAGAAAAAAGTGATTGAAGGAGGTTGAAGTTATAAAAAAAAAGTGATTTTTACCAAGAAAAATGACCGAAATATTTTAATAAATAGTGTATATAAATAAATATAGCTATACTATTGCAGTCTCTTCTGCAAATTAAATTTAACGCTCATTGAAAATTATTACTGAAATCATCCAGATTTTCTCTTTATATTTCGATGTTATCTTATTTACAAGCAAAATAGTATCATTCTACCTACGGCTTTTATAACTTCTTTTCATCGGTTATATATTAAAGATAAATAAATTATCTATGTAAGGATTTCTAGGAATCTCCTAGCATTTTGATTTCTTTATACATCAGCATAAACTCGACAACTTAAAAGTATCTGTAGTTAGAATTGCTTATCAAAATAATCTGGGTTATTTTCAAAGTTTAGATCATAAATCTAACGTCAATAAACTTTACAAATAGGTGTACCTAAGCATGAAAATACAAAAAAAAAGAATGTCTGAATTTTTGTGAAGTGTTTATGTCTATTACAATTATCTGATAAAATATAATACCGAGAATACGGGAACTAAAGCTAGTAAACAATCAAAGTTGATAAATGATGATTGCATAAATTCGAAGAAAAAACTTGTCGGAAAACTTAGATATGAATAAATAATTAGAGACTTATAATGGGATTAAGTATTTCCTAATACTACCTAATTATAATTTAATGTATCTAAAAACGATTTTTGTCAGTTATTCTTTCATGTTATTAACTGTATTCAATGAATAGTTGACAACTTATACGTCGGGCGATGGCAATAGATACGCCTGATGTTATTTTAGTTTGCCATTTTGTAAAACCAAAATCTCACTGTCATAATCTATTGATAAAAAAAAAAAACAAATTCAAAGAGCTTCATATGCCAGCATCATAATTATTGTCTGACGACTTACGTAGGAAAAAGTATTGCTGCAAATGCAAATGTTATATGCCGAATAGTATTACAAGTTTCAAATCAAATGAAAACCAACGATATTAAAAACAATTTGTTGTTTACATTAAAATAAGCTATTTGTTTTATTAATCATTGGTTCAATTTAGAATGCTCGGTTCTTAAATTGGACCAAGGGGTACCTAATTTGAACCGAACCTTAGTGGAACTAAACAAGAATTATCTGTCTTTCAATAATGTTCATGAAAGAATTGTTGAAAAGAAACTCTGCATTATAAAATATAAAATACAAACAGTGATATATAAGTCAACAACCACGTTGTGGTTCTTCGATAACTTAATCAATTAAATCATCGTAAACTATGGGAAAATGCAAATATTTTAACGCGCTTTTAATCGTGTTTTTGGCATCGTCAGTGCAGTACAGACACATATATCAATAAACATTTCTTCCTGTACATTTTTCGTGAGCCCAGTTCTGACAAGTAAAGCATTGCACCCGTCCTTCTCCTGATTTGGATTTGAAGTATGATTTGAAACAAACTAGCCAAAAACAGTATTCATCGTTCTCTAATTCGCTAGATTCTCTTGCTGTTCGCTTGGTTTTGTCAAAACGGGGTTTCCTCTTATTAGTCCTTACATTTTCGTGAATTCCTATGAAGACGCTTAATGTGCGAACTAACTTTGGAACAGCATTTTTCTGTTATTTCTCTTCCAAATGACTTTTGTACGGACTTTCAGTAATGGCCAATATAGATTTGGAAATACCAGCACGCCTTCTTCTCTGTAACATCAGTAGTAATCAAGCAATTGAGACTTGGTGCCACAGAAATCATCTCTCACTGAATACAACGAAATGTAAGGTGGTATCATATACTAAAAAACTTAACATAATACAGTTTGGCTACTCGTTGAATGCTTCTATGTTTAGCCGTTGCCCTACAATAAAAGATCTGGGAGTTGTGTTCGATACCAAATTAATGTTTGTCGAGTACATAAATTCAATAGTGGCGAGCGCATACAGAATGTATGGATTTATTTACCTAAACTGTCGAGACTTTACTGATATTAGATGTCTCTTAAGACTATACTTTGCGCTTATAAGATCTAAGCTTGAGTATGCGGCTCTGATATGGTACCCGATCTACCAAGTGCATATAGATAGTATTGAACGGGTACAACGTAAATTCTTAAAGTATCTAACCTATCTGCGTGATGGTAGATATCCGGATCGGGGATTGGATTATTTAGTTTACTTGAGAGGTTTTGATGTGGTATCACTCAGAGAGAGACGTGCTGTTTTAAGTGTAAAATTCTTATATGGATTACTAAACAATACTATAGATTGCCCGTGGTTGCTAAGTAAAATAAACTTTTATATACCGAGATTAGGCAATAGATGTCAAACTACATTCTATTGTGAAATTAACAAAACTAACATATTATTTAGGTCACCAATTTCTATAATGTGCACAAATTACAATAGATTATCAAACGAATGTGATATCCATACTGATACATATAAGGTGATAGCTAGTACAATTCTTAATAATCAGTTAAATATAGTATAATTACTTTGGTAAAAATTTGGAGCTTAGTGGTAGTTTTTATATTTATGTACTCGTTGATATACTCTGTGTACTTTTATTTTCCTGTACTTGGGTTTCTACCTGTTGGAAATATACTTATTATTATTATTATTATTGGCCAAACCTCAGCCACGGACATTTTGTTTTGACGCTCATATCCTAGTCTCTTGACATAGATGCAACCGCGAAAGATCCACGAGATAACGAACCAGAAGCTACGTTCTCCAGACTATTCAAATCTGCTTGAGTTTGTATGTTCCATAGTTGCAACAGATACAAAGCCCGAATCTTAGAATACGTTCCTATCCAGAGGGTAGATTCCACATTTATTAAATTAATTTACACATTCCCCATTGTTGCTATACCCTTGCATAAGCTTCATCCAGAAGCAGCGATACTTGAAATGCATCACTTCGTCCTTAGAAAACCTCAGGGTTCTTGCTGCACAAGTGACTTCAGGTTGTCGAACTGATAGCTGTTTGTGTCGGGACACACAAACCCCATTTCTGAATATATTGGAAATGCCATTTGCTTAAGACTATCGTATGCTTTTTTTTGAGAGCATTGCGGCTACCTCCAAATAATGACAAACCTTTTCGTCTATTAACTTGACAGATAATCACAAAAGAAAAAAGGAAAAATACTGTAGAGAAAACTCTACCCTTCAATTATAGTACAAAATATTTAATACATTTCTTACGATTTTGCAAATATTCCTTAGGTTTCTTTGCCGCTAACTTACATCAACACCTACAATTACAGTCGGCTTCATTCGTGCTGTGCAGTAAATTAGGGGATCTTCCGCTATAAGAAGTTTCTGAAGTAAAAGACAATATAAAGTAATAAAATCATTTATTCTAATACAAAGAGGGCAACAGACGCTATAACTGCATACTTGATACAATATGGTAAACCTTCAAGCATTGGAAACTTCATCATAAGTAAAGTGCAATCTTAAAACGGTCAACATTTATATTCCTCTGTTAAAAAACGAAAATATCAGTTTTATATATGTTCCATATTATTTTTCCATGCGGAAACTTTAAATATTGGCTTTGAAATGCCTTTTTTTATGAATATTAGCATATTACCGTGCCGGAATAATTCTCTATTTTGCATTCTATAAGTTATGCATTGGAAAATAATCAGTTAGAACAAACTAAAGTACATATACTATTTATTTAAAGCAACCTTACAAACTTAAAAATACTATTTTATTCGCAACGATACTTCACATAAGGCGACAGCAATTCGCCCATTTCATTTACGTGTCATCAGCAACACTGGGGCCACCCTGCTTATTACTATTCAGGTTGCGTATGGCGTGCCTTCTGCCGTTCTCTCGGTTCGCAACCGTCGAAAATCGAGGCGTCGCCAAAGCGGCGGCATTCGTAAAACGAAAACTTTTCGGCAAGACTCCAGCGAGACCTGAATCATTCATGAAACATACTGATGGACCCGGTGCCACATCAGGAGGCTCGTTACCACGGGAACACGTTCGCCTAATGGCGATATCGAAGCCATTATCTATGGACGGGAATTTTGTTTACATGTGCCGTGAATATTAGAAATAATTCTCTGCAGCTATAGATAGATACAGCTTGATTTCATATGTATCTATGAAAATATGACGTAAGTATATGATGCGTACATGGTTACATTTTGAGATATGTGAATATATGAATACAAAATGTCAAAACACTTCGACATAACCTCAAACTAAAATTTCAGTAATTTCAAACGAACTCTTAAATGATTGTGGTGTCATAATAGTATATTAAAAGACAAGTTTCATTTTGACGTTTCAAAGTACGAATTCAGAGTTTAAGAAACGAGTGGCGTAGCCACGAGTTTCTTAACTGAATGAGTGCTTTAATGTCAAATGAAACGTGTTTTTTATGCTATTTTTTGCAATTAGTTTTAAAATTTCTCTTTTTGCAAAAGCAAAACGAGAAAAATTTGATAATCTAGGGAAATTTTGTGGCGGTTGTCACCAGTTGTCACCTTGGTTTGGCACAAGATTTAAATTGACAAGTTAATTTAAAATTGACACATTTTTGAAATTTGTTATATATTATATTACTAAAGTAACTATATTAAAATATTTAATATGAGTTCTACAACTTTTTCATGCACTCCGCCTGAAATACGGCAAATTGCTGAAAAAACCATTAATAATTTACTTCCGTGAAATCGTACACTATGTATCAAAAGCGAAACAAAAATTTTGAAAAATGGTGCAAGGAAAAGGAAATTCTTCATATTTCTGAGAACGTCTTACTTGCTTATTTTGAAATGCTACGTAAAGATTATAAATCGTCATCATTATGGTCGATTTATTCGATGTTAAGATCGTGTTTAAATGTACATAGAAATGTGGATATATCAAAATATATGAAACTTCAAGCATTATTAAAACGGCTATCTAAAGGTTATCAAATAAAAAAATCTAAAATTTTAGAAGAAGAAGTTATTCATAGATTTTTGAAACAAGCCGATGATAAAATATACTTAGCTATAAAGGTTAGTGTTGATTTTATTTCGTTACTTTTTTGTAAATTCTTTATATTCTAGGTTATTTTGATAATAGGATATAATGGAGCCTGTAGGCGAGAAGAATTAATTAATATATGTGTGGAAGATCTTCAATACAATTCCGATACCATTATAGTCAACATACCTAAAACAAAAAACAATGTACCCAGAATGTTCGCAGTGACTGATGTAAACTGCATCGAACTTATAAAAAAATATAATAATCTGCGGCCTAAAACAGGGAATTTATCTGTGGTAATAGCTCAACAAACAGGTAAACAATCAATATTAACATTAAGTGAAAACGTTTATTACATTTTATAATTTTATAGGCTTATCATACACTTCAGCGCAATGAGCTGTCAAAAGAAAGTTACATTTTCATCCCTATAAAGTTTCCACGGTACAGGAATTATTACCATTAGATCAGGATAGGCGATTGGAATAACAATTTAAGGGACGATGACTTGCTAAACAAAACATTTTTCTCGGATAAAACCTGGTTTTATCGAACAAACTATATCAATTTACAAAACTATTGTATCTGGTCTGCAGAAAATCCACACGAATTTCGAGAAACGCAATTGCATCCCGTAAAAGTTGGAGTTTGGTTAGCTATGTCCAGGCAACGTATAATAGGGCCAATTTTCTTCGAGGAAACTGTAACAGCCCAACGTTACCAACAGATGTTGGAATCGTTTACTGCAGAGTTACAAGAAAATGAGCTTGAAGCAGGTTATTTTCAGCACGATAGTGCTCCAGCACATACTACTCGACAAACCTGCCAATCTTCAACAGTTTTTTGCTGACAGGTTCGTTAGAGCACAAAGATGGCCACCAAGATCGCCTGATCTAACCCCATTAGATTACTTCATATTCGGCTATCTAAAAAATAGGGTCTATAGAAACCGCATGCATACCATAGAAGAACTGAGAGATGCAGTTTTGTCACTTAATAATTATACTAATTGTATGTTATAATTTAAAGTAATAAATAAATTTAGTTAAACACCATTAGTACTGAATTGTAAAATCATAAATTTAGTAAAGTTAAATTAATTACATTTCATTTTTACAAGCAGAAACACCAATCCATAGTCGTTTATATAATGCGAGTTCAAATATAGGTTACGTTTTCCTTATTTATGACAGATCCGTTTACTTTCTTATGTTCCAACACTGACTTAGTTCAAACCTTCATTACAAACACGCGGCATATACCTACACCCTGTTACTATCTATAGGAGCGGAATTGACAATCATTTTGAATCTCTGTGTATCTATTATATTCAAGTGAAGACGTGAAAGATATGTTTTACGTCAATCGTCTTGATTGGCTGGTATCCAACGCTCTTAAGTTTAGAAACTCAACATTAATTATGACTTATAGACTGCTAGGTACGAAACTTCAAATGCGAACACATAAAGTAGTTCAAAAGTAGTGTTTTTATTGTATTTGAAAATCGTGTAAACCTTCAGGTAACAAAAAACCTTACTCATACCATTCCATAATTAATATTTATTGCCATTACTCCACGACTGCCTCATTCACCATCTCGAGTTATCGAGATAAATAAGCTCATAGTCACAACACATACACACACACACACACACACACACACACACACACACACACACACACACACACACACACACACAAGACCCTTGCGAGAACATCGGGGGTTCCGCAAGGTGTTACGATGGGGCCTGCCAGTGTCAAGAGCTTCAACGGCCCCTCACTTCGACAACGGTCAATTAAGTGCGCATTCACGGCAGCAAAGGAGGCTGCGGTTGATACAATATATTTGTTACGCGAAGGACAAAAACATTGGGCCTCCATTGTTGGCATATAGGCGTGCGATATGGTCAACTTTCTTTCGGAAAGAAAGGCGACTTTGGTGGGCCGCCAGTTTCCAACTGGCTGTCGTATTTAACAGTGGTGGTTTTTCTAGGGACATGTTAACCCCTCCGGTTAGGCTTGAATGCTCCTAATAGACGTCACCAGTGAAGACTTGGGTGCGATTTATTGCTTTCTCATTCCCTGGCTAATGGTGCGAACAATGGACCCTAATCGCATGCTATTGCAGTTTTCCTTCGGTTTTACTGAAGATTATTAGAATGCGTACGGTGTTTTGAGAGATTGTGAACAGAGTTAAAGTATAAATTGTGAACACAGCATTATGCGCTGTCCATCGACGAGGTCAGAGGGGTGCATCATGCGTTTTACAAACGCATTTACAGAATTTAAAGATCTTAATTCTTCAAGACCTTCCTTAAATTAAATGGACTTGAGTGTTCATATTTACACTCAACTTAACTTCTAACTAATACACAACGCTTGTACTTACATACGTGACGTAACTTTTTTAATTACATACACTAATAATTTTAGTTCAATTAATTATATATTCGGTATGGCATCTGGCATGAGACTGCACATATTACCTACGTCATACATAAATAACCTGCATGTAGATACAGTCTAAATAAATTTCGAAAACATTAAAATTGAATTAAGGTAACCGGTTGCTTTAAATACTTCCTTTCATTTCCGCTCTTTCCCCATTAGAATGAGGTGCCGTACGAAAAAGTGCTATTTCACTTTAATTAATTTCCGAAATAATCCATGCCTTTACTCCTTCGGCGCATACATAAGGAACAGCCATTAGTCTAAATCAAGATGATCTATGCACGGCCGTGAATATTGTTTTGCTTAAAATGTGTATTTAATTTCCGGGTTCTTGTTTTTGGGATGAGCTTGAATGAGTTTCTGATGGGATGTAATTCAACATTTACGGACATTTTTTGATGCAAGAATGTTTTTATAATGAATATAAACGGTATATCAGATGTAAAATGTCTAGNACCATTTAAGATGCGAAGTTAGCTAATACAAATTTCATACACTAAATGATTTTCTTGACTTTAGCGAATGGCTGACGTTGTAGTTTTTCGATTATTTATCTTATAATTTTTTCACAAATTTTATTATCTATATACACAACAAGATTCTGAAACTGATAAAAAATAAGGAATTTATCTGTGTAATAGATAAAAAAGGTAAACATTCAATATTAACATTAAGTGAAATCGTTTATCAATTTTATATTTTATAGGCTTATCATAAATCAGCGCAATGAGTTGTCAAAAGAAGTTACATTTTCATCCTATAAAGTTTCACTCGGTACAGGAATTATTACCATTAGATCAGGATAGGCGATTGGAAAAACAATTTAAGGGGCGATGACTTGCAAACAAAACAATTTTTCTCGGATGAAACCTGGTTTTATCGAACAAACTATATAATTTACAAAACTTTGTATCTGGTCTGCAGAAAATCCACACGAATTTCGAGAAACGCAATTGCATCCGTAAAGATGTGGAGTTTTTGGTTAGCTATGTCCAGGCAAGGAATAATAGGGCAATTTTTTTCGAGAAAACTGTAACAGCTCAACGTTACCACAGATGTTGGAATCGTTTATTGCAGAGTTCAAGAAAATGAGCTTGAAGCAGGTTATTTTCGCCGATAATGCTCAGCACATACTGCTCGACAAACCTGCCAATATCTTCAACAGTTTTTTAGCTGACAGGTTCGTTAGAGCACAAAGATGGCACAAGATCGCCTGATCTAACCCTTAGATTACTTCATATTCGGCTATCTAAAAATAGGGTCTGTAGAAACCGCATGCATACCAATAGAAGAACTGAGAGATGCAGGTTTGTCACTTAATAATTATACTAATTGTATGTTATAATTTAAAGTAATAAATAAATTTAGTTAAACACCAGTTAGTACTGAATTGTAAAATCATAATTTAGTAAGTTAAATTATTACATTTCATTTTTTACAAGCAGAAACACAATCCATAGTGCGTTTATATAATGCGAGTTCAGAAATATAGGTTACGTTTTCTTATTTATGACAAGATCCGTTTACTTTCTTATGTTCAAACTGACTTAGTTCAAACTTTCATTACAAACGCGGCATATACCTAACACCTGTTACTATCTATAGGAGCGGAATTGACAATCATTTTGAATCTCTGTGTATCTATTATATTCAAGTGAAGACGTGAAAGATATGTTTTACATCAATCGTCTTGATTGGCTGGTATCCAACGCTCTTAAGTTTAGAAACTCAACATTAATTATGACTTATAGACTGCTAGGTACGAACTTAAAATGCGAACGACATAAAGTAGTTCAAAGTAGTGTTTTTATTGTATTTGAAAATCGTGTAAACCTTCAGGTATAGAAAAAAACACTTACTCACACCATTCCATAATTATATTTAATTTGCATTACTCCACGACTGCCTCATTCACCATCTCGAGTTATCGAATAAATAAGCTCAGTCAGATCAACACATACACACACATACACACAAACACACACACACCACACACCACAACCTTGCGAGAACATCGGGGGTTCCGCAAGGTGTTACGATGGGGCCTGCCAGTGTCAAGAGCTTCAACGGCCCCTCACTTCGACAACGGTCAATTAAGTGCGCATTCACTGGCAGAAAAGGAGGCTGGGCTGATACAAAATATGTTGTTACGCGAAGGCGAAAAACATTCGGCTCTATTGTTGGCTATAAAGGCGTGCGATATGGTCAACTTTCTTTCGGAAAGAAGGTCGACTTTGGGTGGCGGCAGTTTTCCAACTGGCTGTCGTATTTAACAGTGGTGGTTTTTCTAGGGACATGTTAACCCCTCCGGTTAGGCTTGAATGCTCCTAATAGACGTCACCAGTGAAGACTTGGGTGCGATTTATTGCTTTCTCATTCCCTGGCTAACTGGTGCGAACAATGGACCCCTAATCCGCATGCTATTGCAGTTTTCCTTCGGTTTTACTGAAGATTTATTAGAATGCGTACGTGTTTTGAGAGGATTGTGACAGAGTTAAAGTATAAATTGTGAACACGCATTATGCACTGTCATCAACGAGGTCAGAGGGGTGCATCATGCGTTTTACAAACGCAATTTATGGAATTTAGAAGATCTTTAATTCTTCAAGATCCTTCTTAATTAAATGGATTCGAGTGTTCATATTTATCACTCAAATTAACTTTCTACTAATACACAACCGCTTGTACTTACATACGTGAACGTAAATTTTTTAATTACTACACTAATATTTATAGTTCAATTAATATTAATATATTCGTATGCATCTGGCATGAGACTGCACATATTACCTACGTCATACATAAATAACCTGCATGTAGATACAGTCTAAATAAATTTCGAAAACATTAAAATTGAATTAAGGTAACCGGTTGCTTTAAATACTTCCTTTCATTTCCGCTCTTTCCCATTCAGAATGAGGTGCGTACGAAAAAGTGCTATTTCACTTTAATTAATTTCCGAAATAATCCATGCCTTTACTCCATCGGCGCATACATAAGGAACAGCCATTAGTTTAAATCAAGATGATCTATGCAGGGCTATGAATATTGTTTTGCTTAAAATATGTATTTAATTTTCGGGTTCTTGTTTTTGGGATGAGCTTGAATGCGTTTTCTGATGGAGATGTAATTCAACATTTACGGACATTCTTTTGGTTCGACAGGAATGTTCTTATAATGAATATAAAACGGTATATCAGATGTAAAACATGGTCTAGCGTAACAAATAATGAAAAACAAATATAGGAACCCCTTTACGGAACTTCAAATATTAAAAAAAGCTTCTAGATGTGGCGAAAAGAATGCCATAGTGAGAAAAGGGAGGACTTGTTGTTCAGTGCTCACTTCGGCATAAATATTCATTTTATCTTGTTTTGTTGTGTTGACTAATTAATATTTTCTACCAATAAAAGTATTATATATTAATAAATTTGTAATCTGTTATTAAAATGTAAAAGCTGAAAACTATTTAAGTCTTTAATAAAGCAATTTATTTTTGTCGTTGTTATTGCATTTCTACGGTAAAAATGAATGCAGGTGACATAAATACATTTACAGCCTATACGATGAGCAGTTTCTAATAGAGGGCTATATCTACATCATCCTCCATCGTCGAAGAATAAACACAACTGAACGCGCTCTCTCTTGATCGATTACACCAAGATTTAAAAGATAAAATCACTAAATATACAAAAATGTGGAGTTAAAGCCACAATAAATCAAATACCAACTTATATTCTTATTGCACCCATATGGATTCGTGTTTAAAAGATCTACTACAACAAACAGCTTATATTACTCAAGAGATACAAACAACTTTACATAAAGTCGTAAGAACTTGGATGTGATTTGCATTAGCTTTACCAAAGCAGTTGATTCAATATTGGTCTCAGGTCGATGTTGGTGGACTCATATTTGGTAAATAGAAGAGTTTATGTTCCATATAATGAATACTCATTTTGTGAGTTCGCAATGACATTTGGTTGTCTACTATCTAATACTTATATTGATGATTTGTTGAAGAAAAAATCTAAATCTTCTCCATATTTAAAACATAATGCCACCTACAATCTGACAACCATAGAGCGATATGTCAGTCGACTGCTTGCTTCAAATTATTCACAAGGATTATAAAAAAAGGACTAACGAAGGAAGTTGGAAATGAATTGGGTGTTAAGCAAGCTATACATATAGACCAGGTAGACAAACAGATAACAATGTACATAAATTAGCTCAAAAAATTATGACCCAGCTTCATAAAACGAATTCGTAGACTTAATTCTAACATATCTACTTTAAATGCAATGCTATCGTAAGCTGCGACGGAGAGGGCTATCGTCTCGAAAGATAATACCTTTACGGTGCGCGACAAAGATGCCACAACCTTTTCGGCTTGCCCAGCGATTTACATTCTCAGATTAAAACCTTTGTAGTTGCCGCCAAAGAATTTCATGCAAAAATTCTGATTTCTAATTCTCTTGTTTACGTCGAAATTTTATTTCAATCATCTATTCGTATTATTTTTTCTTATATTTGAATTACCATTAACCTTGAAGAACAAAGTAAATTATAACTAGATACTTTTTGTAATAATAGGTTTACCAAAACAATTTCATGTATGGTCTATTTTTGTTCATATTCTTCAGTTTACTATTAAGTCGAATTATTTTAATTTTTAAAATTTAAAACTCAAAACATCTAACCCATATTTATGCAAAAATTCCAATTTATGCCATCCTAAAAAGCAATAGAAATAAAACATTTAAAAAGAAAACCATTTTTTTAAATAAAGGCAACAATTTTTCGAAAAGATTTTTCCATATTTTCTACACTTTTTCAATATAAATTGCCATTTGGCGTTTATGTCTGATAGATTATTTTATATATCCATATTAAGAAATTCTTATAAAACTAAACCTTAAACAGTTTTTTTGTAATTGAAGTAATGTATTCAGTAAATTTATTTCAACAAATAATTATACAAGAACACATTTTAAATATTTGCACAAATTATACCATCGGGCCATCTGGGAGTAATCGATGGCTAAAATAAACAACAATGGTAAGGTATATATGTCGACAATCTTTCCGAGAGATAATCGCCTTGATGTTATGCGACACAGATGCCGCAACCTTTTCAGCTAGATTAACATTCGCAGTGTTTTGCTTTATAGTTTTCGCTGAAGAATTCAATAACAAAATGATTCTTAAAATCTACACTCGCGCAATGGCTTGCAGATTAAACGAGATATATCTTTCTTTATATTTCCTTATGGCTTATTTTCCCTAGGTCATTTCTTTCGTCGATAGTACATATAGATAGATAGATGATTATGAATACAATTATGTTTTGATTTACCACAACTGAGGGTAATTATTGTGATAGCGACAACAACCTGTTGTAGATACCATGAAATTGTAGTAAATCCTCAATGCTCTGCCAACTCTAACTTTGTTGTAAATACTACAGCATAAATAAATAATATTTTGCTATAACTGTAAAAATACTGCAAGTCAACCACCAACTTCAGAAACTCATTAACACAATATGTATTGACATATAAAACGATATGCGTTAAAACTAATCGAAGTCAATTTGTGATAGACTGTCGTATTTTCTAATAAAATAGGTGCTAAATATTGCCTTATTATATTGTAAACTGTATTTTATATGTTAATTCAAACTGACCTGGTATCTTTTTTATGTATTGTTATATTTTGCTTGGAGAGATTTTTCATTCCTCGAGATGTTTTGTTTTTAACGTTTGGCGTATTCCCCTCAAACTATAGAAAATAACGGTATTTTAATGTCGGTTAGCTTTATCTTTCAAAATTCAGGTTGGTCGACCTGTGTGATAACAATTGAAGGCTGTTGACTGTTGAATATGATTTGAATTATCATTCTGTTGGTGGCTACCAGACACGACGGTTGTCTTAATCTTCCTATAACGTTTTTATGCCACAATTTAAAAAAAAAATTATCAAAGTTCCAAGAAGTATTACCTAAAAAAAGTATCGATGCAACTCCTGTTTATGTAATCTTTATCGAATACCTGCATTTTGCCAAGATAATATCCTATAAAAATATCCTACGAAGATATCCCAACCAGATTGCCTTTCCATGCCATTGACCGAGACCGGGAGCCCGTTCCATTCGAAACGACATTCCAGTACCAGAGCTTGCCAAGCGTCGTGTCCTTTTCTAGTTAGTATTCCTTAAAATCACCTCACCTAAAACAGAGAGGAACTATTTCAATTTCCTTTCAAATTTAAACAGAAACTCAAATTTTTATAATTTATTTCACCATACGATAATTTGGAGTTAAATTTATATTCAACCGCCATTTAGTTTAGTTATTTTAGAAATTTTTATATGTAAGGGTTGTAAATAAATATCCCTGAGTTTGATCTGTGATAATATAGCTATCTTTAACAAATATCGATAATCATAAATAATCGTTTGCTTTAAAATTTTAGTACTTGCCGTTTACAGATAGATGGCGCCGTTATTTATTTGAAATTTAATTTATTATATGACATTTCCATAACCTCATTTAGTCTTTAAAAATACCAGGAGAGTTTGAAGGCGTGTTTTTGTGTTAAAGATTGTCTTATATAGTATTTTACTGATTCCAATTTACGTACCTTGTGATCATAGAGTCTCATTGATGATGAAACATAGCATTTGGGTAAATAAAGATTTAAGCTTGTTTTGGTTTGAAACGTTTCTTTTATTTGTACATTAAATGTTTTACATCGATTTTCGATAATTACTTATTTCAAATTTTAATAAACCGAGAAGGGGCTTTGAGAGTGCAGCCGTTAGGTGAGAAACTGCCTATTCGTTAATAAGCGCCCGGAGTACGGTTCTGACAGACGATCTGGTTCCCTTTGAAGCGTCCCGTGCCACCTAGCAGGTAGGAAGTCACTTTCCACAGTTTTCTTTCGCTTACTTAGAGAGGTCGCTGGGTGCTATTTTAATTAAATTGATTTTATTGAACAAAAAAAAATCGTAAACGGACAAGCTAAATATAAAATTATATAAATTGAATAAATTGGTATTGAATTTTAAAAAAAATAAAATTTTGAAATCCCGAGCATTGCAAGCAACAGAGCAATATATACATATGTTTACATTTTCATGGCTAGCGACTATTTGATTTAATTTAGGCAACCTACTTTACTTTCATGTAATTTGAACAGCTACGCCAATTACTTCTTATATTGTTGTCTTGCAAATAGTGTATCACTGTTAGGCAAATATAGTTTATTATTATTTAGTAGTACTCAAACGTTCAGCAAAATATATGATATTATATATTATAATTAGGTCCTTGTAATCATTATTATTTTGGTGTTAAATTATTATACTGTATTTATCATTATTTTCGTTACGGTTAAGGATGTAATATTTTTGTTGACATATCCTATATTTTTATAAAAGATCTGCAGGACAAAAATTTCACGATATTCTAATAACTTTCTGATCGCCTTTACATACTACAAAATATCTCACGTACGCGTGGGAACGAAACAACGTACGACAACAGCGCGACATCTAGCGACGCCACCGAGCATTAACTACCAGCGTAGATCGTTCGACGATAATTAGCAGGGTGGCAAGCAGCTTTCCCGGTCCCCGAGTAAAACATGGCGACCTCGCGGGAAATGGTGTGAAAAGAAGAGGGACCCTCTCGCTACGGCAACGCGTTAGGGCGGTAGGGAGGGGTTGAGGCGTGCGGGGGCGGGCGGCGTCGACGCCCTCGGGAAACCGTTCTACTCGCTCGAATTATCGTCTGCGTTTCCCTGGCACACGCTCTAATCGCAGACGTTTATGATGAAGTCCGCGCGTAATGTAAGGCTAATGGCGGGGGCGGTTTTAGCTCACTTTTGCGGAGGAGTCGTTTCGCGCTAATGGCGATGTCGTCGCGGAGGACTAGATTTTTAGGGAGCTCTTAAAAGGGTGGATCGTCTCGTTCGGAGGGAAAATTAGCAGCCGAAATTGCAGAACCTTTTGGGAAATGATTAGATTATTTAGTGTTCCTGCTTGAAAGTATATAATCTCCTAATTATTGTTCCTACTACAGCATATAGTTTTTGAAACTTGTACAATTGAGCAATTTGCTTAGTTGAATTTTAAATTAAATTAGAAAGCTTATACAAAGGCATAAAACCGGTTTTATGAAACGAGTTTGATAAAACTGGTTTCTTACTTAACACTACATTTACGCAACTGCTTAAGGCAGGAGTTTCTGAAATGTCGCCGAATGATGCGGCGTTTTAGTATTTTCATGGTGGTATCGGAACAGAAAAAAGAAACGGAAGTACTGGGTTTATGCCCTAATTCAGGACAGAAGTCACAGCAATTATGTAGTAGCCAAAGAACTGCATGGAGACCTAATTAATTTAGGCTGTAATCTTTTAAATCATAATTATACAGTGTGTTAAAAAAAGGTTGTCGGATATTTTACCCAATTATAGTACTGGTGGAAATAAACAAAAAAGTCTTAGTCAACATGGGTCCGCAATTCAACTGTTTTTGACATATAGTCAATTGCATATTTTAAAATAAAAAAAAAAACATTTTTCGGTTTTGAGAATAGTTCCCTTTGTCAAACAACTGATTGTGACTTAAAATTAGTTCTGTCAGACTTCTGTCATCAGATTATTAATCATTTGCGTCAATTTTTTTTTTTGTTCTCAAATTATGCATAAGTACACAAATGCAGAAATGGCCGATATGCATTTTATGTACGGTCGTGCGAATGGTAATGCCACTGAAGCACGGCGTATGTATGCCGAAGAATTTCCAAATCGGTTGTTACCGAGTGATAAGATTTTTTCAAGACTTCATATCCGGCTGTCCGAAACTGGTTCATTTAAAATTAATGGTGGTTCTGGTAAACCTAGATCAGTTTCTTCTCCCGCAGTAGAATTAGATGTTTTGAGACGGGTAGAAGACAACCCAAATATTAGCACCCGAAGACTTGCCGCAGAACTGAACGTCAGTCATTCTCTCATTTGGAGAATTCTGCGGGAACAGCAGCTCTATCCCTACCACATTCAACGCGTGCAAGTTCTTGCTCCTCTCGATTATGATGCACGTAGGGTTTTTTGTCATTGGGTTTTACGAAAGCTGGCAGAAACTCCTAATTTTGCGACTCAGATTTTATTTAGTGACGAGGCTGGGTTTACAAGAGACGGAATATTCAATTTTCATAATAATCACGTCTGGGCAGATGAAAATCCCCAAGCTGTTGTTGAACTGCATCACCAAAACCGTTTTTCGCTAAATGTTTTGGCTTGCTATTTTTGGAGACTGTTTAATTGGTCTAGTATTTCTCCCTAATCGTTTAACGGGACAAGTATACTTGGATTTTTTAAGAAATGAATTACCCGTTTTGTTGGAAGACGTGCCACTTTTTAACAGATTAAATATGTGGTTTATGCACGATGGAGCTGCTGCGCATTTTTCCATCATAGTTAGAAATTTCTTAAATCAAGATTACAACGAGAGATGGATAGGACGGGGTGGACCAACTTATTTTGATTTTATGAAAAAAAGCACAAAAAATGATGCATCAGATATATGTAACAGCTATACAGTAGAAGGTAGAGAGTTTTTATGTTGACTGTGGAAGGCGTGAACCCTTTACTGTGTAACGAATGAATAAAAAGTTATACAGGCTGTCCCACAATCTAGGGTTGATTTGGGGTAACTTCTTAGTAATAAAAGTACTTTTTTTCAAATGGAACGCCCTCTGTGGTGTATATAGAATTGTATTCACTATCGAAAAGCTATAAGTGTTTTTATAACTATCTCTATCGCTTCTTTTAGAATTAGTGATTTTCAGAAAATGTAGTTCTGAATTTGTACTTTCTTGGAAAATTGACCTGCATTAGGCTCTGGAGACTATGAAGCATTACTAAATAGTATCAATATATTCGTTGTGTTCTTAACTGATGTTTTGACTGGAAAATTTAATAAGAGCTCTAAGTCAACAGATCTAATTATTCATATATGTACAATATATTTCGAGCTAGGCCATCTTCAGGCATAACTGTCAGATCTGATTAATTGCTTTATTTTTTTTATTCAGACCCAACAGTTACGCCTGACAATAGTCTAAGCCACAACATATCGTACACATAATCAAAAATGATTGATTATAAATTATAACAGTTGATTAGAGCTTTTATTCAATTGTCCAATATCGATCTACACTCAAGTCAACTTATCTTGGTATGTGTTGTCAGGCTTATTGCACTTGCCAACATGGCAAATCATTTTGAGAATTAAATTTAACTTATCTTAAATTTATTTTTTATTCAAGGAGAATGTAATAGAATTATAAGCCGAACTTGTGAGGTGTTTAATAAGCAATATATTTACTTTCCGCCTATTAACAGAACACATTTCCGAAAAATTCAAGAAGATCTTTTGCACACTGGACAATGGAAGCATATAGTAAACAAATGTCAAAACCTATAATAGACGATGAGAACTATGAGGTAATAGTACTAATAGTAGGAACATGAAAAGAAAAGAAAGCAATTCCGGACGATCTATCATATTATTTAAACATTTTAAACCTAATTTAAGTGAGTAGGTTTTGCGACGAGAAGATTAAAAACTGCATATTCAGCAATTTCAAACGTTCAAGGTCACTATGTAAATTTTTCTCTCTTTCTACCAATACAGTGGATGAAAAAGGCAACAAAATCTTCATTGCCAGTTCAGGCAGACGTTGATATTCACTGTTGAGGTCCAACCAACAGTTAAAGCTGATTTCAGTGTGCTGTCAGTAGAAATTTCAATCAGACTTCTTTTTGTACGACATTTTGTGCTGATGATTGAAAGTTGTCTTCAGAAAAAGGATTTTGAATGCAGTTAACACCTTCATGAAGTCAAGCTTAGGAAAGTATTTCATAAATGACGATGGTAATCCCTTCAAGTGTTTAGCTTCGTCTAGTCCTGAAGAGTACAAAATCTCCAAAACCCAATCTTTTTAAGCATAGATTCTATATTCTCTGATACTCTAAAGATAAGTAAAGTTAGATTCGCCTTATTGATTTGTTACAAAATATCTGATAAATAAGCCAAACATTGCAGCCAGTCGCTGTCATGTAACCTGGATGACAGGTGAAAAGGCTCATCTTGAAAAAACACTGCATTTCAAACTTTTTTGTTTATAACAAGTTATTCTTTGAAGATATCCGCCATTACACATTTTCTTCCCATGAACCCCTTAGCAATTCAGCGTACATAGCGTACCGCAGGTTGGAAACCACTGTCTAGAGTATTAATTGGCGTAGTTGATTAATTACTGTCCAATGCATCTTCCTGATTAATAAATGTTTTAGTATTATTAAAATCTATATTTTAGTGACTATTTTAATACTTAAAATAAATAAAGTCAATTTAGTTTTACATACACTAACATCAATGAAAAACCGTTAGAACCCCTACTAATATTATACCTACAATTGTCTACAAATTTTATTACAGAATTAATTGGAACAAATAACCTATACAGGATTCAGCCCCACACCACATGAAGGAAATAATACTAATAAATACCTACACAAAGTACCTAATTGTTATTGTTGCGTAATACCACTGTCATATACTTCAAACATAAAGGTAGTAAAATAGTAGCACGATATTATTAGTAATAAACACTTCCGGTTGGTTCGAGAGCTCAAACCCTTCGGGCGATATTATAGCAGTGGGCTACGTTATTAGCTGTAGGATAGGAATGCACGCTTTCATGTTACAAATTGGAATTTATGATAATTACATACTTTATATACAATGCTTAGTTCGAATAGTATAGTGTATATCACAATAAACGGTTAGAGAAGTATTCGCTTATTGTAAAGGAATCCAATGGTAAGGTAATGGGCGATTTAAGTAGCTATAGATGTCTATAGCTACTTAAACATGTTCTTTTCATGTGTTTTGCATTATGAACGTGTTCAAACATTACAACTTCATTTTAACCTGCATTCTATATGTTTTATTTAACTAATTTGCAATATTTAAATATCGGTAGCACTCTTTAAAAATATACAACGCTTTATCTTTGAAGTTTTGCTACAAATTTTTAAATATTTTGCATAAGCTATCTTTTCGTGAATCTTAATTATATTTTAACGATTGACTAGTTCTTACTACTCGCTAAATTTAAAGTAATTTAGCAATAAATTCAATACGTAATAAAATTAAAATGAATAATTCATTGGATAAGTATTAAAACACTGTGATTCAACATTTGGCTAAAGTTTTTTTATTTAATCTATTCATTCAATTGTCTATTGTTCGCTTGTGCTGATTTTATGCGGATTCTATTAAATATTGTCGTTGTAATGTTATACGTCTACGTTGTACGATTTTGAGAGAAGGATTTTTGTAAGAAAAACAGTTGTAGAATTTTGTTATTGACTTCCTTGTTCGACTATTGATGTGAGTAGATGTATTTTTAAATCTTTGTTACCATTTTGTAATCCATTTTGATTGTAAAATTAATTGTATTTTATTTAGTCAACCAAGGAACTTTGAAACTTTATAATAATTGTTAATATATTGGCGTGTGCACTTTATAGATATATAAATCCAAGTGCATATATATATATATCACATCCTACACACTAAAAAGAAATTTACAGATAAAAACAACAAATAGTATCGTAGAAACTCTAAACAAATATGAATTTTGGTTTAGTAACGACAATTCAAAATTAAACATAACCAAAATGCATTTCTCATTCACACACGCATACGAACAAACTGTTAAAATAAATTATAATAATAAAACGCTTACCAACTCCAATGATATGCCGTTCATGGGCGTTACAATTGATGCTCTTTTAACATGAAAACCGCAAGTTAATGTCCTCACCAAGAGTATACCAAGTGTCTGCTAATATGTGTTTTAGAGTTGAAACTGCGGTTAGTGTGTACTACGCTTCTGTGTTATCACGGTTGAGGTATGGCATTCTGTTTTGGGGCAACTCCACAGCATCCCATCGAATATTAATTTTACAAAAAGCGTGTAAGTACTAGCTTCAATTTAAAGCGTAGAACCTCGGGCAAACCTATGTTGTCCGCGTATCACATACATAGAAAAACTGATTTATTTGTGGCAACAAAATATATTTCATCAAGAATATCTTAGTTAATTCAACAAGATATTACAGTACAATCTTTGAAATCTTGTTACCAACGATTTTACATGTAATTTTACTGCAACTTTTTTTACAGTGTACTTCAGTTGAGAAATTCTCACTTGATTCTAGAAATTACTTCTCTGTGTGTACTAATTTATATGCTTTTGATTTTATTTTTCACAAGTTCAATGTTTTTTTGAGGATATTATTGTTATTATTACACCTCTCTGTATACACCTCTGAATTTGTACTATGGACAAACATATCGTCAACTCTATACCTATACGTATTAACCAGGCAACAGCAATGCTTAAGAATATCAAATGCACACATATTTATCATCTTTTTGGGGTCCCCGGTCTCGACATCGGCTTGGCATACGATTCATTCTCAGCACCGGACCACTATTAATCATACGGCTAGTTGTATGGGCAATATAAACAAGTCTTTTTCATGTCATCGGATACCTGACACGTCCGAATAATGCGGTGTTTATCATTGCCATCAACACCACGGGACCCGCGCGTCCGTATAGAATCTGGCCTCCCTATATATATATTCGGGATTAGGTAGGTGTGCATGGGCGCGTGAGAGCGGTAACCTACGTACGTAAATACATACATGGTTGTGTTTGTTGGTGGGTGGCCAGGAGTCTGCCATTGATATTCATGAGTCAATTCGGATATTTTCTACGGATCCTGTTAAGCCTACTAACGATTCTGGTATTTTTAACGTATCTCCCGTTTACGCATGCATATACAGATTCGTGAGAGACGGTAGAACTGCACCCGCTATCCGAATCCTTCATTTATCAAACGTTAATGATGCGGGCTAGTTGATTTACACGTTTGTAGATGGCGCGTATAGCTTCTAATACGATCTGAATAGGCGATGATTGTGAATTAAGCGATGTTTGTAACTCCATAGGAAGATCTTTTGACGCTCCTTAAAAGAATGAACAGATATACGAATTACGAAGTGTGGATGGAAAAGTATGGAAAATGTTTCTTGAATAAAAAAGTTAATTCTCAAAACAAGATGGAAAAACAACAATGATGCGACAAAAAAATATTTATAGCAAAACTAATGGTGGGATTCTGGGCAAAAAGTTGTAAATTCATAAATTTATAATTCTACACCTTACAAAAAATCCATAAGACGAGTGGTTACTGATAAATATTGTGTACATCAGCTTTCTATAAGTCTTGCAGATTGCGTGGGGTCCTGTGCAGATCTATAGTGTCCTATAACTATAAGTTAACTTACAAATTTGCTTATTTTGAGCAAAACTTTTAAGTTACATTTTTTTCACAAATCTATTCCATATTTCCATAACTTTTATGGTGACAGGAATTGAGGCTGTAAGGCAAGATCGAATATAAAAATGAATTGAAGTTATTGTGTAGGTATACTAATATTTTTTATGTTTTTAGTTTGTTTTTCATGACCTTTTAACTTCTTCATTTCTTTTATTTGGGTTTATTAAGTCAAAATCAAAATATTCAGATGATAAGATAATATGGGCTTATTTATTCGGTGCCGTAATTGATCGGTCTTTTTATAAATCAAAAAACGCTTACACACAAAAAAATAATTACTCAATTTGCGATATAAACGCATCACATTGAATATAACATAACCTCCTATATAAGCAAGAAGATGATGTATTTATATTGAGAATAAAATTTGTTCAGTTTTCCAAAGCCGTGAATTTGTTAGACGAAACAATTTTTTAGGTCAAATATAATCAGCATACTAAAATCATTATGAACACATAATATTTTCACCACAAAAATAATTATTTTAGATTTGAGTAAATAGATTTTCTCAACTGAAAACTATCATATTTATGCTTTAATAATTTATGTACATTTGATAGAAGTATATAAAAGTATTATTTGAAGTATTGCCATTATTTGCTTCGAAAATATAAGTATATTGAACTTATAATACTTACCTGCTTAATCTAAGTATTTCTACTATTCAAGGGTAATAATTACCTACTAATTTTGTGTCTGTAACACCAAAAAACCTCGGTAGGAGAAAATTAATAAATAAAGAAATATTATGTAATTAAATAAATTTACTGTCATACACTATAGCTTTGCAATTTTTGAGAGAAGGTAGCGTATCGGGGTACTCCAGGAGTACGCACGGGATATTGATGCGTAGAGGTATAGATGTTATGCGTATCCGTCGTTGCGACCGGTGTTCTCGGGGATATTTCCCACTCAATGCCTGGGGCTGGTATCTAGTCGGCGTTGGTTACTGATATAATTTCAATCAGTACAATAATTTGCTGGTATTACCTACTAAAAACTAATAACTAGCAAATACCTACATATGTTTGTTAAGGTACATACCTACCACGTTCATATATTATCGACATAATGGCGCTGACTCTAAGTATTATTTCAAAGTTTTTTAAACCAGTAATCTTTTAATATTAGATAACACGTACGTACTTACCTTTGAATATTTTAATGATAGCATCTGTGCATCAGCTCCATTCTACCCCATTCTCTAAGTACCTGTGAAACGGGTGGAGTATATTAGAGTATATTGTGTTTTCAGTGAATTTGCTCTTATGTTCTAACCAACAAGATTTAGTTTATTTAAATATATATTAAGTTTCGATTTCTAAATAAATAAAAGTATTCAGATTGATAATAGATTTTTTTGTGTGTAGGAAGCGGCAATAATTATATTACTTTATTTAATCATAAACGTTTCGATGTATCACAAACATACTTCTCAAATTGCATATAACAGCTGTAACAACCAATTTAAAATTGTTAATTAATTCAAAATTTACTAACAAACAAAACAAAACAAATTAACAATAAAACGACAAAAAAAAACATGGTAAGTTGTAGTTGATTTTTTGTCGTTTTATTGTTAATTCGTTTTGTTCTGTTTACTAGTAAATGTTTCTTTACAATTGTAAATTGGTTGTTCCAGCTGTTATTCCACAAATTAAAAAAGATGTTTGTGATACATCTAAACGTTTTTGATTACATCAAATACTATAATTATTGCCGCTTCCTAAGAAACTTTTGATTTATAAATTTAAAATATTTTGATTGATTTTTTTTATTTTCTCACTATTTGTTTCTCTATTTCTTTTGTTTTTTTTTTTAATTTAATATTGTAAAAGCTTTAGCTAACACTTTTAAAAACACACATATATAAAATAATCGAATGGACCAAATCGAACCGAAAGACAAAGAAGATGAAATTATCAAAGAAGATAAAATTGTAAACGGGACGATGACACTGACATACTAAATTAACTTGTTAATTTTAATTTTAATTCAATTGTTTTCTAATTTCTTTTTTTTATATAAGAGGATTTCACAGAGAATTAGAGAGAAAACTAAATTTTAAATGCTCCTTATATTTACCAAAAAACAAAATGCTTTGGGTGTAATTATTGGTATGCCTTTCTTTTTTTGTCCAGTTCGCTTCGCTTCGGTTCGGTTCGGTTCGGTTCGGTTCGGTTCGGCTCAGTTCGGTTTGTTTCAGTTTGGTTCTAATCTATTCTATTTGATTATATTTCCATAGAACATTAAATCTAAAAATTGAAACCTTGCCAGTTTTGTTTAATTTAATTTCCTAAAAGATTATAAAAAAGGGTTTTCTAAAAACGGTCATGCCATAAAATATAGGGCGTTTCATCAACAAAAACATAATTTTAATACACTGCTAAATTTTGGAAACTTTTCTAGATCTAATCCACCCCCATGTACCCTGATGTATGGCTTTTTAAGAACTGTTACCATTTAACTAACAGAAATCACAGCATGGCCTGTTACACCGTGATATCACATAATAATTAAATTTTTCAAGTAAAACTGGTATATTTTTTTTTCTAACGCGGTTATACAATCATCTTAAATATCTTTTGAAAAAAATTATTTCGAAATTTATTTTATTTAAATTTTTTTCTTCTATATACACTAAAACAATTTGCACAATGATACTAGAAATTGGTGAACCCATTGCAAATTCTCTTTTTTCCTTTTTATAATAAATATAATAAATAGTCAAACAATTACAAAATTTATAAAAATTCCTTGTGTTAAACATTTATCTGAAAAACTAAATAAAATTTTCAAACCATGTAATTACAAAATTCCCTATCAAAACACAAACAAACTACAAAACCGAATATATTCAATATTAAAATAAAAAAAATTATTTTTTATTTTATTATATCAACACATAGTTTATAAAATAGACTGTCAAAATTGTAATGGTGTATATATTGGTGAAACCATGCAATATTTGGAAAATAGAATAAAAGGACACAAATATAATAAAAATCTTATATGCAGCCTTAAAAAAAACAAGAAATAACTCAAAATCATACTTTTGATTTCAACAACATAACAATTTTAAACAAAGAACAAAATTTAAAAACACGTAATATACTTTAAATAATTCAAATTTATAAACATAAAAACGGAGTTAATGATAAAACTGACATACAGTATTTCAAAAACTATATAACTTAATTTTATAGCTAAATACAATATATTTTTTAAAGATCTATTTAATTACAAAATTCAAAAACAAATATCAAAACATCCTATATTAAAAACGCAATCTTTAAATAAAACATAATGTTATATTCAAAATCTTAGTAAACAAAACAATTTGTCATTTATTAAACAAACAAATTTTATTTATAATTTACACTATTTACATTTTATATTTTTTATACTTGAAAAAACTTTGAAAAGAAAACGAAACGTAGTAGTTATTAATGTTCATTTCCATACTTTCGACCTAAAAACCAAGAAGAAATTAAAATAAAACTATTTGGATACCTTTCGCTATAAAAATAAAATGACTTATATACGTCCATCCCTCACACAATTTCATAAAATAGTACAGCAAATAACAAGCAGCTACCCTAACAGCCAGAAATATTACATAGATATTTTTAAAAATATATTTTATAAATATTTTTCGTGAGAGGTTTTTGAATATATTTTTCATATTTTTTCTAAATATAGATAGAAATATAGAATATTCAATTTAAATATTTGTAAAATATTTATATAAAAATTGAGATTTTTTTATGCAATCTATTTAATTTGTCAAAATGAACAAATGGTTATTTAGAATGTATAACGTCGATAACGAAAAGTTGAAACATACATAGAGTTGTCTAAAAGGCAAGAACTTGTTTTTTCACACTCACCATACAAGTTAATAATCAATAATTCTGGCATCTTTTAAGGCAAATTGAAGGTTTATCAAATTAATCACTATTTTTTAATTGAAGTGTTCTAAATAAAAAACAAACGTATTTATTATCATTTTATTTGAATAAGCCAATAAAAATGAAAAATATGTACTCATTTTTACGTCTAGCCTTGGCTGGTGCCAGGTACAACCCTATGGCTTTTTTCATATCTTCGGTGGTGGCGCTCTCATGGCGTTTCCTTGTGGTCTCTAAACAATGCTAATTGTATTAGATCATACCATGAATAAAACATCGTACAACATTATCAACACCAACTAATACATTTGGAGCATTTACAATAATTGGAGTGGTAGCTACATTCTAATACTTACGATACTTATTTTTACTTTATTTCATAATATTTGAAAACATCCTACGTACAAACAATAAAACAACACAACGTATTCTAACCTCTATTTGAGGTTAGGACGCTTATCTACCGAGATGAATCTCTTAAGCAAATCAACTAGCAATTTATCTGGTAGATGCAGTACATATATGATGCATAAAATTCCTACAATTATATTATTAAACGATTTCTGTACATAGCAATATTGAGCATTCCAATTATCTTGTAAATGCCATGACATGTTCAAAGTTTTGCTTACCTCGTAGTCACCACAAAAACTAAAACACACCCCGCAACAATTCATTACACAGTTAACCCTAATCTGCCCTAATCGTATACTATTATAAACTATAACATGTGACAGACAAACGAATGAAAACATTGATGATACGCACGTGCGCGTATGCATTCTATGTACCTAATCCACAGACGCATAAACAATACTAAATCATATAACACCGGCACCGTAATGAATAGAGGTGTTGTGTTGACGTTCGCAACTTACAAATATTACAAATAATATAATACAAAACGCAGATATATTAACAAAAAAGTTACAGTGCTCAACTTAGATACTAATTAAATCATATTAGATATATATTATCTAATTTAATCTTTAAACTACAAACTACTCACACTAAATAGGTACATACCTACTTAATATGTATGCATATTTTACCCATGTTATATTATTCGTCCTACGCACCAAATGTACAAAAGCAAAAATTAAACCTTTATTTTTTTATATGAAATAAATATTTACAGAAATACAAAGCAAAATATTCTTGCAGAGTTATGAAAAATATATTGAGAAAACATTTGCAATAAAATATTATTAATGCTACATAACATATATATTTTTTAAATGTTTTCCTAATATATTTTCTATAATATATTTTATGCATATTATATTAATATAACTAATATTCAAGAAAGAGTTAATATTTTTTAAATATTTATAAAATATGAAATAAATATAGTTGGTCACTGGGGCAGTTATAGTTCAGTCTCAAATAGCGGACTATCTCTAATTCTCCACAGTTGCTCGTTAAATAGAGGTTACACTGTATTTGATATTTAAATAAATGAAAAATAATAGGATAGGAAACTTCCAGCATTAATTATCTAATCATTGCATCCCGCAAATATTCCTTTTAATCACACTACTCTTATCTGACTGCTTTAAATGACGTTATACACAAACCACGCGCTCACATCTCACCCTTAGCCCGCCCTTATGTAAATCAGAAGGGTCATTTTATGTTATTGTTATTGCCGCGGACCGCGATCCCAGTCAAAAACAGACGCGTCTTTTGCTATTACGCCTTTATCTATTGCAAGGGCGCCCTGCTGCCTGCTGCCGGCCTTTCCTGTCGTAAAATATATTTGTGAGTCCGCACGTTGCGCGATCCTAGCTAAAATTGAGCGATGCGTGCTCTTCTACGTATTGCAGTTGCGGCCAGAACGGACCGTATCGACTTATGATGATGGCGAGGAGGGATTTTCGTCCCTTAGTTCTGCAGCGTTCGAGGATTGGTGCCAGGAATTTCTGATGAAGTTCCCGTTGTTTTCTTTTTTTTTGTTGTTGGGGTTACCCAAATCCGCTGTAACGAGATTTTTATGCACCAGGAAAGGAGTTATGTATGTCTTCTCAAAAAGGGTGAGTTTATATTGCGCTTTGCAAAAGTATACCATGTGATTCAAAAATGATTGTCGTAAGAAAAAAACTGTTTTCCGGAAAAATTTATCTATACTTATTACCAATTTAATGAGCAAAGTTAGCTACATACAAATTTCATACATTAAATGAATTTTCTTGACATTTAGCGACATTGGCGTGGGTGTTGTAGTATCTTTCGATTATTTATCTTCTAATTTTTTTCAAATCGTTTATATTTACATCTAATATCACCAACAAAAGTATTTCTGAATACTGTAAGACAATAAGGGAATTTATCTGTGGTAATAGCTCAACAAACAGGTAAAAAATCAATATTACCATTAAGTAAAATAGTTTATTACATTTTATAATTTTATAGGCTTTATCATACACTTCAGCGCAATGAGCTGTCAAAAGAGTGTTACATTTTCATCCCTATAAAGTTTCCACGGTACAGGAATTATTACCATTAGATCACGATAGGCGAATGGAATATTGACATTGGTTTAATAACAATTTAAGGGACGATGACTTGCTAAACAAATCATTTTTCTCGGATGAAGCCTGGTTTTATCTAACAGACTATATCAATTTACAAAACTATTGTATCTGGTCTGCAGAAAATCCACACGAATTTCGAGAAACGCAATTGCATCCCGTAAAAGTTGGAGTTTGGTTAGCTATGTCCAGGCAACGAATAATAGGGCCAATTTTCTTCGAGGAAACTGTAACAGCCCAACGTTACCAACAGATGTTGGAATTGTTTATTGCAGAGTTACAAGAAAATGAGCTTGAAGCAAGTTATTTTCAGCACGATAATGCTCCAGCACATACTGCTCGACAAACCTGCCAATATCTTCAACAGTTTTTTGCAGGTTTTACAGGTTCGTTAGAGCACAAAGATGGCCATCAAGATCGTCTGATCTAACCCCATTAGATTACTTCATGTTCGGCTATCTAAAAAATAGGATCTATAGAAACTGCATGCATACCATAGAAGAACTGAGAGATGCAGTTTTGTCACTTAATAATTATACTAATTGTATGGTATAATTTAAAGTAATAAATAAATTTAGTTAAACACCAGTTCGTACTGAATTATAAAATCATAATTTAGTAAAGTTAAATTAATTACATTTCATTTTTATAAGCAGAAACACCAATCCATAGTCGTTTATATAATGCGAGTTCAAATATAGGTTACGTTTTCCTTATTTGTGACAGATCCGTTTACTTTCTTATGTTCTAACACTGACTTAGTTCAAACCTTCATTACAAACACGCGGCATATACCTACACCCTGTTACTATCTATAGGAGCGGAATTGACAATCATTTTGAATCTCTGTGTATATAACATGAAACGTAAAACAAGTGTTATTGATTGTTTAAAAATGAATGAAATAATCATTTGAAGTCGTATTTTATTGATTTTAAAAATCCAACCATGTCCGTATCGAAATTTTACGAACTCAAAAAGTCACTACCGTAAAAACGTGCATATGTTCGATATTTTATTTAAATAGTATATTTTATAATGGAGTTGGACAATTGGATTTACAGGCTTGTAAATTGGGTTGCCGGCGCTATAATGTTGCAAAGCTAATTAAAACAAACCCTATTTTTTTAACAATAACACAAACAACACTGTTATCCGTGAAAAACAATATAAAACATACAATAGATAATTAATAAACCATTTTAAAACAAATTGACATAATAAATTCTAGTTTTACAGTTTCCTGTACTAGATTGGTTTCAATCCACGCTTAAACTATTCTGAACATCTTATTTACCGTTTTAAGCAAACTGGTTGGCAATTAGTCGATATTTTTTTAAATAAAACACAATGAAAATAATAATTAATTAATACTATTTTAGCAAGAGTAAGTTCTAACGAATATTTAAATGTGCACATTAATTAATATTTAATCCTAATTAAACTAGCAATAAAATCTACTAACAATAATAACATAATAAGCATATCTAACCTCTAAATAAGTGAAGAAAACTCAAAAATCCGTTTTTTTAATGCTCTTGGACCCGTCTTCCTGCTTTCTCACCCTCTTCAGGTATATATATAAAGAAGCGTGTAATTCACGTGAATTACCAAGGAGCGAGCAAATTTACAAAATTCTAAACGACCAGCTTTGAGCATTTTACTAGGGAATCGGACGGCGCCGGCGTGGAAAAAACTACCCACTTACTCCAGCGGCTCGCGTTATAAACTTCGGAACAAATTACTCTAGAATTAAGAAGACTTTAAATTGCCGCTTAATGTCGCGGCTCAATTACGAGGCGCTTTCATAAATCCGCCAGCCGCCATCCCCTTTAGCGATTCTTTCCTGCGACATTAATACTATATACTACAAGACGAGAGACTCCCGTTGCAGAAGAAAGCGACAACATTAACTTGGATGTTGTAACGAGGGAACGTCACGCAGTTAGCCGAGCCGAGGGGAATGTAGAGGACGCCCCCGGTCCTCTGTCGTTAGTAATAGCGACGGCGATGCCACCTAGCGTCGCGCGTTCGCCATTAAAAAAAGCTTCTCCCAGCAGCGGCGCGTCCTCCGTAACGGATACAATTAGCCAATAATCCCCGCGGCCAAATCCCTATTTATTCCTCTCCATATATTTGATGGACGGGCGACAGGGGAGCCATCCCTCGGGTTATTATGTTATCAAGATTTAATACAATCACGTCGCCCTGGGGCGGAAAACATGGTGAGCGTGGCGCTTTTTTGTGTTTTGTACCTACAAGTCCGGAAAATTGTTGTGAATTGAAATAATTTCTTGCTAAATCTTCCGATGATTGAATAAAGTTAAAGTAAAAAGACTACGGTTAAGATAGTCTTCAATTTACAAAATCTTCCCTCTCCTAAACAAAAAAAAAAAAAACAAATTTAAATTTAAGATCAATCTCCAGAATATTAACATGTAAGTATTTATACACATATTGAAGTACTCTTTGCTTACAAAACATCACGTAATAATCCTATTTCTTTGTCAAACATCTTCACCACGCATAATTCAACCCGCCTCCTAACTCAAGCAACAAGAACAGATTATGCTAGATTATTCCGACCCAAGGTCCAAGACCATTTAGATAAGCTGATACCGTTGTATTTTACATCGTGTCCCCTGGCCGGAAAAGCGCCAATAAGAAACCGCACAATTCCGACCATCGTAACTATAAGAAAACGACATAATGTAGACGAAACGGAACAATACAGATGCGTTTTTGCCGGCCTGCTGATAGATAAATAAAAGGGCCGGTATCGGAGATTCTCCACCAGATGGCGTCCTAGTCGTGTATTCGTATGTCAGGCACGTTCCGATGGTCAACTTCGGCCGTCCCGCGTTATCTAAATGTCCACCATTCGCGTCTGATGTAGAACAACTGAATACATATGAATGGGTTACGTTTGAATTTCTGGTGGCGTGATTTTGGCGGAAACGGGTTGGATTTTTAATGGAGCGGTCGTGTGTTGCGCCAGCTGTTGAAAGATTTTTAAAATCTCAGAAATAAAATCTTATTTGACAAGTCTTTCTTCAGCTCCTGCCAGGAATAAAATATTAAACATATTGCTATGATATCCAGGGTATGGAATCTATTTTAAAGATATTCACAACAAGGTTCTAGACTAAAGGAACAAGTAATTCAAAAGTGAGGCGTGTACTCAGTTGCCTACTCTACAGGCGAATTATGAATTTGTTAAAGATAGTTATTTAAAATGAATAATATTAGCATTAGGTGCTAAATATTGCTTTATTGTAATGTAAACTTTATTTTATATGTTAATTCAAACTGACCTGGGGCCTGTTGCATAAAAGTACAATTACAATTTACAGGTGATACTTTTGTTACAATCTGTCAAAATTTGACTTACGGGCGTTGCAAAAATATATATATATATGTCAAATTTTGACAGATTGTAACAAAAGTATCACCTGTAAATTGTAATTGTACTTTTATGCAACAGGCCCCTGGTATCTTTTTATGTTCGTTATATTTTGCTCGGAGAGATTTTTCAATCTCCGGGGTGTTTTGATTTCAACGTTTGGCGTATTCCCCTCAATCTATAGAAAATAACGGTATTTTAATGTCGGTTAGCTTTATCTTTCAAAATTCAGGTTGGTCGACCTGTGTGATAACAATCGAAGGCTGTTGACCGTTGAATATGATTTGAATTCTCATTCTGTTGGTGGCTACCAGACACGACGGTTGTCTTAATTTTCCTATAACGTTTTTTGGCGCAACTGAAAAAAAAAATTATTGAAGTTCCAAGAAGTTTTACCTGAAAAAAGTATCGATACAAATCCTGTTTTTTTAAATCCATATCGAATACCTGAATTTGCCAAGAAAATATCCTATAAATATCCTACGAAGACTTCCCGACCAGATAGCCCTTTTGCATGCCATTGACCGAGACCGGGGGCCCACCTAACTGAACCACCATATCCAGTGCCCGAGATTGCCAAGCGTCGTGTCCTTTCAAGTTAGTATCTCCTTAGAATCACCTCACCTAAAACAGAACGGAATTAATTCAGTTCCCTTTCAATTTTAATCAGAAACTTATATTTTTGTGTAATTTATTTCACCGTACGATAATTTGGGGGTTAGTTTATAAGAACCGCCATTTATTTTAGTATTTTAGTAATTTTTATATGTAAGGGTTGTATAAAAATATCACCGAATTTGATATTTGATAAAATAGCTATCTTTAACAAATAAATATAATCATAGATAATCGTTTGTTTTAAGAATTTAGTATTTCCCGTTTACAGATAGATGGCGCCGTTATTTATTTGATATTTAATTTATTATATGACGTTTCCATAACCTCATTAGTTTTAAAATGCCAGGAGAGTTTGAAGACGTGTTTTGTATTAAAGATTGTCTTATATAGTATTTTCTGATTCCATTTTACGTACCTTTGTGATCATTAGAGTCTCAATTGATAAGGAAACATAGCATTTGGGTAAATAAATAAAGATTTAAGCTTGTTTTGGTTTGAAACGTTGTTTTTTATTTGTACAGTAAGTGTTTACATCGATTTTCGATAGTTACATATATCAAAATTTAATAAACCGAGAAAGGGCTTTGAGGGTGCGCCTGTTAGGTGAGAAAATTAACTGCCTATTCGTTAATAAGCGTCCGGAGTACGATTCTGACAGACGATCTGGTCCCCTTTGAAGCGTCCCGTGCCACCTAGCAGGTAGGAAGTCACTTTCCACAGTTTTCTTGCACTTACTGAGAGAGGTCGCTGGGTGTATTTGAAACCACTAATTTATTTAATTGGATTTTTATTGAAAAAAAAAAAAATAAAAAAAATAAAAAAAAAAAATCGTAAACGGACAAGCCAAATAAATTAAAGTAAATTGAACATAATAATAATAATATTGTATTGAATGTTAAAAAAATAAATTTTAGAAATCCCGGGCATTGTGTTCTGGAAAACAGAGCATTATATATATTGATACTTATATATTACTTTACTATACATTTTTAGTTTTTTAATAAAATTGTAAGTTTTATGTATTGAGAGTGACTGTTTCAACGCCTGTTGGGCACTTTACAGAAATATATTATATTATTATTATTACTACTATTAACTTTTCTATTTCAATAAAATAACTAGTAAGAAACTGTCAGAGACTGCCCTTGCGAACAAGCCTGTGTCAGATTCGCTGATGATTGAACAACCATCACCAGAATGCACAGCATACTGTGTATATTATAATATTTTCACTGCACTCATTTACCAAATACATAAATTAAAAATTTCGAGATTTTCTGCATAATAGATGAGGCGGTCCAATGTAAAATATGACATTCCGTAGTGCCAGGGAATATGGCAAATATGCCTATACATGCCATGCAGTACTGAGCACAAAATTCATGCAACATAAAGTTTTCATGTTGGAATATGGTTACATTTCGATTCATATGTTGTGTTTACATATAAACTGTACTAGATTGTTCTTTGGACTCACAGATGATGTGACATGCAACAATATAAATCACTTAATTTTTATTTAACAATAAACTTTTAGATTTATTAATAAATACTTAGAAAAAGCGTCATCAAACAGACAAATAAACAATACTAAGACGGACCCAAAAAACCCACATTCACTCACGCAATCCGTATTGTCATAGCTATGTTCCCTATATAGAAGGTACCCCTCCGTGAACATTATGCGTCGAATAAAAATCATCCTGCCTGACCATCTATCCACATCAACTTTAATTCTTCACGGAGATTTAACCGTGGAACAGCGGCGGTCCGTCATATTGTAAAAATAAACGGCCGCCCTTGAATCAAATAATACTTACACAAATCACATTCAGATTATGGGCCGTTTCATAAATTTGCATAAAGATGCGAATCGGCCGGTCAGTTTGAATTATGTTCGACTGTTTGTACGATGAGGATGGGATTGAAGTGCGGGGCGGAAACTGGGAAAATGAATTTGTTTTTTTCTTGGTGAGGGAAACTTTCTGATGGTTGTTTCCCAAATTACAGGTAAGTTATTTCTTTTCTATTATTAAATAAAAAATGGCAATATACGTGAGAGCTTCTCTTTTCGGTTATTTAATTATAAATGCTTAAATATAAGTCAATGGGGTATTTAGTAAACGTTTAGCTTGAAGTTCGATCAGTGGCGGCTCGTGAGTTATGAAAGAGGGTGGGCACAAAATAAAAATAGATAAAAAAATTAATTCGAAAGTGTACTTCTTAATTCTTTCATTAATATACTATAGGATCAAATTGTTTTGGCTACTAGTTTCTACATATGGTAGTAATTGTCTTCTTCAGGCCTCAGCATGATCCCATAATAGTCAACAGATTAAAAAACTTAGCAAACAGTGTATTAACATTGAATTATAGTTATATGATTCACTGACCGGACATCGCGGAAAAAGAAATGTCCGGCTGCAACAGTCAACTATTATGGGATCATGCTAAGGCCTGAAGAAGATAATTACTGTCATATGTCGAAACTAGTAGCCAAAACAATTTGATCCTATAGTATATTAATAAAATAATTAGGAAGTACACTTTCGAATTTAATTTATTTATCTATTACTACACACCTAATTATGGACTTTCAAACATACAAAATAAAAACGTACCTATTTTTTATACTTAAAATCTAGGAGAATTTTGCAAAATTTTATACACATAATTAACCGGGGCAAAATATGACCATTTTTTTTCACATCTTCGTTGTACTTAATTTTATGTCGCAAATAAGCACTGTCTAACTATTCACGTATGTCCACTTTGCCTAGAATACTAAAATCCACGCATGCATTCAGTGGCGGGTCGTGAGTTATGAAAGAGGGTGAGCACAATATAAGAATTTGCCTATTTTTTGTACATAAAATCCATTCTCCTATTTTTCGTGCTGGAAAAGACGTCTATGACTTTGTTGTAAAAATGCGTTCAGTCGATCTTCTGACATTGTGCTTCTCAGAAAAGTTTTAATGCGTTTGAGTGTGGAAAAACGTCGTTCACATACTGCTGTCGACATGGGGGTTGTATAAATAATATCCAACAGTTTATATGTTTCCGTCAAAACTTTTTTTTTAAGTTGTGTGTTATGAACACTAAAAGTGGCAAAACACCACCTACATCTACGTCACACATGTCCTCGCGCTCATAAATTACTGAAAGTTCACTTTTCAATTTTACGCTGTCCAACATAGGATTTCACATTTTTTTGATACACATAATTAACCGACGCAAAATATGACAATTTTTTTCCACATCTTCTTTGTATTTAATTTTATGTCGCAAATAAGCACTGTCTAACTATTTACGTATGTCCACTTTGCCTAGGACATTAAAATCCACGCATGCATTTATGCGAGAAACGGAATTTTCGTGTTTTTTGCCCTCTCTGCGATATGCTTTAAATCATTTAACCCTTATTCCACGCACTGACCTCTTTCTTAAAAATTAACCACATAAAGCAAAATTATTTATTTGTTAGTGACATCCACTCATATTTTTATTGAATACTCTATTGTAAGTTCGAGTTTTACTTGGGGAAGTGTAGTTTATTTGATGATCAGGAATAGGCCTTCCTTTCTTCTTAATTAAAAGTTTTTCTTCAAATCTTCGCATTAAGCTGTGAAATACTCAGGTTGAACTTATTTGGTTGGCAGGTTTCAACGTTCTTAGTAAGCAGCTTGAAGCTTAACGCACAAAACTGAAATGAAGTGAGCCAGACTGTAAATAAAAAGCACCTATTATAGAAAATGTTGTAAGTAAACTGAGTGTAAATTCTCTGTGTATTGTCAAGTTATACAATGAAAGTCTGAATTTATAATAATTAGTAATATGCCTACAGAGATTTAAACTGACTTTATGTTTCATAATTTAAACTTAACTCAACAATAAATTTCCACTAAATATTTCATTTGAATTTTACTAAGACTAATCAAAAACAAAATACTACTAGTAAAAACAATCTAGTGCATTAAACTTTTTTAATTTCTTGCTAAAGGTGGTTTTCAACCAAATGAACTTGTCCATTTATAATTTGTTTATATTCCTTAAAACTTTGAAAACAAAACCAAACCTGCGACAAACCCAAAATTGTTGTTTTCACCAAGCGAACTACATTTTGTTCTAATTTTGTTTTTGTTTTCAGTGTATTTCGATTAGTTTATGGTGATGTTTTGTTTTGTTGTTTTATTTAACAGCAAATGAATGTCCCTAAAGAAACTAACTTTATTTTTTTTTTTTGTTTGAGTTGGTTTATATCGGGTTTGGAGGAAACCCAAGTATATAAATATTTCTGCACTAATCATTTAGTAATAATAATAGCAGTATTACTGCCCTTGATATCAAGAAGAAAAAAAAGGAGACACCATCAATCGCCACAGATAGTGGGTTACATCACTTTTACCCAGAAAAGAAAGCTATTTAACATAAAATCCACATACGACTATGTGTCTAGTAAAACGAAAACAACTTGGAACTAAACGAAAGCAAAAAAGAAACAGTCGCCTACAACACAGATTAAACAGAAAGGAAAACAAGCGTTCGCAGGATTTGTGAGCAGACTCCAAATCGCCATTTTGTAATATTAAATCTGTTTACAATTTTACATTTGTTTGCATTTTATCGTTAACGAAATTGAATCTAAATTTACACATAGGTATGTACAGTGATGAGCTCAATGAATGTCTTCTCTTATGAAGGAGAGGATAGCAAAACTGAGGTCTCTAGTTCGGTTTCTATCGATTTGCGCAGGTATAAATCTTAATTAAGAAGATATACAGAAGCTTATTATGATTTCCATACATATTTTACATAGGGTGAGACATTAATTAAGGCCACCACTATACATGTGCATATTCTTAAGTGCGCTTTTGTTGTATTGTGCTTAAATTTAAAATTGGAAAGCAAATATATTACAAATTTCCACTTTGGTAAACATAAAGTCAACTACCTTTTCAAGATAATAAACGCACTCCTTCTTTTGCACAAATAATATTTCGGATGCGTCCCATCGGGTTGTCCTCAAATCGAGACACCTGGATAACAACAGAAAAATCAGCTGTTGTAATTTCTGTTTATTTTGTTTCTAAAATCTAAGTCACGAGAAAGTTTATAAAATTAATTGATTTATAAAATTTTAAAATGTTTGTAATGTGCTTGTTAAACGTATAATATAAAAGTGGATTAATGATTTTCTGAAGAAGACAATAAAAAAATTGTTGAAACGTTAAAAAATGACTTAATTTAGAAATTTTTTCATTAAATTGTTCAAAAAAAAAACCACTATCTCAAGAAAGGAAAAAACATAAGTTGTGGATACACGTATATTTCTACTTTATAATATTTACATAAATTCGCATTTCGTTAATGTTGTTGGATAAATAAATAATTAAAGGAATGTCCATACACTTTATACCGGTCTAATATTAGATTATATTCCATTCACTTTAATAAGTACAAAATGTTTTTATTGTCCGGGTATTGTATTGGATCTTTTTAGGTCATAAATCACATAGGAAAATACAATGTACTGGAACAGGCATGCATCGAATAACTTTTAAGTACTAAAATAACATTATATAATGTTATGTTAACTAAATAAATTTTAGAATTTTTGTTAAAACTCCAACCATGTTATTTTCAACCGAAACTTTAACAAAAAGTAACTGCTTATTTCAGCCACGTGTCCTACAGTAATTTCAACATTTAATGATTATATCAATGCATAAATACTTGAAACGTTAAAAATCGCTGAAACGATATTTGCATGTCTCTCAATGTATAAGGGAAAACGATTTTTTGTATCTATCTAACCAGATTCCCATAAAAGTTGTATTAACCATTTCACATCCAAAATTACCAATGTAGTTCGTAACAAAACAATATTAATACAAAGCCCCTCATCCTCAAATAGCCCCAAATACCAGCTAGTTTTCTACCGCCATTTTTACCCCTTTTTTCTTGTTATTTAACGACGCATTCGAGCGTCTATTTTTATATACTGCCGCATTCGATACGTCTGTTTTTCGTCAAATTTATTAACCACGTGGATGTCTCCTTTATCGCAGGCGCCGACCCGTTTTAAATTTGCCGAAAACACGGCAGAGACATAAAAAGGCGACGCCGCACCCTTCCGTGCACGCTAGATTATCAACCCCACGGTGCATTAACTCACCCCACAGGAGCGGTATAGATATGAAAATAAATAAACAAATAAAAGGCGAGGTACATATACGAGAACGGGTACCTGGCGGGATGCAGTACTTGTGCCTCTTATGATGCCTCGGTGATCTATATAAACATTGGCGTGCCACTTTGACGCACCATAAAACAAACGGTCTATATTATCTAAAAAGAAACTGCTTTTTTTTGTCGGTTAAGTCTTTTTTAATATACAGTGCTATAAATAATTATCGTAAGAAATATTTTTATTGATCAACATGTTACGGGGTTCGCTCGCTCTCAAGCGTAAAGATCTTGGATCGAAATAATTTAGTTCAACACACAAAATTTTGGATGACACTATATATTTGATAACACAAATAAAAAAAACATTCAAGAAAAAAAAAATAAATACAATGAATGACAATAAACAACTCTTAACATGGATTACGATGATACGATAACTTGCGTACTTAAATACTAAATTAAACTATTAATAGAGGTTAAGTTTAAATATCTAAATTACTAATATTGGCCGGGAAGTTTGTATTGTGGTATGAGATTTTAGAATTAGAAGAAAAAATAAATAACTAAAATAATGAAATATTAAATTTTGGTGCAAAGAGAATAAAATTATAATACGACTTAACTAGTAATTTCTAGAAGTGGTGGTGGGGGTGGTTTGAGCGCGTTAGGCTGATGTCAAGGCGTGGTCCCTTCTCGAATTCAGCGATCCGGATTTGGTCTCCTAAATTGAGTACTTCGTTCACCCTCTTGGTTTCACTCAACGCCAAAATAACACTAGTAGTGGTGGTAGATCGTAGATAATATATAATAGGTAGTAATGACGCCATTAACAAAATGAAATACCGGCTCGACGCTGCTATTTCAAAACCCTTTTCAGGAATATCGATGCAAAGGACACAAATCTCCTGGCAGTCCCAGGTAAAACGAACAAAAATGCACTCGATACTCGATACTGCGAAGTTTCTCGCGCGACAAAATCCCACAAGTGGTAATATAAATTTAATTGCACGGAGCAACTTGAACAGCGTGTCTAAGATGGTATGTGAGCCTTGTGCGTCTCCCTTACTTAGCTAGCGAAAGGGCCGAAGTCGGAAAATACAACGTGAATCAAAAGCCACTGACAAAGTCAAAAAATGCGGAGTAATTTGCACAAAAGAAAAGGTTTTAATGAATGAAACTTGAACTGATAATGGAAGAATAAAAAGCTAATTTAACTGACTATGAATTACTAATTAATTTGGAAAAAATAACGAAAATGAGATAGTAAATCTTGCTATCGCGGTAACATGCGTTGTGACGACCAAGGAGTTCAAAGCCTCACTGCTAGATGGCGTTGCAGGGTCTAATTCTTAAATTAAAATGAAATAAAAAATCTTTAAATAAAATCTAAAATTGAAGCGATCGCAATCCAACGGCAACAAACAACTCCAACTTTTGTGCCTAAATTTGAAAACCCTTTCTGTCGATTGCATTCTGGGCTAGAAATGAGAAGGACTTCAACTGTAGACGTAGCTACGCACGAAGCCGCAGCACAGGTTTATTAACCTTCGGCGAATTGTCATAGTTCAGCCGAATTAAATTGACCCTGATATACTTTTTCTCATTTTTTTTTTTTATAAAGTTTGTAAAAGTAATATTAAATCCAACACCACATTTGTATTAGTGAAAAGGGAAAGAATAAGACAAAAATTATTTGGATAACTAAAATCTATTCATGCTTCTTTTCTATTCATACTTATATCGAAGCATCAGATAACGTAAACTATAAATTTCTAAGCTCATAAACAATATCAAAAGAAAAAAAAAGAATGAGAAACAGTTTTAAAAGTTAATAATCAAATAAAATAACAAATATGGATTCTAAAAAACCTAACAATACCCTAACAGCCAGAAATATTACATAGATATTTTTAAAAATATATTTTATAAATATTTTTCGTGAGAGGTTTTTGAATATATTTTTCATATTTTTTTCTAAATATAGATAAAATATTCAATTAAAATATTTATTTCATATTTTAAAATTAATGTAAGCGCTATATTTTTTCTAAAATATTTGTAAAATATTTATATGAAAATTGAGATTTTTTATGCAATCTATTTAATTTGTCAAAATGAACTAAAATTGTTCCTGGTTATTTAGAATGTATAACGTCGATAACGAAAAGTTGAAACATACATAGAACTTGTTTTTTCACACTCACCATACAAGTTAATAATCAATAATTCTGGCATCTTTTAAGGCATACTGAAGGTTTATCAAATTAATCACTATTTTTTAATTGAAGTGTTCTAAATAAAAAACAAACGTATCTATTATCATTTTATTTGAATAAGCCAATAAAAATGAAAAATACTCATTTTTAAATCTAGCCTTGGCTGGTGCCAGGTACAACCCTATAGCTTTTTTCATATGTTCGGTAGTGGCGCTCTCATGACGTTTCCTTGTTGCCTCTAAAACAATGCCAATTGTATTAGATCATACCATGACTGAAACATCGTACAACATTATCAACACCTACTAATACATTTGGAGCATTTACAATAATTGGAGTGGTAGCTACATTCTAATACTTACGATACTTATTTTTATTTTATTTCATAATATTTGAAAACATTCTATGTACAAACAATAAAACAACACAACGTATTTTAACCTCTATTTGAGTTTATGACGCTTATCTACCGAGATGAATCTCTTAAGCAAATCAACTAGCAATTTATGTGGTAGATGCAGTACATATATGATGCATAAAATTCCTACAATTATATTATTAAACGATTTCTGTACAAAGCGATATTGAGCATTCCAATTATCTTATAAATGCCATGACATGTTCAAAGTTTTGCTTACCTCGTAGTCACCACAAAAACTAAAACACACCCCGCAACAATTAATTACACAGTCAACCCTAATCTGCCCTAATCGTATACTATTATAAACTATAACATGTAACGGACAAACGAATGAAAACGTTGATGATAGGCACGTGCGCGTATGCATTCTATGTACCTAATCCATAGACGCATAAACAATACTAAATCATATAACACCGGCACCGTAATGAATAGAGGTGTTGTGTTGACGCTCGCAACTTACAAATATTACAAATAATATGATACAAAACGCAGATATATTAATAGAAAAGTTACAGCGCTCAACTTAGATACTAATTAAATCATATTAGATATATGTTATCTAATTTAATCTTTAAACTTAATCATTTTAAATAGGTACATACCTACTTAATATGTATGCATATTTTACCCATTTTTATATTATTCGTCCTACGCACCAAATGTACAAAAGCAAAAATTCAATCTTTTTTTTATATGAAATAAATATTTACAGAAATACAAAGCAAAATATTCTTGCAGAGTTATGAAAAATATATTGAGAAAACATTTGCAATAAAATGTTATTAATGCTACATAACACATATATTTTTTAAATGTTTTCCTAATATATTTTATGCATATTATATTAATATAACTAATATTCAAGAAAGATTTAATATTTTTCAAATATTTATAAAATATGAAATAAATATAGTTGGTCACTGGGGTATTTAGTAGCGGTTACAATCTCTTTCAAAAACAAAAAGAAATTAAAGAATTGGCTCTCATAATAATAATAATAATAATCTTTATTTAAAACTATGGCAAAAACCCATTCAAAATATCGTCAATTTACAAAGATCCAGGAAAATACAAAGAATACATCAAAAAATATATATATATATACAGCTCAGAACTATTGAAATGATAAGTAATCGTTTAACGAATAACAAGACAGTGCGAGTAAATATCTTTTAACTTTTAATTTGAAACTTTTAAAAATTATTGCATATCTTGATATCATTTGGTAAGTTATTAAAAAATAAATTATATTGTATTATATGATATTATAAATATACGATTTAAAAAATATAGAAATGAAACGTTGCATTAACAAAGATACTTGCTTGCCTTTTTTTTAACCACCCAAATGGGGTAGACCAACAAAACTTACACCCTCCAACAGCTTATCTTAAATCAATAGACAACGCAGTGATTTAGCATCCGCCCTAAAGATTCACTATAACATATACTTTGCTACTGTCCTCTATCTATCCATCGAGGGGTAGATCAAGGGTCCTCCCGGCACTGTTTAGGGGATTGCTTAAGTTAACCGTTCCGGATCCACCCCTGACATTAGCGCGATTAGCCTCGCAGACCGGCTTTTAATAACTAACATGCGTATGATACGATAATGGTAATTCTTGCGTCGACCTATTTGTATTCTGCATCTGTATTGTGTATAAATGAACATCTAGCATGTTGTGTCTGTGTGTGTGTGTATTAGACGGATGCAGGATTAATAATATGAGGTACAGGATCGGATAAGGTCAATTTTAAAAGAAATTGCAGCTATTTGTCGAAAGTTTACGATATTGTCTGTGAAAGATATAAAGAAATCACATTTTGATAGCCAAAAAAAAAATAAAAGCTGTTTTAAAATCGAAAAATACATGCTGTTGACTGTGTACTGATTTAATTTGAGAAAAAATAAATTAGCTAGCTCAACGGATAAAAATCTTAAAGGGCGCAAAAGAACAATTAATCTCAGAGTTACCCTCGCAAATTAAAACTTGAATCTAACCACGACAAGTAAAATGTGGGTGAAAGAAATCTGACTTTCTTAATTACCCCAAAAATGTAACGGTTTAATTAAAAATAAAAGAACGGAATTTTTAACTCAACGACGTTAATTCACAAACAAAATTTATTACAAAAAAAAAGAAAAAAAAGTTAATTACAATTTGCAGAAAAAAAAACCCGTGAACAAAGGGTTCTGGCCTAAATCAAAAACTGCATTTGATTCTAAATTACAATAGGACAATGCTATTTTCTATATCAAAGCAAAAGATTTAGTTGTCCAGGTAGATAATCCAATATCTTTCAAATTCAATCCACGTGGTATCAAATTAAAATAAAAAAATTCGTGGAACACTAAAAATTTACAAAATTAAAAACTAAAAGCAAGCACAATGCTTCTATTCACCCAAACCGAGGTGATTAATAAAATAAAAATGAAAGAGCAAACCAGAAAACGGAAAAATTAAACTCTTAAAATTATAATGAGAGAATTAAAACTAAAATCTATCTTCCTGCACAGAAATAATAAATGATCTTGCATCTATAATGTGTACACATCAATACAATAACAATTATTATTAAGCGAATTCCTTGATGGACGAAATATATTCAAATTATGCGAATCAAATTAAGATATCAAAAGTATTAACAAAATGGCAGCAAACAATTTAAAAATACATGTACTCACGCTGACAGTCGATCAAGGAACTGCTTCATACAATTCACCAGTCCTTTTTGTAACAAAAATCCTACTCTCACGCCAACATTTAGAAGAAAAGGCGCTACCATACAAAAGACAAACAATTGAATTGAATTAATTAAAAAAAACACTTAAATAAATACATTAAACAATTAACTCATTAACTTAATCTTATAAAAATAAAATCTATATCTGTGAAAATTCTCTCGAAACATTGACAAAGGCTGAACGGAGTAAACATGACAAAATCTATGCAACTTAAAAAAAAACTCTCACGAAAACTGGGTGTCCGTCCACAGCAGTAAGTAACACTATCGCTCTAATGCTTCACTGTTTTGAATCTTCTCGTCAAGTTGGAGTTGGCGAGAAGACAGATAGCCTCAACTTTTACATGTTGTTTGTGACTATTAGTAAGTCTGATGATGATTTGCTCAACAGTGTTCTTCTAAAGGTCTCGATGAAGGTCACTATCTCTGTTTTGAAAATAAAAAGAGCCTTTTCGCCGTAATTAAGCAAAAATTGTTTATAAAATCCATAGTTTGACTCTGTGTAAGTTGTATTTAAAGGAAAAAGAAGAAATGAAACAAAGCCTTACACCCTCACAAAATTCTTTAATGTATCGTACGACCGGTTTCGCTCTAGCCGAACATCAGGTCAGAATTTAAAATCAGTTTAAAAATAGTCTAGGTGTAAAGACAAAATAAAATCATTGCACTTTCTGATTTTACTTTACGGATTATTGGTAGCAATGTTATGATACAATAGAAGGATGTAGGTTAGTGAGCTCTTAATAAAAAAATGAAGAACTCCTCTCATTTTAGTCAAGCGTAGGAACAAATACCACTTCCTGCTATATGTACATCGGTCAATTATTTTAGTCAAATATTTCTTCCGAAAAGCTGTACGATGAACTTTAAACACATCCATAAGCTTTGCTGCTGTAGTACATTCTGTGATGCTATGATATTATATTCATATTTAGCTGTAAAAAGTAAAAAAAGAAACATCATATTAGCTTCATCGGAGAGAAATTTTTAGTTGGTTGCAGTACCTTTCGACAACCCAAATGACATTTCTAGGGGGTCGATTAATATACTATATCGTGTTACTTTTATAATATTCTTGTCCTCATAGCTATAGAAAGGTTGAAAAAAATTAAATTACCCTCATTAGATGAAACATATTCCTATTAATTTATCTCTGACAGGCCAGCCGAACATGACTCCATAAATCGAATCATTTTGTAGAAAAGCACGCTGTTACACAACCTTTTAGGATTAGAGCGGTAATATCTGCCACGTATATACCCATATCGACAATAATTTTGCGGTGATATATACTTTTCATGCTAAAATTAGCGTGACAAATTGGCGCTTCTTGTGGTTCGATAGTTTGGCATCTCTCTTGAATCTTGCTCAATAATTTCTCTAAAAACTGCACAATTATAATCACAAACATACCTGAGCGTATATTACGAGCATTATTTTACCTTTTAATTAAGGTTAAATTACCTCAAATCGCTATTATTGTCAACCAAATAGCAGGTCAAGTTAGGAAATTAGTACCATCACAAATGACAATATTTCGCGGATTATTCGACATTTAGCTTTCTTGCTGTATAGCTTAATAACATTTGTAGGGCCACGTTTTGACTTTTTACGCGTTGCTTAAACGCCTATTTACGTTCGAAATCGTCCCACGAAATTGGAAACGTTTTGCCGTATGATTGACACGGACGCCATGATATGAATTCGGTCAAATCAAAACACGCGTACCCCCTAAAAACACCCCTCTATAGATCGCCTCATTTTGAGAAAAATTTCGCGTTTCAACCCTATTTTAGGGTTCGAACTGTAAGACAAAAGGACGAAGGAAGCCTTTTCTACATCAACCCCACTTCCACATAGCACCTCTAATTAGCAGCGATCGCACAAAATAGCCCAACTTTGACAACCGAAATCGATAGAAATCCGCCATGTCTGGCATTTCTCGGTCCGCAGTGACGTTCGCTTTCCGGCACCTACTACGACCTAATTTTTGGCGAATTTTCTCCTCTTTTCCTACTTTTATGGATAAACCGAAATACCCGAGGTCCAGTGCGACCGCCGTCGCGCGTTCAGCCGTCTAGTAATTCCCTTTTAATCTATTCCGCTTTCGGATCCTTTAGCGTAATAGTTTTTCTCGGCGAATTTACACGCGTTAAATAGGGCGACGCTCATGGTGTTGGAAAGAGAGTAGAAAAAGGTCAGTGCTATCACGTTTTATTATTATTAAGAAAAGTCACCATTAGTTTGCGCATTAATTTTTCTTTTACTGTGAACGACGTATCAAGAGTTCCATCCTTAAACCGGCTCTGTACGAACACTAAACAGATAGATATCCCGTGTCATCTCGCCAATACAACCGTCATAATCTGTCCCAATCGGCTCCACCGTCCTACTAATTTGATATGCCAGGGGTGAATCGTGTCCATTGTGCGAGTACTGAAGTTAATGTCAGTTTGTTATGTGCTTGCGCCGGCCGGGTCCTCGCTGTGTGGCGTAATCGTGTTGCGGCCACCAAATCTGCCGGCGCGGGCCCTAATAGATGATATACGGGGTGGTCGGTTGCGGAATAACAATGCTAATGACGCTTAAATAGGATCTTCTCTTCTCTGCGCGTCCCGTCTACTACATGTAGCGTGTAGTGTATGGCATTATGTATACACGTGGGTCCAACTTCGATGCCTTCGTGATTTATGACGAATTAAGCGGTGAGAGTAGTGATTCGCATCGCCGTAGGGTCTAATAGAAATCGACGATTTATTTATTGTGGTTATTGCGAGGTAACAACTTCATTTTAGAAGTGATAGAGGACTGATTTTGGAATTATCAGTTCGTTTGAATATATGTATAGAAAAGTACTTGTAATATTTCTTTTTGGGGAGAGGGATAGTGTTGCATGTGTAGATTTTTTTTCTCAATTCATTCGATCTTTGGTTCAAAGTGATAATCCAGGAATTTCCGAAACAATTGTCCTGAATTAATAAACGGTTGTAGCGCAGAGTATATTGATTAGAGTGGGTCAAGCCTTTTTTAATCATTGATCACAGTGCATGCACGCACTAGTCACTTTAACAGTTTGCATGTCACCAAAAAGTATGCAAACAAATATTTATTATAAGTTAAAAAGTTAATAGTATTAAATGTGATGCTTAAAATACTGTCCAGTATTTTGGAGACACAGTCGAACTCTACGTTTCATGTTGTCCAATCCATTTACGAGGAGTTGTGGAATTATTTTATCACAGGAATTACTAATAGCATTAACAAAAATACTCCAAACTGTGGTACTGGTAATGCTGTAAACTTCTCCTAGACCCCTCACCACAAACTGCACTAAGCTGGACGTACGTTTCGATAGCAAAGCTATCATCATCAGCAGATACACTGAACTGAATAACTACACTAAAACTACCCTAATTTATACCTAAAAAAGGTCATGGTACAATGATCAAGGTCATGGCTGACTGCCGTCATGCTTAACTAATCACTAATCCTAACTTCGTCTAATCTACTACTTATACTTAATAAACCGTAAAGACAAGAATTTGAGGGTCCTAAATCTGAATTCATTAAAATATGTTTGTTTTTATATATTTCCATACCCTCATAACAATTTAATTGCACATAGTTGTTTACGTTTTTAACTAACTTTATATTGTCAAGTTTATGGTTTTCTTCAAGTATATGTAGGGCTACACTAGATTTGTCAAACCTTCTAAATTTAAGATGAGCCAAATGCTCCTTGTAACGCGTTTTAATTGATCTTTTAGTTTGTCCAATATATACATGATCACAATATTTACAAGATATTTTATAAATACCTGATTTGTCCAAATTATCTACTTGATCTTTAGGGTTACCTAAAATATTTTTAAGAATATTACTTGAAGTAGCTGCTATGTCAAGATTGAATTTAGAGAATTTTTTTGGTAGACCTTTCGTGTAACTTGGATAAAATGGTAATTTAACATATTTCTTATTTTTCCTGTCACTAATTTCTAAAGTACTCACATTTTTAATTCTTATTTTGTTTTTATGCTTTCTAATGGTATTATATACAACGTCTTCTGAGAATCCATCCACATATCGTTCTGTAGATAGAGGAAAATTAAGTAAGCGATGTACCAAAAAGTTAATAGCTGCTAGTTTGTTTTTCCATGAATGATTTGAATCTTCTGAAATAAATCTGTTATTAGTAGAGCGCTTTCTATATATGTCTATTTCTAATTTATTTTTTATTTCTTATTACTAACATATCGAGAAAAGCAATCCTATTATTTGTTTCCTCTTCATGGGTAAACTTAATGGAAGGAAATTTTGAATTTAGCTGTTCAAGAAAATCTCTAATTGAGCACTTACTAGTATCAAAAATACAAAAAATGTCAACCACGTATCTAACCCAAACCCGTGGAAAATATGCCAAAGTATTCTGAAGATCGGTTTCAAATTTTTCCCATAAAGAGGTTAGCTATGAAGGGAGATAAGCTGTTACCCATTGCTGCTCCTTCAGTTTGTTGGTAAAAGGTACCGTTGATTTAAAAGAAATTTTGTTTCATGCAGAGCTTCGTCAAAGAAATGAAACTATCAACTTCATTGCACTAATGCTTTTCACTAATAGCATTGCAAAGCTCTTCGATTGTATGATGTCAGGTTTTAAAAATGGTATTCTTTAAATACGAGAAAATAAAGTATTAGAAGTATTTAGATTTCGTTAGTTATGATTGTAGGATATGTATGTATGTTCCTTAAAAACTTTTTCGTTCTCAAAGATAACGCCAAGAAACTCAACGGACTTTCCCTTATTATTATAAATCATCAAGAAATCTAACGATTACATTCTTTACAGGTTGAGTCGCAAGTTGTACTGAATCACTCTCCAGAACTTCCCAATATGTTTTCGGGCGTGGTTATATTATGATTTTGAAACATGTCATATTTATTAGCAAATCATTTGTGCAAATGATAAAAAGGAGGGTCCTATGATAGACCCTTTTGGCACACCCCTGCTTATAACCGTTTGTTTCGACATAACATGTAACAACATGGTCCTTAAGTTGTTGTTTGGGCTATTTCCATCGTTTGCAGGATTTTAATGATCTCAAATAACAACTTAAGTATTCATCCATCGTCAACAATCTCTCGTCAGTCATGAATCATGGTCCTTATAATCAAAAGTTTTCGACAGGTCATATATAGCAGAGCATATTGTCTGTATCATCAAAAGCGTCAAACACGATGCCGTCTACAAGTAGTATTAGAAACAGATTCATTTATTTATCATTAAATTATAACTTTCAGTATACATATATTTCAAATAAATAAATCACAATTTTTTACTTATTGTGTTTGTTTTAAGAATCCATATCGTTGGAATAAAACCACTCTAACTTTCGGTAAATTATATTCAATACTTACAACAACTTAATTTTAATATAATATTAGTATTCGTTGAAAGATACATTTTGAGTATAACTTTGATTTTAATGAAATACTTGGAATTTAGTATTTTTTTTAGTATATTATTAATAGTCTTCAATTAATAACAGGTTTGTAACCGTAATTTATAAAATTGCAGTAAATGCTTCTAATACTATAGATGATCTAGGTTGCAAAAATGAATAGGTTTTTTCAAAAAAAAATGTTTTACAATCAAAACTGATTTCTATTCATAATTCAGTTGCTAATCCACAGTTTGCCTACAATTGTCGTATTTTTGCTGCTAGAGAAATTTAACAACAAATATATTTTATTTAAATAAATATATTTTGTTGCTTCCACAAATCTTTTTGTTTTAATTAAAACACCTAAACCGTATTAAAGTTCCACTTCATCTATAGAGTAGAATAATATGCACATAAATATACACTTAAATATTGGAACATTGTATCGATTAGATAGACAGCGCGTTATTTGTCAGTTTATATACCTCATTCCTGTTATTTTCTGTTAAATCGCGACTATGCATGTATGTATATGTTAATATGATAGTCGGCTCTGTTTTTTTCTTTGATCTCTTTTTACTTTGCCTGTTATAAATCTGCACGTCAGCAATATCCTGTTTACGTTATCATCGACACCTCGCTTTAAATTCTAATAGGAGATTAGATATTCAAAAATAATTTTCTTTTCCATTGTATCTTATATGTTTCTTTTTTTATAGAATCCGAACTAGTGATGGGGCAATCGGATCAAAAAGTATTCAATAAGCGTAAACGGATATGTAGTCACTACGCTAAGAAAAATTGGAACTTTTTCTTAACGATTCTGATTCTTTTGCTAAACGATTCAAATATCGGTTCATACAGATACCGATTCTTTTTAGTCGATAAGGAAAAAGAATCGTTAAGCAAAATGTAGTCGATAAGAAAAAGAATCGTTAAGCAAAATGTAGCCGATAAGGAAAAATATTCGTTAAGCATCACATAGTCGAGCCGATGCGAGGCGAGCATATTTGCGGCATGTATCTTTTGATTTTTTTGCGATTTCTTATACGCTAGCTGCATAATATGTATTTGTATAGAACTGTCTTAATACACACGCATACGTTATTTTAGTGGAACTACAATTACATTATCATTGGTTTAATATGATTTAGGTAAATTTTAGTGGTGGTGCATAATAATACAATGTATTTTTTGTTTAGTTACGAATAATACAAAATAATAATCGAAGTAATATTAATGGTATGCTAATAAACTGACTTTTGTTGTTTTATTTAATACAGGGGGCACCACATTTCGCGTCGGTTTATATACAAAAGTGATACACATATTTCATTTTTTTTTTGTTAAGGTTATACAGGTTCAGAGGAACCACATTTCAAAATTATTTTGAAGTATACAGGGTTGACTCAAAGAAAAGTTACACACCAAAGTTGTAAAAAACACATTTATTATGACTATTTTGATGGTACAGACTGAATAAGACAAGTTGGTGTTAGGTTTCTTATGCCTAATCGACTCTTTTACGAGATAATTAACTATTCTTTCAAAATGTAGATCAAAATTTAAGAGACATGCTGTATGCATATTTTAAACTGTATTTATTTTTTAACTAAAGCATTAGACTTGATATAAATGAAAGAATGCAAAAAATATACAGGGTGAACAGATACATCTTTAATTTTCTCTGTCTTTAAAGGCAAGTAAGTTTCTTATTTGTCAATGGAACACCTATATTTATTACTGTTTAGATTCTAATTTTACAGGTCTTTAAGATTGTATTAATGTTTCCTATACCTACCTCTTGTAGTTTCTTAGTAATTTAGAATTTCTATTTTCAAATATTAATTCTATCAATCTTTTTTCAAAAAGTAGACTTAGACAAAGTGTCGCTATTATTCATTATACACAAAGTTACTTGCCTTTAAAGATAGCGGAGAATTAAAAGTATGTTTTTGTTCATCCTGTATATTTTTTGCATTGCTTTTATTTATTATCAAGTCCAGTGTCTTTAGTTAAAAAATAAATACAGTTTAAAATATCTAGCTTAAATACGCATGACAGCATGCTCTTATAAATTTCGAATACAACGAAGATGGTTTAACACTCGGTAGGCTTTCACGGCGGTGTAACTATAACTAACACTTCTTGCGGGTTTCGCCGTGTGTAAAACTTTCGCTTGACAGCTTGACGCTTACTGACAGCTTCTTAGGATAACTGAACAGTTCAGTTATCTGAAGAAGCTGTTCAGTATGAACAGCGAAACCGTCGAGCGAAAGTTTTGACACACGGCGAAACCCGCAAGAAGCTGTTAGTTATAAGAGATGTTTATTTTGTTTCAATGCACGTGTGCGATAACGATTTTTACGGATGTATAATAACATAATACTATAGTTATTACGTACGGCTTTTAAAAAAGCATATTAGAAAATATCAATATAATACTTGTATTTATATGCGCGCTTTCCATTAAGAAATATATTTTAGTTTGCCTGCTGAATAAGACATAGAAATTTCAAATTACTGTATATTGTCGTGGTTTAGGATTTCGGTATTATGTAATATACTCTTTCTAGTAAAGACTTCGGTGTTTTGTTCGGCGTTTTTGTTTGATTATTTCACATTATAGGAAATTACGAATATGAACACTTTTTTGTTTGTTTTATTTCTTCTTGATTTCTTCATTTCTATTTATATACATACTTACCAAAGTCTTAAAACATATTTTTTAAGAATCCAAATATTCATTATTGGCAATCTTTTTTTTTTTATGAACACAGTTTATTACAATGTGCTCCATCCAGTAATACTCATTTTGCAGTACTTCAAAGCAGCTGCCTATGCATTGGCCTAGGCAGGCAAAAATGTCACTAAAAGTTGGCCACACTAGATTCCACATGACAGACGTGTAATAAATTGTCATTGTTCAACCGTGCTAAGATAAACTGGTGTCTTCATTGCACTTATTATTGACAAATAGATATTAAACTAGAAAGAAAATTACAGAAAAACATTTATTCTCGGAAACGTCAAAATACTAAAGTATGTAACATGTGTGCCAACTTGTATGTCAACTGCTAGTCGTCAAATTTCTTTTCTATTTTCAATTCAAAATTAAGATTTGTCGGCCCAAAAAACATTGTGTATGCACTAGGCCAGAAACAAATAACTATTAAGTTGAATTAGGAAGTACTTATTGCTACACATTACTTAGCACTAATCCTAACCCAATTATGGACGAAAGATCAGCCTATTGTAACATTTATAATTTTTTGAAGTTATGTTAACGTTTGGGAATATTGGAAATTTTTGGTAACCATCTCTAACAAGTAACACGTTCTCGAACTCAGTAATGAATCATAACAAGTTAAATAATTTAACAAGAAAATTTTAATAAATAACACGTATCGGATTTTATTAAAAAATATTTACAAATAAAAAAGTTGTGGCCAGGGACCTATGTTGTGAGATACTCGGTATATATGAAATATACATGCGGTCCGCGGAACTTTAATGCGTTTTCAAAATAACCCGCAAAATCACTTGGGTTGGCCACCCCTGGCTCTAAATCCTAACTACAGGCAAGAAATTATCTGCGTCACTGTATAACCTATTCACCGTTAAAATCTGGGCGGTTGCTGTTAAAACCACATTAAAAATAATAATAAACACGAGTCCGGCTCGCGACATCCTCCATTTTTAGCTTCACCGCGGCCAATCTATACACCCGACTTTATCCGTATTTATTTTCCTAAGCGGCCCTCAAAGCTGATACGACACATACATACAAACTGCGTGCGAGTCGTCGCCAGGGGGCGCCCTAAAACGCCAGGGCGAACAACAGCTATTAGGACAAGCGCGTTACAACCGAATATATGCCCTTACACTTATTTTACAGATAAATGCGCCAGCAAGGGAGACGATACGACGCGTCATAAATGCCACTATCGGAAAAAAAGAGCCAGGATTTCATTTTGAGCGGGCGCGAATTGTAAAATAATGGAACGCCGGCCGCTGGATAAATCATTTGATCGCTCGCGATAGGAAATTAGATCGTGCGGAACAAGTATTCGGTTTCAGATAGATATTTGATGACGCCAACGAAGAGAGAAATTAATTTTTTTTGAAGTCACTGAAATACTTTGACCTTCAACCCTCTCTCGTAATTTAATTATATTGCACCCGATAAAATGTACGCTTCACAATATTATAACCGGTTTTTGCTTACCTCTCACGATCGCATAATCATTCATTTGGATGCAAATTAAAGCGGAAAACAAATAGGTCGTCATCTACCCAAAGTTATGGACACGGCAAGTCGGCCGGGGTGCAAAAAGTCTTGTTGATGTAAACAAGACCTCAAAACGGTAATATCAGAGCGACATCCTGTGCGATATTGCGTTTTAAAGGCGGTCCCAGCTGCGTTAAAGTGCCATATTAATGCAGTCGATCCTAATTTGCATGTAACAGTTCGCGTACCATTTCTCCTATGTACTTCATTAACCGCAGATCCTGGGGGTAGTAACGCCCCTTGCCGGTAGGGTGATTCTCTTTCAGTTGTGAAACAGCACCTACTGTTTTCGACGTGTAACTCAATCAATACCCTGTTGGTCGGAAATCCTGCGGATAAAACGCAAGCAGAAACTGTAGACAGATTTAGATTACATATTGTTGGAAGTTTGATAAACTCCGAGTATAACTATATAATATAAAATAATGTAGCTTTTCTTCCATTCATCCAGATAAAAGTTTGCGACATCGCGTAAATAAAACTAAAGCACTATTAAAAGCGTATTATTTTTGTTAAGGCTGGCTGTTCACATAAAATCTATAAAGTGAGTTAGGAGCAAACACTTTCTAATCAATAATAGATGACCACTGCTATGAGCGAAAATACGTAAAATTAAATGTTAAGAATTATTGCAGCAGTAATGTCGTAATATTTTTTGAAATGCTAATAATCACAGGTAGCCTTTTGTTTACTATTTAAAATATAGTAATTATTACCGTTTGCAGATTTCTGTTTGTATCCTCTAAAAACAATAAATTTTTGTAATAAATTTTAACATTTTGGCACTATTATTTATTCGTCAAATACTAAACTACAAGTTTGTTTTTTTATATTCACTGTTAATTATTTCATAATACAGTGATTCTCAATAAAATACGACAAACTGAAGCGCTGATCCTGGTTATTTTGATCATAAAAGTCCATAAGAACATATGTCCAAAATCGTTAGTTCTAAAGTGGTACAATGTTTAATAGTAAGTTAACATAATTAATGTTTATCATAAATAACAAAATAATTAAAAAAATAACTTATACTAACTGTCGAAATGACCGCCTCACTGCAAAAGCTTCTATCTCGTCGTATTGACTGGTCGTTCTAATACAGGGTATTTCGAATGTTTGAAAGCTGCATAATACGATTTTCAGTCATCGACATTTCAAATGAGGTCGATAACTAATGATTAACAGTGACAGAAAAAAAAGCCAAAGAATTAAGTCTGGAGACCGAAGGCATGGTTGTGACTCCCGTCTATCACCGATTGGATAGTATTGTCCAAAATCAGACAAAAACTAATGCGCTGAGCACCGTAGCATAATCATTGTATCTTAATTGCAACGGAACTTCTTCCAGCTAGTGTAAGCTTCTTCAGAAAAATGCGGCATACCTCGCCATTTAACCGCAACGGTAAAATGTGACCTCAGGAACTCCAACAATTCGGACAGGAAAGGATGTTTGATAACGGCAATCCACTTAGTGCGGATTCTTCCGGCAATGTGATTATGAAAAATAATGCGTTCTAGAAAGATGCCTGTCGTGAAGAAATATTTGAGCAATAGTCAGGATTTTGTGCGATTTTGGTTGCACATTGCAAAAGCATTCTTTGCGGAAATTGCAGCAAGTGCTGCCGTGAATGGGATATGAAAACAGTTATCTTCAATTCTCCAAACTTTCCTGACTATGTTAAAGCACGCAATTTTCCTAAGCGCTGTATAGATGTTCCGCATTTATTTGTACCATTCTTTCACTTGTGGAATTTCACTGTATATGGGTACGTTATAGTCATCGTTTTTCTAAAATTTCGTTCAACTAAGACGTTGTGAAGAGGGCAAATATGAATGATGGGATGATACGTTCGGTATGTTTTATAGAGTTAGAGCACGCGAATTTCTATTGCCAAGGCGTAAAAGAATGATTCACCCATCGAAGCATGTGTAATTCATTTGCGAAAAAGAAATGAAATAAACTGAATGAACTCTGAACTATTGACAATTGAAATGTAAATAACCATTTCTACACAATAGTTTTAAAGAACAATGTGATATTATATCTGTTAGTCATATTCAATTATTATTTTTATTAAACATTCAATAACTTAAAACAAACGTTTTGGACTTATCATTACACTTTATGATAAAATAACTCAGGATAGGCGTTAAGTTGTCGCTATATGGAGAACCACCCCTATATACAATAGGAGGAAAATTTCGAGAAGCAAAACCTATCAAAATAACGGTAGCACTTTAGTAGCATTCACTAAGAAAAGAGACCACTTAAAATAAAATGGATGGAAAACTAGATTGCAGACGGAGAATAAATATTAGATAAAAATTTCTCTGAAACAAACTGAACTTGAAGGAACCGACAGGCAATAAGGCCTTGATAGTATCCAGAAACTTATGCAAGAAAAACCTGTGGATACACATCCAAACATATTATTGGACAACACATTATTTGCTTAGCGATAGTAAGCGACATTCACTTATGCTGTCAGTAGGCTTGGAGAAGGAGCTCGCTCTGATATTCCTCGGGTAACAATCAATGATTTCAGTTTGAACGGTGAGATAGAAACCCTAACTTGGAGAAAAAGATCTATCTATCACGCAAGCATCAATCTCTGTATGGTGCCAAGAATGCATGCATAGCTAACTGGGGCTATGAGACGCGCCAACAGCACCTATCGAGGTAGTGCGGATCTCACCATCTCCAATTGGTGGGGAAGCGGGCAAAAAAACCACACTCAGAATCAACAAAGAAAGAACGATAGGCATAGACCAATGGAGAAGGGGGTAGCGTCCGTGAGCAGCAAGGCCATTCCACCTGAAGCATGTAAAATACGAAGAGGAGGTTACCTGAACCTAAACGTTCCTCATGTGTTACACTTGAATTGCAACCGATATTGCAGACCAGCCGTAAACAGCACAATTGCTACACAATAGATCTTTCAGGTCTCTGCTATACATACATCAAGCCCAACCTCCACTATGATATTCAGTCGCTCCGTTGCCAGCGATATATTAGTATTACGTCCTATTTAAAGATTCAAAAAATTTAAAAGAAAAAAATAATTCTGAATAAAATATCTTAAATAAACATGGTCGACAATTGTTTTTCGTTTGCCTTTTGATATACAGCGTAAGTTTGGCAAAATTGACAGCGGGAACCTTTACAATATAATTATACAACCACCTATTTAACATTCTAAACATATTTAGAGTTTAATTTGATAAGCATGATTATAAAACCATCGACAGTTTGCACGCATTTTCAGCAGCATACTAGTTAAATTGGAACAACATGACAGAAGACAAGGCGAACTGATAAACTCCCCTTATAACAAAAGCGTCTCTCAAGAGTGCTTCTAACAACGAAACAGAGAGGCTAAGCATATACGAGAAGGGAGGCCAATAACTCACCAGAAAGCAAATATGCACACGCGAGCATGGCCGCCTCCGTTAATGCGGGTTTAAGGAGTCGAGATTTATTACGCGGACATCTGAAGCGCCAACCGAGCCGAGCTGTCAGGGGAGGGACTCTGGGTGTAGAAAAGGAGCAGTGAAATACTAAAACTCGCTCCATATAAGCTACGTATACGGTCTTCGATAAACACATTCGTAATTATCTGGTGGGGTGTGCGAATATTTTAATTGAGTTTTGTCGAGGTTAGAGTGTGTTTGCAGTGATTTGATCTGTATCGAGGTTGTCGCGTGAGATTCGTATCTGGTTTTGGTGTCATAGTCTTTTGTTAAACGAGCCAAATAATTTTAAAATGAATTACAATTTAACTAATAAACTTGTGTTATGGGTATGCATATAAAGGGGTGGTTCCCGTTGAGTTACATACTTCATAGGGTTTTCTTGTATCAAATTAGCAAAACATTCGTCAAGCATAGGTAATTTCAGCGTTTTTCGAAGATATGGGTAGTCGTAATGCGCTGGAAATTCATGGTTACGGGGTAATATTTTAGATGATCATGGACGCTTTGACTCGAATTTCGGCATAATGTTGTCTTAAGGGAACAATTAACTTAAATTACATTGCTTACTCTACAATAATAAGCAGAAATTAGTTTTAATGATTTTAATAAACAAACACATCGTTTAATAAACATTTAAAGCTGCTCAAAATGCGACTGGACACCAAACAACTGCTCTTTGACAGTCTCCTTCGTTGACATTCTCCTGTTTCACGAACTTCTGAATGCCGGGATTTTAACTACAAGTTCTCTTTGGGTAGGCCTCTCTTGAACTGCTTCTTTCCAAACAATGGCTCTTTAACATTGGTCCCAGAGGAAAAAGTCGAGAGTGTAATCGGCGTGCCGGGAGCCATCCGACAGCTCCATGCTCTATCAGCGTTTGGAAACGCAGTGTTCAAAAGTCGTTACACCTTCCATAGTGTGGGACACCGTATGGAAAACACAGCAACGGTTGAGAATGTGACCTTATGATGACTGGAAGTGTTTTCTAATGTTGATACAGAGGAATAACCCTATGAATTATACACTAACGGGAGAACCTGTATATAAAAAAAAAAGTCGTATTAAGATCTATCCCCCTATTGTATAGGTTATTACGAATATAGGTACTATACTACCCGAGTCAATTACCACACATATACGAGACTCCAAGAAGTAGTCACTTTCAAAATTGCTGAAAACAATACCTCAAAAGTAGCCGTTATTGCTGACATTCGATTTAAGTTGGTAGAGCATAAACTTATTAACCATAGAACAATAATTACTTTTGTCTCAGTAAGACGAAAACTAATTGTTGTTACAGAGAGTAGAAACTGAAATAGTGAGCCAAACAAATAGATTTATCGCAACAAGGACCTACAACAACATACAGAAGATCTACGGTAACAGAAAAAAATCCCAACACTCTATTTGATCTGTCGAAAATTTGTATTCTGTTGGAAAACACATCACGTAAACATGTCACAAATTATCTTAGGACCAAAAAATATAAAAGAAATTGTCAAACTAGAAATCAGAAACAAAGATATGGCAGTTTTTAAAATTGCTATTGACAAATAATTTAATGATATTGATGTATTATGACGGTAACTATTATCAATATAGTGTTCAAAGGAAGCCACCGATGAAAAACGTTAATGTCGCAAATTGCAAGATGATGAATATACATAGATTCAAATAAACGTCCTGATCCTTCCTACTTTCCGCGAAATCCATATCAAATATGTACTTACATCCACTGTTTCGCATGAAGTTAGCTAGAAAACGCAGTGCGTGGAGATTCTTTTCGTGGCTATACAACTTAAATAACACCAAAATTAGGAGTAGTGCACAATTGACGCGTGGTGTGCGGTGATGTGTGCTTTATTTTTGAGTGTCAAATAACATAAGCAGTGAACAATTTTCAAAAACTATATTTTGATACAAATAACCAGGTTAAATTAAGCTACGAAGGTTAACAATATTATTGAAAATACACATTATATATATAATAATAATAATTATGACTTGCATCCCCAAATTTTCGTCACTTCAGGACGTGACCAGCCATGAGTTATTATTGCGCCTGCGCTGGTGGGGCGACTTAAGATGTTTGTCTGTTAGCATTTGCAAGGAACGAGAAAACAGCCAATCTCACTCTGAGAGGATCGTCGATTCGAATCGAGAATCGCGCGACTGATAGCCAAGCGGTGCAGCCACTAGACATCAGACTTCTTCATAATTTATACAAGATACTAATATATGCAGATGATATAGATATATAATAATCTTCTATTAATTGATATCACGTTTTCGTTGTACTTCTTAAAAGGAAAATCGTAATGCCAGAAATGTCATTCTTCTTCGTAAGAGCTTCTGGGTTATTTTTTTTGTAGCTTAAATTCCACAAAAGAATGAGTAACGTTGTAGTGAGGAAACGCTGGTATGTAAAATATTTCTGTGTTCCAACACTTCTTGTAACTTTACTGTACATGCTTTTTCTATAAAATTATTAAATTAGAACTGAATTTAACTTGCATAACTGTACTTAACTGTCATTGTACATCTCATAAAATACTTTACGCACATCCATTTATTTCTCTCTGACACATCACGTGTTTTGGGCATTAATTCGTGGCTTGTAAAAGACTGGTCGAGGCACTCGAGAAGGAACAGTAGATGTAGTTTTCTTTGAGCTTTATGTTGTAAACGGTATCATCGAATGCCAAGCATTCGCAACTCTCTACATTTGTATGTAAGTTTTTAATTTAAATAATAACCAATTATGAATTTACCTCATGACCGCATCAACGGATATT
>RXPK01000315.1:1557065-1727916 GCA_004143645.1 Protaetia brevitarsis | reverse complement strand
TGTGTAAATCGGTCAGCTATCAAATTGTTATCTAAATGCTCCCATGGATACGACTTTCGTTATCTCTAGCTTCCCAAGGACATGTTATATATAATACTTATATAAAATCAATGGCCACGGAGTAAGGGAAAACCCATGGCAAAAACCTTTACTCTGGTGAGGATCTGGGAAAGAGGTCCCAGACCTTATTACTGATAGCGCCAAATCATTATTAGCCTTTTTTGAGTGCTGAAAAGAAGCAACCTCCGCGGTTCCTTAAATTCCGACAGCCTTGACGTCGTCACGTATCTGCTCCCTTTTTCATACTATTGGAAGTTGAAACAGGAAAAAAAGTAATGACTTAAAAACAAACAAAACAACAGCAGTACATATTCTAATACTTAACAATAACTTAATCCTAATCTAAATTAAAATAAATATTTATATTTTAAATATTTGTTGTTTAACACTAATTCCGACCACTAAAGAGCATTCATAAACACGTGCCACCCTACTAACTATCTAAATATCATACCGTAACCTTATTCTAATTCTTTCCCCCCTTCTCATTACCGATTATACTTACGTGAATCCTAGTCCAAAACAGTTTTATATCCCCCTCGCGCAACATAATCCCAAGTATTTAACAACAAATTAGTCGAATTGTTTAAATTCTCTAACGCCTCTAATACAGATAAGCTATCTGTTATAATTCTAACGTCCAGTATAAATTCCCATTCACGCCTAACATAAACTACTGCCTGATTTATTGCAACTAATTCTACCTGAAAACTAGTGCAATGATCCCCTAATTTAAACTTTTGATTATGTATTTCAATACCTCTATTATAAACAACAAACGCCGCCACTGTACCACTCCCACTCTTCCACGCATTCGTAAAAATGTCTAAACCCTCTCGAAAAGTGCCTATAAATTTATTATAACTAATACATTTTAATTCCGCGAGATGAATTCGCCTTTCTAAATCGCCCGGTTCTAATCTAATTCCCGCTGCCGTAATCAAACGCTCAAACCCTATTTTATTCTCGTCCCTACGTAATTTGAGTTCCCTCAAACGTAAATCTACTGGTAAAATACCCGAAATAACGCACACCGCTTCTGCCGAAATAGATGAATACGCGTTCGCGGTCCTTACCGTTAACAATCTTTGCGCCCCGATTAATTTTTTTGTTTCTTTAATTTTACACGCGTCTGCCCATATCGCCCCGCGTACAACATTGCCGGTTCAATAGCGCCCCTGTAAATAGTACCCGCTGCGTTACCGTTTAAACCTCACGTAACCCTAACCGATTACGTGGGGTTTAAACGGTATGCCTATGCCGTATATAGTGGAAGATAAATTGCGTTTAGTAGGATTCAAACTTTTTCTTTAAAGGTACTTTTCTACACTTGACTTTTTCCATTATTGCAATTTTAGAAAAATATAAAATAACATAAATAACAAAAAAGATCCGCATGTTGCATACGTTTTGATACAGGTACTATTTACACTATTCATATTAATAATAATTGCTATGCACCATGTGTGAGATATAAGCTTGATCAAATGATACACGATCCCAAGCCAATAGGGATTTTTGGGCGTGGGATTGATAGAGAAAACATGCTTTTTGTTTTTTTTCATATCGATTTCCGTAACTGCAGTTGTATCATATCCTCCATTGTTCTATTTAGAGTGCTACATATGTTATTCCGTAGGGGTCGTACGCCATCGGTTGACCATATTTGGATTTCGCACACGGTATATAATGGCCCTAATTATACCGAAACATGTGAAAGTTTTATATAACAGTAACTCGCAGTAGAGTTAGAAATAGGTATGTTTATTATTTAAGGTAAAGTCAGGTAAGTGTGTAGTTTGGCTAAATTTATTTTTAAAGTTAAAATATGGATGTCCTCTGTTATATTACTAATGTACTAAACTTCATACTAGTTTTACAAATAAAAATTCACATCCCCTAACGTGTAATTATATAACTTAATAACTTAGATATCTTGTAAATTTATCATACCTTATTAAAAAGGCATCAGTATAGTATTACACTCTTGGCCGAACTAAAGGATAATGCTAAAAATATATAAAATGTGGAACGATTACACACTTGCCCCATTTTGCTGGGTAACTGTGTGGTATTAAAATTTCTTTTTTTTCTAGTAAACCGTTGATAATTATAAAAGGCGTATCTATTGAAGGCTTACAACTAGGCGTATGTTACGTACTTCTATGTGTAAAATTTATCAAAATGTCTTATTATGTGAACAGTGTTACATTTTCTTCACACTATGCAATTTTTACTACACACTTACCTGACTTTACCTTATTAATTTATTTTTTGAAAATATACATTTATGATATTTTTAATTCGTCTTTTTTTTATGAATTCCAATTCTGAACATGTCCTGGTGATATTATACAAAAAATAAGTTAAAACAGCAATTGAGCACTAAGTTAATTTTATATTATTAGTCCAGTAAGGGGGTACATTTAACTTCGGAGTAAATCAGGTATTTTTTTATCTTGTATACAGATGTCACTAGAAAAAAATCTTTTCAGTATTGATTTCTCAAAAATTTTATTCTTCATGAAAGTTTTTACTTGTTCTAAAGCCTACAAATAATATTAGACTTTGAAAATAAATGTATTAATAATGGGTGAAACAGTAGCTTTTTGTAATTTTCTAATCATATTGTTGGGTATGAATAATTAAATTCCACTTATATTCTGTCTTTAATGTGATGTATGTTACATATGTTAGATAAACGTGAATTACATGACGGTTAGAAGTTGACTCTCTCAGTTTTGGCGGTAAGAAGATGACTCTACGTGAGTATGCAACCAAACGTGCATAAGTGAATTGAGGAATAACTACAAACATGCCGCCCGCCTTGGAATCTCAAAACTTGAGTTTCAACAAAAATACAAAAAGAAAATAACAGATATACAGAGTAAAGAAGTACATGAATTTAACAAATTAAATAAATATAACTTGCACAACTTAGTGTCTCTAATTTGCCCTTCGCTTCTACTACTTGCTCACTAGGCGTTAGTTAAATCATCTGGGTTTTCAATCGGTAGTAAACCCAATTTTCGAACTGGACGTTTGACCTCACCGTTCATGCACTTTATTGTCACTACACGTACGATGCCGTCGTCACCTGGGTGCGTCCTGGTTATTCGTCCTAATTCCAGTGTGCTGGAGGGATGTTTCTTCTTAATTAGAACCATTTGTCCTACTTTAAGACTGCTGCCATCTTGTTTCCATTTACTCTTCACATTTAGTTCAGATGCATATTCTTTATACCATTTATCCCAGAAGTGTCTCGTCATTAATTGCAAATGTTGAAATCGGTTTAGTTTAGGTATTGGTATTTTAGAGTAATCAGGGTCAGGAAGTAATGAAAAGGATCTGCCTATAAGAAAATGTGCAGGTGTTAGTACGTCATATTCATTAGGATTATCTGTTATTGGTGTAAGCGGTCTTGAATTTAAAATAGCTTCTATTTGAGTCAATAAAGTTGAAAATTCTTCGAACGTTAATGGTGTCTGCGCTAGTACTCTTTTTAAGTGGTGTTTCGTGCTCTTTACTCCAGCTTCCCATAGTCCACCAAAGTTTGGACTGTGAGGAGGGATAAATTTCCAGTTGATGGTTTCATTGCTAATAGAGTTGGCTATTGTCTGATTGTTTTTAATTAGAAACTCCCCTAAACTGTTTAATTCATTTCTGGCTCCTACGAAATTCGTTGCGTTATCACTGAAAATGCAAGCTGGTTTGCCTCTTCGAGCGATAAATCTGCGCAATGTTGCCAGGAATGCGCTTGTTGATAGTTCTGCAACGAGTTCTAAGTGTATAGCCTTAGTACTTAGACATATGAATAAACAGATATATGCCTTAGATACTTTAGCTCCTCTGCCTTTATGATTTTTTATCAAGAACGGTTCTGCATAGTCGACTCCGACTGTATAAAATGGGTAAGTATTTAGTGCTAATCTTTCTTCAGGTAAGTTCCCATTATTGGATTAGGAGATTTTGCTTTATATCTACAACATTTAATACATTTGTTTACTATTTGTTTTGTCGAATTCTTTCCATTAATTGGCCAACAATTTTCACGAATTGTTGTTAATAGTAGTTTTGGTCCACAATGTAATAATTTCTCATGTTCATGTGTTAGAATAAGGTTGCTTGATGAGCTTTAGGTAACAAAATCGGATGTTTTTTATTATAAGAAAATTTGGATAATTTTAATCTGCCACCTACTCTTAATAATTCTTCTGAATCTAAAAATGGGGTTAAACTTAATATGCTACTCTTGCTATTAATTTGTTTGCCTTGATTTAAATGTGCTATTTCTCTGTGAAAACATTCTTTCTGAGATAATTTTAATAGTTGTACCATAGCATTATTTAATTCTTGAGCTGTGAGTGGTCCAAACGTTCTTTGGCTCGGTGATGAAAGACAATTACGCTTAAATCTAAGAACATAATGCAATGATTCTTTTTAATTTTGTTAAAGATGAATATTTTTCTAGTAAATTGAAATCATTGGTTATTAAAAGCGTTTGAGTTACCTTTTGTTCTTGCACTTCGAGGAGATTTTCATTACCTTTGGGTTGAGATTCAGTTGCAAACTGGATGTCGTCATATGATAACCAAGTGGGTCCATTCCACCATTGTTTTAATGAAGGCAATTGGTCTGGCAGAATTCCTCTCGTTATGATATCTGCAGATTGTCAGCAGATTCGACGTAATACCAATTCTCCGGTTTTGTTAATTCTTGCACGGTTGACACGCGTTGGCTACATAGGTTTTCCATCTATGCGGAGGTGATTTAATCCAATGAAGTGTTATTTGAGAGTCACACCAATAATATTCTTTGCTGATTGGGAGTTGTAAGATACCTTTAAATTTATTTGCTAGCTCTGCTGATACTACTGCTGCGCATAATTCTAGCCGTGGTAAGGTGACACTTTTCATTGGTGCTACGCGTGTGTTTTTGCAGCTAACAAACGTACTTCGTACGTGATGATTTCGATCAAGTGTTTTTAAATATATGCATGCCCATACCCCTTTTCAGAGGCATCACTGAATGCATGTAACTCGATTGTGATTGGGTCGTTTACTATAACATGTCTGGAATTTTTAATAAAATTTATATGTTTCAGTTTGTCGTTATACTTTAGCCATTTTGTTTGTATGTCTAAAGAAATGGACTCATCCAGTCATAATCGTGTTGCCATAATTCCTTCAAGATGATTAACAATTATCGTTGTGGGTGCCAATAATCCTAAAGGGTCGAATAGTTGGGCAGTAGTGGCTAAAATCGTTCTTTTAGTCACTCTTGTGTGTCGTTTTCATATTCCTTTATGCTGTAACAAAATTCATCGGTTGTTGGATTCCAACCAATCCCAAAGTTTTCTTTAATTTTCCATCAATTGAAGTAGTGTTGTCGTTTGTTTCACGAAGGTCCTGTACATTGCTGTTCCATTTTCTCAAATGAAAACCAGCTGTTTTAAGAATGTCGTCAATGTTGTATTTTAATTGTAGTGCTTCTTCTGTTGTATTTGCTCCTGTCAACAAATCATCAACATAAAAGTCGTGTTTGATGACTTCGGATTCTCTTGGATGGGTATTTTCTTGATCTAATCCTAGTTGATACAGTGAACGAATAGCCAAATAGGGTGCTGCTGTCGTTCCATATGTGACGGTGTTCAACTTGAAAAACCTTTGCTCTGCTATTTGTTTTGAATCACCTAAATCGTTAACATTATTCTTTAGTGGTATTCTCACTACAAACTTCCCATCCTTATTTCGTGTGGTGGTTTCTTAAGTATGTTTCGACATGATTTTCTTCACAAGTTAGATTTCGTTTTTTCGATGTCAATTCGTCTGTTTGCCAAAATCTTTCTACACTGTCATTTAAGTCATTTAATGCTAGTAAAGATTGTGTATTTTGTTCTGGTACCTTTTCTGTTCTTAGATCGCCTGCTATGATCCAGCCTAATCTTGTTTTTTGTAGTGTCGGGCAATTTTTCTCTCGAATCTGACCCACGCATAACAGTTGCCAGAAAATGCTAGCGCCTAAAAGTAAATCGATCTTTCTTGATTCATTAAAGAGAGGATCAGCAAGTGTGATATTCGATGGTAATCTTATTAAGTTTTTACTAAATGACCTTGCTGGTATGCTGTTCGTGATGCTTGGTAATACTAAACAGGTGATTTGAGTTTTGAAGTTATTGTAAGCGGATTGATAGTAATTTGAACTTTATATTTGATAGAGGTTACACCATTACTTATTCCAGTGACATTCATGTCGATTGGTTGCTTTTCTAAGTTTAGAAATCTGCACATTGATTTTGTAATAAAATTGGATTGTGATGCTGAGTCTAGCAAGGCTCTTAGTTCTTTGTATGTTCCTTGATTGTTTTGTACGTGTACAAGAGCTGTTGATAGCAAGGTTTGAACATTCGTTGCTGTATTTACTGATGAGCATGTAACAATAGGTGGAATCAACATTTCCGCTTAGTTTTTTCTTCCTTAACGGTTTCTTTGTGCAACAATGTGATGTTTTTTATGACATTTTTTGCATGTTGATTTAGATAAACAATTTGAATGAAATGTCCCTTTCTTAGACAGTTAATGCAAAGGTTTAAGGTCCCTGGCCTTTTCATTTCGATGAATATCGTTTAGCTTAAGAAATTCTTGGCAGATATGAATACTGTGTTCTTTCTCGCAAAATGAACAAGTATTATTTAATGTAGTGAATGTTTTTAATGGCTTAGAGTTAGATTGTTTGCGTACTACCTCTACCTTTCTTCTTGAAATTGTTTCTAGCGTATTTTGACGATTGTTTAAAAAAATTTTAGAAATTCTGATAAAGTTGGCATTTTTCGCAGCTATCTGCATCTGAACTCAATTTAAGTTCCCATTCCTTGTTTGTTGTAAAATCTAAATTTACTTGCTATGATAGGTACAATTAAGGCATTCCATTCATCTGTAGGTTGACCTAGTGCTTTCAAACACTGTATGTGATTTTCGGTTTGATTTATCAACTGTCTTAAACTTGAATGTGATTCTTTGGTAATTTTGGCAATATCTAATAGATTTTGTATGTGATCAGTTATTATGCGTCTTTTGTTATTGTATCTTTTTTGTAAAGCGTTCCATGCTATTGATAATTTTGTGATGTTGTGTCGTATGATCTAATAAGGTCTGGCAGGCTCATTTTTTAAACTGGATTTTAGATATGATAATTTTTGAACGTCTGACAGACTGTGATTTGAGTGTATTAAGGCAGTAAATGCATCATAAAATTCGCGCCATAACGTAAAAGTTCCATCAAATGTTGGCAATGTAATGGTCGGAAGTTTGACATGCATGTGTGAGTCGTGTGTTTGGTTAGAATTCGGATAAGTTTATCAGGTTGGTGTCGACACTAGATTCTGTGTCTTTCACAGTAGGATTTAATATATTATTGGCTATTCCTAATATTTCAAAATAAACATTTGAGAATGATTCTCTTTCGGCAACCTCCTGAGACATCTCCTGTCCCAATTCTAACGCAATCAATTCAATTTCACCCTGTAATTGTTCGAAGAGTTCATATAACGGTTCCACTTTTTCTTTTCTTAATTTTATGTTTTGTTTATCTTTTTCATTAATATTACTAGTTTCAACATTGTCTATGAATTTTTGAAACAAGGTTAGTTGTGATTTTAACGTTCCTCTTTTATGCTTTAACATTTTTTAGCTTTTGTACTTCGTCTGTCATTTTGAGATTGATTAATGTATTTAAAAAAGGAGTTAAAGGAAATGTTTTGGTACTTTATCTTGTGTTTGTAGGTGTATGTGTGTGATGAATTAGTTGCAAAAATGAGTTACTTCTTTCTTCTTTCTTGTGATTTCATTTATCCGCTTCGAAAGACATATGTGGGTATGAATAATTAAAATTCCACTTATATTCTGTCTTTAATGTGATGTATGTTACATATTGTTAGATAAACGTGAATTACATGACGGTTAGAAGTTGACTCTCTCAGTTTTGGCGGTAAGAAGATGACTCTACGTGAGTATGCAACCAAACGTGCATAAGCGAATTGAGGAATAACTACAAACACATATTTTTTTTTTTTTTAATTCAGAATTGTACTTATATCTAGTTATTCTATTTGCATTGCCATTGTATTGTTGTGTTTATCTCAACATAATGATACAGGATTAAGCAAATGTGTGGGAACACTTATTTTCTGCAAATCTTGCGAGAAAACGGACAAGTATGTGAAAAAGCACAAGCGAAGAAAATAATCGATTTTGTAAAACTCAAAAAAAAAAGTTTGTAAGTACCTTGTGAGTAGTAATTGACGTAAACTACTTTGAATTGTGAACTTTGTTACAGTTTAACAAAATTCGCAATTCCTCTATATCTGATTGATCAGAAAAACATTTCTATATATGTTTCTCTTCTGTCATTTTCATTTTTCAATGCAGCACACCATGCTGCCATTACGCAAGTTAATAATAAACCTGAGATCAAAATATTGTGTTATCTATTGATCTTTATTTATTATCTTAAATACATACACTATTTGTATACACTTGTGTTTGCGGTACCTTCGGTTACCATGCTTGTCCTGCCAATCTCAAAATATATCCAATGCTACCCCCCCCCCCCCCCCCCCCTCTTACATATCTATTTCTTCTATTTCTCGGGTTTCTTGTGGCCTCTTCTGTGGTCTTCATCTCCTTCCCTTTGACACTGGTCGGTTCTTCTTGTGTGGTAACTGGTAATTGATGTCTTTTCCGGTAACGGCTGCAAAAACTCTGTTTCTTCTAACCGTCTGTTGCTCAGTCTCCACCCAGTACGACCTTGGGCAAGTGGCGGGTTCCTTTACTGCCCCTCTCTTCATATCCTTGATCCATACTTTTCTTCCTCTCTCCAACTCCATATTTTCTTATTTTTATTTCCTCATGGTCTGGTATTTTTGGTTAGTTTATCATCATTTTTTTCTGGATAATCTATCTCTCAGCGTTCTTCCAAATAAACGTTACGATGGCGATGCCCCGCAAGTTAATGGTGTGTTTCTGTAGGTTAACAAAGCAAGGTAGGGATCTTCATTTTTACGTCAGATGTTCTTGATCAATTTCACAGCGCTTTCTGCTTGTCCATTCGATTGTTGGTATTCAGGACTGCTGCTATGCCATTTACACCCATATTCTTTTGCAAATTGCCTAAATTCTGCACTGGTAAAAATTGTTTTCCACAATCTGTTCTCACGGTGTTTTGGTATTCCGTGATGCGCGAAAAATATCTTTGAAAAATTCAATAACCTTCTTACTTGTTATATTTTTAAATTTCCTAACTTCAGGGTATTTCGAATAATAGTCTTGTATCACTAAATAGTTTTTATTGTTATAGTATGTAATATCTGCGCCTATTATCTCCCATGGCCTATTCGGAACTGTAGGGATCATTGATTCGATTACCGGCTGTTGATGTTTAATACATATTTCGCATGCTTTTACCATGTCATCTATATCTCTTCCTATTCCTGGCTACCAAATTGTACAATCTGCTGGGGCACGACATCTTGTGATTCCAAAATGACCCTCATGGATTATTTGGAGGCAATGTTTTCTTAATGTTTAAGATCCTATCCAAGTAGTGTAAGATATCGTCCTGAATTTTTAAATCGCCCTTATATTTCCAACATGTAGTCACTAAAGTATTTATTCTATGTTTTTCTGGCCAAGATGCATTGATATAATGCTTAACTAATTTTAATCCCCCATCTTTCATTTGTTTCCTTCGAATTTCCTCTTCTGTACATAATTCAGAGCTGACTTGATATGCAGAATCGCCTAGTAAGCAAAATTTTCCATAAAATAATCTATCATAATTATCATTAGTAATCTTATATAAACTTGATTTCCTGAGCATTTTTGCATCGTGTATGGACCCCGGTTCACCTACCATAACATCGATAAATACCATATGAACATTGACAGTGCCTTGGAGCAGGATAGTAGGATAACCTTTTCTGTTAATGTGATCATTTCCAAAATTTTTTGGTCTTATTTCAATGTGCGAACCATCTATGGCTCAATAATATTTTTTAAACCTTGTTTTTTTTTTTTTTGCAAATAAAATTGCATTTTGCCTAGCTTCTGCTTGTGTTACGGCCATTTGATATATTGCTCACTAATGCTGACTATATGCTGAAGAACACTTTTTTACAGACTTATAAGCACAAACTTAGTGTCACTCCAAACCTATCAGAAATTTGTCGAAAGCATTCCATGTTGGCTAAATACCAAACTGTCATTAAAACGGATTTTTCTGCTGCAAGTTGTGGTTGTCCTGCCGTATAATGTGTCATTGTTGAGTTGTATGAATCTAAAATTAAACCACATTTAGATATAGTATATTTACTTGCTGTGCTCATTTTTTTGCCTATGATTTCTTGAATGGATGACCCTCTTCGTGCGAAAAGTGTTCTTTAAATTCTACATCTGTATATTGCTAATTATTTCATGATAATTTATAATTCTTGTTCTCGATATTCTGTGTGTATCTTCGTCGTCTTCACTAGAGGTTTCTAATGCATCAAGGGGTTTCATTAACTCATTCTACAAACTGCAAGTTATTTGTCTAACGTATATTACCAAAACAATTTTATTACCTGTGCAAATTCTACAATCTCATTCATTTGTTCTACCATGATTAGGACTGTATTTTAAATATTTTTATACCTTAACCCGCCTTAACCTCACTTTTGCGTCTGCGTTATATCAGTACATGATGAGTACCACGCGCACGCATAAACAAATCCCGTTCTTCTTTTGTGCGTTCTTTTCGCAATACTAGTTGCTGAACATGATCGTGATAAACATTCAATCACATTTTGAAAATCATGATTCAGAAATTTACAAATAGAAAGCAGCTATTCTTTTTTTCGAAAAGTTTTTCATAAGGCGCTGAATGTATAATACCATTTAAAGTATTGCTGTCGCCATCTCCAATATAATGGGTATACTTTGTTCCGTGTAATTGTTTTGGAGCGTTTTGAACACTTGAAACAACGGAATCGACCTCCATTTCTTCTGAAGAGCCCTCGTAATTGTTTTGGCATGCTTCTTTTGTTCTTCGTGCCACTCGCATTCAGTCGTGCCAAAATCTGCAGGTTTTGCAATATTTTGATTTCATCTCTATATCAGTTACTTTAGCCGGTAAGCAACCAATTAAGGATATTATGCCGTAAAAGCAAGTATGGGCAACCTTTGACATGTTCTGGGCCAAACTTTAGTGTGCAAAATACGTTCGCGAGCCGCGTTTAAACGGTAGTGCATTTTTAAAGTAGTGTTTTAACGTAGTGTTCATAATTTTTAGCGATAGATATCAGACATGAAATAAATACGACAATGTTATTATAATGCAATTTATTAAAATAAGAAAATGGAAATGAAAAAAGTAGGTACAACATTATAATGAAATCGTGAAATTTGGAATTATTACAAACTACGAAAGTTAAATAACGACAACAAAATCAATGAGAACCTTTGAGCTTGAATTTGGGAAATTAATCCATCGATGTTTGGATGAATTCCACTGCTACAAAGACGTAAAGAATTTCCAAATTATCGTCAGTCAGCCTTGTGACGTTGTTTTGATTTATTAACTTTCATCATTGAAAAAAAAACTGTTCGCATTTATAACTACTGCCAAACGCACAAATCAATCTTCTTGCGAATTTTCTAAGCTCCGGAAAATGGTCTTCTTCGAGGTATTTTTTTGTAGAAATCGCACAACTCCACGTCTTCAAATTTAGATTTTAGGAGTGAGTTTTCTTGAAGCTCAATCAACTCCATTTGCAAGTGTATTGTAGCATTTTGTACATTACTTTTTGTTGGAGTAGCTAATAAATTGAAACTGTCTTTCATGTTTTTAAAATCGTTAAATCTGTTCGAAAATTGCTCCGACAGTAACTTGAGTTCTTCAGCATATTGAGCCATAAGCAGTAATTTCATACGCAGAGAGCGTGGTGAAAATGGTAACTGTTACAACAGCAACTGTGCCTCCCACAAACGGATTTTGTTTGAAACGCTTTCAAATCGGCTGTACAAATCATTTACTCACTGTCCTTGTTTTCGAAGTTTCAAAGTTTAAACCATTCAAATGGCCTGTAAGGTCGACCAGAAATGCTAAGTCACATATCCATTTTGGGTCACTCAATTCAGATAGTGGTTTATCTTTTATTTGCATAAAATCTGCTATCTCATTTCTAAGCTCGTAAAACCGTTTCAGCATTTTTCCTTTGCTTAACCATCTGACTTCACAATATGTTACGTCGTCATATTCGGCTGATATCTCATCCAAAAACGCCTTGAATTGACGATGGTTAAGCCCTCGGGGATCGAATAAAATTGATGGTTTTTACTACCACATTCATAACATTCTGGAGTCGAATAGACTTAGAACACAAGTTCTGTTAGTGGATAATGCAACGAAGGACTATTAAATCATCTTTTTGCACATTTAATTCAGTTGCTTTTTCATACAAAATTCCGATGAAACCTTTACAATAAGCCGACCATAGAAGGTGCACCAATCTGTGCATACATCAACTAATTTTGAACCATGGCAAACTAAAACTTGTGATACCTTTTCAACTTATTAAAAATGTCCTCTCCTGTAGTGGTTCCTTCTAGCGGCTTTAAAGCAAGCAATTCCTCAGTAACAGTGAACCTCTTTATATCACACCTCGAATAAATATAGCCAGTCGAGCTGTGTCAGACAATCGGTGCTCTCGTCTAACGCTATGTAAAATGATATCAAAACCAGCCATACGGTCAGTCAAAGTTGTTTTTATATTCATTAGCCATCATTTCTAATACGTCGGGCAACAGTTCGTCTTGACAAACTATTTTTTTCAAATTCATTTTTTCTTTCAGGACACAAAACACTGCAAACTTCTAACATACACTCCTTTATAAATTCTCCTTCGGCAAATGGTTTTACATGACTTTGCCAATTTTGAACTACACTATAAAACTAGCTTGTCACAACATTATGAGTTGTGTGTGTCTTTGTTTATGAAACATTGCTGCGTGTTTTCCAAATTTGCGGTAAGCTTCTTGATTTTGTCTTTTTTTATTTGTCCTGTCAGTGAGTGCAGCATCGGATGCTTAGTTGAATAATGGCATCTTTATATTTGAATTCTTTCATCACTGAAATGGATTCAATTACACAGCAAACAAATAGGGTTTACCATTGTGCAAGATAAAAAAGAATCTTCGGCCATTCTTTCTTGAAACTGGCCCACCGGTTGCAGGCGCGTTGTTGCCTCAAATATGCGAAAGGGAGAGAAAATTCGCCTGAAACTGTGATCAACTTCGGGCTGTCCTTTTTTCGAGTGAGTATCGCTTTCTCTTCTGCTGCAGCTGCCCTTTGCATGCTCGTAGTACGCATCGGCTTTCGTTGCTTATGCAACTGCACCAAACAAGCTTGTCATAAAAAAGAATGATATATTGGCCGCGCCGCCAATTCCAAGAACGCACAAAACTTTTTTATACTATGTAAACCTACACTTAATAATCGGCAAGGATAACTCTGCGATTAATTTCATACCCATTTTTTACATAAGGGCAAGTAGGTATTTCAGTTTTTTCGCAGTTCTTGCAAGAAATCACGATTTTCAAACTCAAACCGCGTGGGGCCGTATTGGTTCGAGGCGGAAGCAGATGTAGAAGGCGTGAGTGCATCAGCAAAGAAACTGCGAATCTCAAGTAATTCGTGTGATGTTGATATTAACGCCAAATTTGGCTACAGATTCATAAATTTCGTATCTTTTATGAACGTCATTGCTCAAGTGCTTGTTTGCAAAAAGTGCGGCGGAGATGTAAATGTAAATGTTTACATGTAAATGTAGATGGATGTCGAATAATCTGAGTACTGTGCTCGAGTGTCTTGTGAATTGTTGGAGTCATTTCAAACAAGCATATTAGATTTACTAAGGGGGTTTAAGTTTCGACAGTAACTTTTCAAACTTTTCCAAATACGATTTCATATCGATGGTATTTTGCCAAAAGGGCGATTGCACCATAATCGTTGTTTTGAGAAAATTGGGCGATAACTGTTTTGGCAATTATGCAGCCGCCCAAATTGAAAAAATGTAGTCACACCTTTCAGATTAATAATAAAATGAATAATCAATTAAAAAATATAAAATTAGATGTACTGTTAGTTTAAAATTTATATTTTTGTGGATATTCGTCCTTTTTTCCAGAATAGTTCTGGTGGAAGTGGTGTATTGGCCCCAAGTTCGCCCTTTTGTTTAAGTCTTATATACACTCGCCCATACGTCTAATCAAGCCTTGGTGAGAGCTTTTATTGTTTAATTACAATAAAATCATTATAATAGTTGCAAAATATTTCAATAAAAGTCGAATAAGAAAGAACGTTTTTTTTTTTAAATATGAAAATACAAATGAAATTAAAGTAACAAAAAACTACAAAGTATACTAAAAAAAATCAATAATTAGGCGCAGTCTCCGTCCTCTTCATCGGCCTCCAATAGCCGATCTTCCACGTTTGGTCTAAATGCCATAGAGAGGTACTCATGGTGATACTGCGAAGATACAGTTCCATTTGTGCACAACTTCCTCAATCCGTCATATTTTTTTGACGCTATGGAAAGCTTTGTCTTATACACTCGCTGTGATACGTTCATGTTTGTAGAGGCTCTTCTTGTTTTATTTGGTGACAAACACACTTTCAATGACGGGGAATTATCAGAAAATGTTGTCTTACAAATAAAATGATCTGGAATGTCTTTACTGAATAAAGCTCTTCTTATCATTCAAATTTTTACAATCGTGGCGCTTTTAGTTTTTAATATTTTGGGGAAATCTCGTTCAGGTAATGACTTTAAGTCTAAGAAATCTTTATGAGTCAATGTTAGGACATCATAAGTAAAGCAAGGTGCTTCGCGTTCCTAACGAAAAACGCACATACGGGTGTTGATAGAAAAAGCACCCGATTGCCCGTATAAATCCTCTAGTTGTTTTGACCGAGTAAGAAAAACACACCCATGTATAAAAACTACATGCACCCGTAAATCACGTGGAATATTTCAATGCACAGCCTGTGGCACAGCGATGACGCATATCACTTCTATCTAAAATATTGCTGCAGTTGGTCAAGCAACAGGGGACTAAATAAATTGTGTTATTTTTATTTCTCATTGTAATTTAATAAGTTTTTAGAATTTGTAACTACAATCATAATATTTTCTAGATTTTCCTCTGTAGATGAAGTTCTTTGACATGTCAATACAGAATTGTACGTTGAAAATGGTCTTTCTACATCCCAACTTGTAATTGGATCGTAATTGAAGTACGGAATGGTATCATAATGATTTAATCGCAGCTCTAAATTAATACCTTTTTCGCAGAATTGTCTTAAAATGTGTAAGTCAGGATTTCTATTAAGTATCGACTCAATTTTTTTATTAAGGCGAATAGAAAATTCTCCTGGTGTAGTTTTTAGTTCATTAATTAGTGAATCCAAAGCATTCAATGATGCCGATAATGCCAAATTTTGTTTTTCGAATTGTTTTATGGATATACTCAAATTTGAAAAGTGTGTACTTATATATTGCAATTGTTCCTGCAAATGCGGAAGTTGGATAACCTGTTTACATTTTGAAATACTCTTGGCATTATCGTCCAAAGATAGCAGTACGTCCTTTACTGAATCGAAATGTTTGGCGTAAAATGAACTTGTGTCTACCCACGTTTCCCATCTAGAAATTACTGCGTCGGTGGTAAAGGTAGAGTTGGGTACTTTTCTTTATATAAAGTCTCGTGACTGAGATTTCAGGAAATTTTTTTGCATAAACTATTAAGCTATCTAGTATCGAATTCTTCTCGAACAAATTCGCAAATTCTATGTAAAGCATGCGCAATACATGTGACATGATACATATTTAGATATGTATGTTTAAGTAGTTTTCCTGCTTTTAGCATGTAGGTATGCTGCAGCATTACTTACAAATAGCAGAATATTACTTATGTGAGTGTCATTATTATCAAATATCTGACCTATAGACGCAATAATTGTACTCGCTACGGTATCCGCATTAACACGTGGAATAATTTTAGTTGCAATAAGATGTGGTTTTTGGTACTTCAGATGGGTGTAGGGTACCAACAATAATATTTAAAACATATCGCCCCATCCTATCGGTTGTTTCATCTGCACTTATCCAAATATACTTATTCTCCAAATGACACTTAATGCGATCTATTGTTTTTGTATACTTTTTTTTTTAAATGATGTTTCCCTAAGGTGGATTCATCTGGAATATGATGGTGAGTATATTTTTTCTAAAAAGTTTTTTAAAACTGGAGACCGTAAAGTATACAGAGGTATATTTGCAGATACAAAAGCTTCACATAAGTCGTCATTGAAATTACTAATGTCTCCTGTTTTTTCTTTACGTTGCCTTGCATCGATATGTCGTTGAATTACCGAAGGCGGATACAAATAATATTTTTCTTACAAACCCTACAGAATACTTCCTTGTTATTTACAATTGAGAATGTATCTTCAAATCCAAGTAACCATTTCTCTAAGGGTGCGACTTGCATATTCGAAGAACTCGCCATTGTAAAAATAAAAACAAACGGAAACGATGTAAAAAAGTAAAGGAAGCCCTATAACCTAAATATAATAATAATAAGATAATATAAAAATAAATAAAACAACTTTTTCTATAAACAAATAATAACGAATTCTAAACACGAACTAAAAGCAAGGAATATGTAAACATATATAGAGATATTTAATTCGATTTCTTTTTTCTTTGGTTGTAGCGGCTTAATATAAGACTTAAGTAAAATGAAACTCTCTTTTTTACGTTTCGACAAATATATTTGTCTTAATCATAAATAATCTGCAAAGAATTTATTACATTAAGAGGCTAATAACGAAAATGTATATAATACGGTTACAACTGGTTTTAAAGTTACGTACTTACATTCAATGTCATAATAAAAAATAGGCCGAAAATTGATACGTTAAATTTTGAAGATTAGTAATTACAAATTTAAAGAAAACTCCTTTGCATTCAATGACTTTGTGGACACTATCGACATTGATAACTCCGAAAAATTAATTTCCCTAGGCGTAGTTTCTATGTACACAAATATTCCCGTAGAATTAGCCCTTGAAATAGTAGAAAAGCACTGGGATACTTTGCAGGATTTTGCCGAATTACCGCTAAATAGCTTCTTAGAAGCGCTAAAACTTACTCTTTCCACAACCTATTTCCAATTTGAAAATACCTTTTATAAACAAAATGATGGTTGCGCGATGGGTTCACCGATATCAACCGTCATTGCACAAATAGTATTAGAAGATTTAGAAACAAACATCATAAACGGTCTCAATTTCAAACCAAATTTCTTTAAACGGTACGTGGATGAATGTATTGCATGTATATCAGCGTTTCTTATGACTGTTGGCCATTCTGATGTCCCAAAAATCACCTTGTTCTTATGCGCTCGTTCAATGGTAGCATGAACCAAATCTATGGGCATATATGAGTGACCAGGTAGCAAGAAATTGATGGAATTTTTTTTCAAATTTATTGAGGATTTTAGGAACCAGTGTATAATAAATAGCATCTGATGGTGTTTGTTGTTCTGTCCTGCACAACTGTCGTAATATAGTAAAAGTTCTTTAGTAGTGCCAATCTCATCTATGTGACGCAAATATTTATACATAATCGTACAAATTTCATTAGCCTCTCTCTTCCCGGCACATTCACCCCACAGGTAACATGTTTCCTGAAATACTTTCGTAAAAGATTAGATTATAAACCGCATACTTGCTGGTAAAACCCAATAAGAAATTATCCCCATTCGGGGTACTTAAGACCTTCTGCAAATCGAAACTTGTGCACAAAATTGTGCTATCCGTAACAGATTTTTTTTTGGTCCATTAGGGGTCTGTCTAATGACAAAAAATAAAAGTCATGCAATAGAAAGATAAAATATCAGAAAAATACTTACAGTGACTGGTTCTGTAGACACATTACTATTAATTGATGGTTTACCAATAATATCACGAGCCAATTCTAGCAGTCATTCTGTTCTATTCGACATAATTAACCACTTTTTCAAACGTATCGAATACGCAATGAACGAAACTAATTTTAGGTTATGCTGTCAAATTGAAAATAATGCAGGTTCGCCCTTTCGACGTTTTAACGTTGTTACATTCGCCCTTTTGGACGGATTGTTCTGAACACATTCGCCCTAAGCAAAAATGTATTGCTTTTCTAGTAACACCTTATATTCCACCACACATTCATCCTTTTGCTAACATCATCTTACAGTAAGCACTTATTTTTTGGTGCATAAAACTCAAATCGTAAACTTAGCGCTTTCGCCCTTTTGGTAAAATACCATCGATATGCCGAGGAGAGGGTTTGTAAGATAACTTGTTCGTTATCAGACTCTCGTTAATTCCAGTGATGGAAGCGGAAGGAATTCAGAAAACCTGCTGGCAGCATTCCCATCATTAATGTTGTCGGATCCTTGTTTTGGTTGATCTACATTAAGATCTAGTTTCATTTTGAATTCCCTTTGAACTTTAGATTTCTTGAATTCTTTGGATAGCTTGGCTTCTGCCGTTGTTAATCTTTTCTTTTCAACTTCTATTCTGTACGACAGAATCAGAAAAAATTCAAGACTGCGGATCCACGCATGCAATGTAGATAAGCCGAAACTGTAATTTTCGACTATATCAGGAGGAAGCGGGAGGTTACCTTCGAATGCTTAGGAGTAGCTTGACAAATGAAGGCAGGTTTGGGTGGACTTAGTATTTGTTAAAGCCTTAGCCACTTTACCATCGACCATAGTTAAAGCCAATTGGTGTTTCACGATTATTTCCTTTTCATCGATAACAACTGTGGTCGGTAATAGGGCACGAATCTATGCTTTAATAAGATCGGTCTCTAAAAGGATATTCGTTGTCGTTTTTTTTCAAAAGTAAACTTTATAGGGCGACAAAATCTGGTGGATCCTCGAGCGCTATTTTGCCAAGCGTAGTACTTAGTATTAGTCGGACAAAGATTAACGGACACAAACGAAAACCCAACAAGTATTGTCGTTCATAGTAGAATCAGAAAACTTTTGCTTATATCTACTCTGTCCCACACTTCCGTCACAACCCCATTTGCTAAATAAAGTAAAGTCCTTCTCCCCTACATCTACTCTACAGATAATTGCGAAGTTCTTGTATCCATGTCCATAATTCATATCTGATTCATATATTGAGAAAGAAATACAAATTTCATAAATTGCGGTTAGGAAAATAATGATTCGATTCGAGTTAAGACTCTTTAAAAACAAAAGTTTTTATTAACGCAATTTACAAAAAAAACAAACTATTCTGTGTCTACAATACGACTGACTTAACTATATGTAAAATAAACAAGTTGGTATTCTTCTTATCAGCTGCACGTGACGATTCGCATTGTTCCCATGGTCATCTCTCAGTACGGCCACAGTACGGCTCATGTTACTCCTTCCCGCTTAGAAAGGATCTTGGCGGCTAACGTCGGAAAGAGCCGTTGAATTCCTGGATGCTTTCCTAAATCTTTTATACACTAATACTTTACAATATTTGAAACTTATTACAAAAATTATTACAATTACAATACCAATAACAAAGTAATTTATTTTTGAGTTATTATTGACAATCTTTTCTAGATGTGGCAATTTCAAATTCTTAATATCATCATTCATCTTATTATAGTTATTTACGTTAATTTTATTTAAATGAATTGAATTCGTTTCTTTTACATCATAAATATTTGCATCCGCATTTGGTAAATTAAATATTTCACCTTTAATAAATTCTTTTTGAAAATAGAATCTTTCACTGTTTATTTGAATTATACAGTTTGGTTTTAATTTTAATAATACATTGCCAACTATTTCCAATATACCTATTTCACTACAATTATAAGATAGCTTAATTTTGTTAGGTGTATAAATCAATAATTCTGCTTGTCCAATTTGCTGTACTAATGTATCTTTTAAATATACTCTTATTTTTTCACATGTATCACTATTCTTCATTAGATTCAATAAACAGCTGTCGTCGTGAGGCAATGGTTCTTCTCCACATATGTAGACATCTTCTAATTTAGGGCATACATGTGTCTCCAAAGCATAGGTACTATTTGCAGTTAACAAATACGGCTGGGCAATAGGAATAATTTGTTTGTTATAAGGAATAGCATAAATATGATAAAAGTTATATATGGATTCGTATAATATAGGAACAGATATTCTAAATATAACTTCCTTACTACTGATGTAGTTTTGGATACTAAAATACATATAATAATTAAATGTATTCTTAAAAACTAATAATTGATTAGGATTATATAGGGATTTTAATTGGTAATTGATCTCCCTTATTTCATCTGCGGTAAAAATAGATGGATGTACTTTATTCATGCTTGAAAATATAATAGCATCTTGAATTTCTATTAATATGTTTAACATTATGTTAGTGTTTTGCATTGTGAGTTCATTAGCGTCTTTTACCATTTCGAGAAATTCTATTTGTTCCAAAATTGTAGTCAATGAATTGATTCTTTTGCTAATAATCATTTGATTATCTTGTACTTCTTTAAACGTTTCCGTTAACCGGTTTGCGATGGATTTTAAGATCGACATACTACATTCCTGTTGTTTTCGTAGATTTTCTTGATTTGTATACCATTGTTCCAATGCGGCATCAATTCGATTCTTTTCTTCGTTATCCATTATTCCAAATAACCAATTGGCTGCGTTGCCGACAATATTCAATGGTGATCTTTTATTTCTTATAAATTCAGGAAATATAGTTTTAAGTTTATTTTTAACTTGATTGATACTACGAACGGTCTGTGCGATTAATGAATATATTGATTTTAATTGACCTTCGTTTAATTGCCGTGTAAGATTTAGATTTTTAGTATATCTATGCCCTAATCTAGATACTGGGGGTTTGACTTTACTATTAAGTGTATCATTGACCTTTCTAATTTGTTCCATTAATATATTAACATTTTTAAATAAATTTTCAGCTTCAATTTTATATATGAAACCGTGACGCTTTTGTATTAATCTGGCTTCGCCTAATTTATATGGTAAAATGAAGTTGTTAATTTGCTTCACTTGTAGTTGGCTGGTTATTATTCTCAGCACCACTAATATTAGGAGTGTCCGTATTGGTTTCATCCTGCAACAAAAATTTCTTAATAAATTTTAAATTTTAATTTTTAAATTTTTTAAACAATTTTCTTCAATAGGGTATTGGACTTGACACAGCTGTTTATATGTTAAATTTATGATGGCCTGCAATGACAAATCGGCTCTAGTTTCGTTAATAATAACGTCTGCTTCAGACACACAACAAGCTTTTTTGGCGTTTTGCACCTTATAATACGGAAGATATAAATCGCGACCAACCATCAACGCATTTTTTCTTAACAAACAATACGATTCTTTAGTTAACTTACAGTCTACAAATATCGATAAAGCTTCCTCGGGGTATAGCGAGCGTACGTTATTTGAAATACTCGGCTTAGAGATATCTAATTTTGAAGAAGACAGACGTTCCAACATTTCTTTTACTGCGTTGGCAGCGATTCGGTTTCCAGATGCATGAAGGGAGAGATGGGCGGCATATGTCAAGTGTTCTGCGTCAGTATTTACCAAATGACTTATTTTTCTTGTTTTGATCTTTTCACTCGGGTCGGCAAAGCGCTTTTGAGAACGGCCTGCTCGAGTTGTGGATTGTTCTATCGCTTTCGAAATAGTAAATTCAAAATCTTTATCTTCGAGCCATGTAGAAAATTTATTGCAAAAAAAAATCTATGACACTTTTCCCACCTTTCGTTTATTTTCTTCGAACAATTATGTATAGAATTTTTTATAGATTTCAGGTCTGTTATTTCTTTTTCATTTTTGTTCCATAGTTGCAACACATACTTCAAGAGGCTTTCGTTTTTATCTTTTCTTTCCAGTTTCAACCATTCTTCTAAAGATTACTTGGAACAGTGAGCACGAAACCTGGAATCGATTCAAAATTAATAAATATTTTACCTGAAATCGTAAAACTTCGCAAAAAAAGACTAGGCGAAAATGAAAAATATATAGTTTGAAGATAATAATTGTAAAAAAATTGGCTTGAAAGCTCTTAGCCGTGAGCAAGTAATTCTCGATTCGAATTTAAAAATCTTTGTGTACCACGGATCATACATGGACAATTATGTAAATATTAGTACTTACTCGTCTCCTAACATCCATAATAGTGGCAAACAATACTAATAACTATCCCAATAAGAACATAAACGTTAAGAAAATGGTGTTCTTAACGGTAACCGAACGTTACGTAACGTTTATAAACAACGTTGAAACGACACATCTATGTTCCGATAAAAAACGTTGACAAAAAGTTATTTATTAAGCGTTATTTCACGTCATATGCTAATGTTATTTTACGTTTAATTTTTAATACAAAATATCGTTAAATAGAAACGTTTAGCACAAGGTGTGTTTAACGTTTAATAAACCACCTCTGTAAAACGTATAAAGTACGTTTATAGTGCTAAGTGACATTACGTCAAAATAAACGTTTAATTGCTAAGTGGGGTTCAACGTTAATAAAACTTCTATCAAAACGAAAAAAAATCTGTTTTACATGTAAGCAACCTCAACGTTAATAAAGTAAAAATCAAACCTTTATAAGAACTGATAAAGTGACATATATATCTAGATGTGATATATATGTCACTTTATATTTACAGTGTTGTTTTATGTGTTGATAACGAAAAAATGGCTATAAATTAAAAGTCATAATGTCCAATACTAAATTTAATTTTATTTTAAATAAATCATTCAATGATCATATCATCATCATCCCTCCCCGGGCGCAGGCATAATAATAACTCATGGCCACCGATGCCCCCTGTAATTGACGAAAGCTGTTGGGGACGTTAAGGCATGAATTATTATTATTATTATATTAAGCTCTTCAATGAAACATAATGCTTCTTCGGAAAAACTAAATGTAGTTACCTATAAATATAACACAATGCAAAAATAATAATAATAAAAAGATCATAGAACTTTTTACTAAAACTAAGAAAGTAACGAGGTTATTTCATTTATAGATATATACATTTTCCCTTTGCTGCACAAGGTCTTCTACTCAAACAGTCCGTCGGGGTTTTGGCATATTTCAACCAATCCTTCACTGCACTTTCTGCTGTATGTATGTATTGTTTAATTGTAACTTTAAATGAAAGACTCAAACAATGGGTATCATAAGTAACACCAAGGACTACAGGCTGTAAATTTTAGGGATGTATATATAAGTTAATGTTTACTTTGATTGGATTCCTAGATTTTTGTATTACAAACGAATGAAAGTATTTAATACTCACTGTACATTGTTACCATAGTTTCCGTATTATCTCTGGTTCCCGTTTTGTGAAAACTAAGTATTCCTTCCCTTCCAGTTATACTTCACTGCAATTAGAATCTCTTACACAAGAATCTAGATTAGAACCATCAGCATTCGCTAACCTATACATTTGAAAATAAAGTAAGAAGGTGTTGTATACTAAGAAACCAGGTTATTCAAAAACAAATTTTAGAATATAGTTAAATATTCTGTCATAGTTTCCTATTTTAAAGATGGCTACAATGCTGTTTTGCCAATTGCGTATATGCATATATATAATTATACGTGCAATGTGCATCGTATATGCAAAAACTAATAGACTAATTGATGGGTACCTACCTACTCACCGTTTAGTTAAATACACTGATTGCTACGTATCACATATTAATAAAAACTTTGTTTATAAAGATAAAGAAAAGTTCTAACACTCGACTAGTGTAGTAAACATGTGACTGCAAGTGTACCGTGTGCACGTTGCAGATGCTCAACAGGGGTGGAAGAGTTTATATGAAATAGGGGAGGAATGATACATTCACCAGTAGTGCAGTTTTAACACAATAATTGTTACCTATTGTTAAATACATTTTGCATTCATTTATGCAAAAGCACATCTTATATTAAAACAAACAAATTTAGCACCATTTTTTGACTTCATCACAAATCGAATTACATATAGGATTGCAGTTAATAGTTTTTCATATTCAACGTTGCTTTTAAACGTAGAGTAGACGGTGAAACTACGTTTATCTTAGTTATATCTAAACTATGCGTTACAGTTCAGCTACATAATTTTTCATTTTTCAACGTGTCTTTTCCGTAGAGTAAACGTGTAACTAAAACGTTTATTTTAGTTGTATTTAAACTAAGCGTACATTCCAGTAATATTTTTTCATATTTCAACGTGTTGTTTAACGTAGAGTAGACGGTGAAACTACAACGTTTATTTTAGTTATATTTAAACTATGCGTTACATTCAGTTAATATTTCTCATATTGCAACGCTTGTTTTATAATCTAAATAAAACGATTGCAACTACAACGTTTTTATTTAGTTAAATTTAAACTATCCGTTACATTTCTTAGTTAATATAACGTTTTCTCAATGTGTAGTTAAAAATTGGTTATATAATAAACGTGTTAATTATAACCATTAACGTTGTTTCAACCAATACAACGTTAAATTCACGTAAATGTAACTAACTTGTTCTCACTGGGTATTTTAATGTGCAACAAATACAAAAAAAATCCAAGAAAAGAAACAAAAACTCTTTGCTAAAACGAATTACTAATTTAATAGTACCCTTCACGTATAATTCAGTTACAATAACACAAGGAAATAAATATTGACATTTTGACATGACAGCGTCTTTGAGAACACGTTACTACACAGCTTCCTGTGTTCAAAAAGTGAGTGTTACGGAAACCTGCTCAACTTTTTCCGTGTCTCTTTTCCTTAAAGCCAGAGAGGTTCCAATATCGGAAGACTTCTGGAGTGAAGTAAATATAATAAATGAAATAAACATACAATAGATATTTTGAAAATACAAGAAAGCGTAGCGAAGGTTATACTTGGTTATACAGTAGTTAGTAGTAGACGGCCAGCTCACGACATTGTCATTTATGGTTGCCATGTAAAACCTACGGCCGTGTACACGCCATGCAATTATTATAATATAAATTATTTTTCATTTTTCCCAGCTTCCAATTAATATTAAACAATGTTTATGGGGTAAAATATAGATTCATCAATTCACCACAACAAATGGGAAGTAGATATTAAACAACAACTAATTGTATGTATATTAAAGTAAAAAGACAACAAGAAAATGTTTTAAATTTTCGCTTCAAAATAATTGCCATTACTTTCCCTGCACAGGTTTACCCTTCGCACCAGATTACTGTGTACCTTTTGCACTGAATGAAAATCACGAATGCACTGTGTAATTTTGATTTTTAAATTTTCCAAATCAACGGATGGTGTATCATACACTGTGTTTTTAATAGCTCCCCACAAAAAGTAATTCAAGGGATTTAAGTGGAGTGACCTACCATAATATCGGGCTTCGATTTCCGATCCAATGATCAAAATGCTGGTTTAAATATTCTGTAACAGCAAATGCATTATGTGATGCTGCTCCGTCGTGGTAGAAAATTATTTTACGACGAATTTCTAATGGTAGATGTTCCAAATAAGTAAATAAATCGTTTTGTAATAAAAGTGTAAATAATGTACAGCTGTCAATGTTCCTTTATAAAAATGTGGTCCCACAATGAAATTGTCTATTACACCACACCGTACATTAACACTGAATCGGTTTTGATGCCGCACTACTTGAGAATTATTTTCGGACTTTTCTACGCCCCACATGTTTGTTTTTTCGATTAGACATGCCGCAATTGGAAAAAAATTTGTTTCATCAGTCCATAAAATATTTTTATGAAAGTTCAAGTTTACTTGCAAATTTTGAATAAACCAGTTACAAAAATTTAGTCTACGTTGTGCATCTCCAGGATAAAGGGCTTGTACTGAATGAATTTTGAATGCTTTATATTTGTGTTTCTTTAAAATTTTATGCACGTAACCAATTGACAAAATCCACTTCCGCGCAGCATCTCTCACCGAAAACGAAGGATTTTGTTTAAAAAATCCCAAAATAATAATTTCCATATTATCATTCGATACATAGCGTTTCTGCCTATTAAAGGATCCCGTAGTTCGCAATCTATGACACAATTTCGCAAAATATGTGGCGTGGACATACAACCGCTGGGTAGCTTTGCGAATACATTCGGGCTGCTTCATGACTGTTTCCATTACACACATTATAGCACTTTATCATTTCATATTTCTCCTGATTGGAATATGGAATATAATGGATATAAGAAATTATAATTTATAATGTTGACATATCACGTCAAAATGCTGTTTTAAGCTGCTAAGGTTACTTATTCATTAAGCGTGTTTCCTATTTAAAAAAATACATGCTATAGTCGTATCTTAGCAACCAAGCGCTCTTTTGTTTTTTATGCCAGAGCACGAAATGCAGATGGAAAAGTACACGAACTTTCTCCATTTAATCGACTCTGTATCTCTAAAAATAAAAAAAGTTAGCTATTGTAGAATGTTCCCGTGAACACACTGGATATAACGCTCATAATATTTTATTCGGTTTTCCCAATCGTTCTTCCCAAAAGTGAATTTTTCTGGGGGGTGGTACTTTTTGGGCGTGAGTAGTGAAGGGCATTTCAGTTTTCGGGTACGAATCCTGATTTAGGTTATGCACTTATAATTGAGCCAATATTTCTCTCATTTCGTTTAACTCAGTTACTTCTTCATCTTGTATCTGCTCAAGATAGTGGGTTTCGATCCTCTTCCTGACGAACTTGACAACAATATTGTCATCTCGACGTAAATTTTAATAAGAATAATCAACATGCCCCTCCTCATCTTCTGAAAATTTTGATATATCTGAATTTTAGATCGTGAACTGTCACTATTGCTGGAATCTTTTTCTATAATTTTTCGTTTAACCTGTTTATTAGATTATGTAACACATTTTCTCTGATTTTTATTTTCCAGTTCATATATTTCACGTTTCTCGCTAGTGTCGGTAAGAATTTGGGAACATCCTTTACTCCTACCACTTTGTGTAAGCTTTCTTGGCGGAGCTTTAGGAAACGGTAAAACATCTTCCACGCTAATGATCCTGCCGACAGGTGTAGGCCTTGGTAAATTTGCTAACTGAGTTGAATTGGTTTTCTCTTTCTTTTACTTTGTAGGTCTGTGTTAAATTTTTCCATTTCTGATGGCACTGATTAGCATTGTATATATAACCTTGGCTTATTATGTCATTACTGACATTTTCGAAGAAATTCTTTCTTTGTTTTTGGTTACTGAATTCAGCATATCTGGTGTCAATAGCACTAATTAAAGCTAAAGTAGCATTATATTGCCACAATTTCGAATTTTCCTCAACATGTGCGATATAATCTTCAGATGTACATGAATTCTGTACTTTTTCATTTTTTCAGGCATCATTTAGTAATTGTAACGGTAATTAATGAAGACATAGATCTTGGCTTCCTTAGCGGCGGACCCCCTTGCCCGGGTTGATAGCCCCACTACCTGCGTAACGAGGCCCCCGTTGGCGGTAGCTACTCCAGGGGTCGGCAGTCTCTCAACTCTTGTCCCCTCTGCTGCTGCGGTATCCAACGCGTCATCTTGACGGCGGTGGCGCGCAGCACTGGCGGGCCCCCCTGTCGGTTCTCCGGGGTCTGACTGGAAGCCATTCCCGGGGTTGGCCCCGCTGTGACTCCTTCTCGTTGGTGACTCGTCGAAGCGAAGAAGTAGACTGGCACTGAAAAGTGCAATTTTTAGAAAGCGGACTCGAAGTGGAACTCGTAGTACCTCTTGCGACTGCTAGTAGATGTTCACTCGTCGGATGTCGATCGGTTTCTCTGTACAAATGTTAATATATGTGTATTAAATTAATATGTCTAGTCACAATTTCGTATCGAATCGCTCAGCACTCATCATACGTACTGCTGTGTACTGACTGAATTGAAAAAAAAATGAACTTGCAAAATGAAATTGACAAAGAAAAAGAAAATTTAAATTAGCTAGCTCAACGGATAAAATCTTTAAAAGAGCGCAAGAGAACAATTAACCTCAGAGTTACCCTCGCGAATTAAAACTTGAACTTAACTACGAAAAGCAAATTGTGAGTGAAAGAAAACTGACTTTCTTAAATACCCCAAAAATTGAAAAGGTTTAATTAAAAATAAAAGAACAGAATTTTCAACCCAAAGAAGATAATTAACAAGACAATCAAAATTTATTTTATAAAAAGGGTAAAATTACAAAATGGCAGAAAAAAAAAACCGTGAACTGAAGGTTCTGGCCAAAAATAAAAAAACTGCTCGTGATTCTAAATTACAATAGGACAATGCTATTTCCTATACAAAGCAAAAGATTTGATTGTTCAGGAAGATAATCCAATATCTTTTAAATTGAAACCACGTGGTTTCAAATTAACACAAACTAAATTAAGCGTGGACCAATTCTAGTAAATAACAAAAGAAAAATTTAAATGCAAGCACAAAGCTTCTACTCACCCAAACCGAGGTGATTGATAATTAAAAACGAAACAGGAAATTAGAAAAACGGAAAAAAATTAACTCTAATCTATAATGAGAGAAATTAAACCGAAAACATCTTCCTGCACAAAAATAATAACTGATCTTATATCTATAATGTGCACAAAAAGACAATTTATGCGAATTAAATTACGATATCAAAATGAAATACAAAATGGCAAACAATGATTCACAAAAATACGTGTACTCACGGTAACAGTCGACCAAGGAACTGCCTGACAAATTCTACGGCTGCGTACAACGCAAACGCACAAAATCTCCGACAAAATCTAGTAGAACAAACATTAAATAGAACTAGCAAACGCTAGATATCTTAAAGAAAGGAATTAATTAAAAACGCTTAACACCTAAATAAATAAATTAAACAATTAACTCTTTAACTAAATTTATACAAACTAATCATTATTGTGAAAATTCTCGGTGCAATGATTCAGCAGAACGGAAAAATTATGACAACAGAACTAGGCAACTTAAAATACACTCTGCGGTAACGCGGGTAGGCTACCACAGCAATACTTACACACGCACTCCACTGGATTTGACGGCACTATCAGAAAGCTGATGTGTGCGTTGTTGCACCAGTCGGTGTCTGCAAAAATCACACCCCCCGAGCTACAGTATTTTTGGAAGCGCGGTCAATCACGCCACCAACTCTCAGTGTGCAGTGATCTGTATGAAACAATGCTACCATATGGTGGCGCAACCATTGGGGCGCCACCGTAGCAGCTCAATGTGCAAAGGTCCTTAAAGCGATTGGAAAACAATGTGAATAACATTTGTTGGCTATCCAATCCTTTGTAATTTGGTACATTTTGCGATTAGGTCGGTAGCATCTAACTGGAGATATGGCCCAAACAGTCAAATAGGCTCTAAGAAAATCAAAAACAAAATTAATCTCGATGAAAATCGAAATCTGTGTACTGATTGAATTAAATGAAAAATCCAAACTGATTCCAAAATGAAAATAAAAAAAAAAATTAAAATTAGCTAGCTTAACGGATAAAATTTTTAAATTGAACAAAAGAACAATTAACCTCAGAGTTACCCGCGAATTAAAACGTGAATCTAACCACGAAAAGTAAATTGTGAGTGAAGGAAATCTAACTCTTCCAATTACCAGAAAAATTGAAAAGGTTTAAATAAAAATAAAAGAACAGAATTTTTAACCCAAACATGCTAATTATTTGTTAATTAGCATCTTTGCTAATTTATTTACTCAAATTTATTATACAAGGGTTAAATTACAAATTGTGCAGAAAAAACCGTGAACAGAAGGTTCTGGCCTAAAGTAAAACTGCACTTGATTCTAAATTAAACTAGGACAATGCTATTTCCTATACAAAGCAAAAGATTTGTTTGTTCAGGAAGATAATCCAAAATCTTTCAATTTCTATCCACGTGGTATCAAATTAAAATAAACTAAGCGTAAAACAATTTCTAGAAAATTACAAAAAAAAACTAAATGCAAGAACAATGCTTCTGCTCACCCAACCGAGGTGATTGATAAATAAAAATGAATCAGCAAATTTGAAAAACGGAAAAATTAACTCTTAAACTATAAATGAGAAAATAAAAATTAAAATTATCTTCCTAAACAAACAATAATAATTGATCTTATATCTATAATGTGCACACTTCAATATATTAACAATTACTACGAAAGAATTCCTTGATTGGCTATATGATTACAGAAATAAACTTTCAATATATCAAATGAATTACAATATGGCAACAATAATATACAAAAATACGTCTACTCACGTCAATAGTCGAACAAGGAACTGCTTGCAAAACTCTACAATCATTTTTCTTACAAAATCGCTCTCCAAAATCGTACAACGCAGTCATACAAACAATACGCCAATATACAATAGAATCTGCATTAAACCTACATAAGCAAACGATAGACAAATTAATGAATGGAATTAGTTTAAAAAAACTTAATAACACAATTAATTAAGGGTCGGTTTCATAATAAATGCACTTTAGCACTTTAACAAAAGTCTGTGCATTATTTATGGGACTTTAATTTAAAGTAACTTTAAAGCTTTAAAGTAACATTATGAAACTCACCCTAAATCATACAATAAACTCTTTAACTAAATTTATACAAAATAAATTATTGTGAAAATTCTCGGAACATTGAAATCAAACGAACTGAGTAATCATAACAACAAAACTATGCAACTTAAATACACTCAGCGGTAACGCAGCTGTCGAACCATAGCAGTATCTACAGAAAAATGTTTTAATGCGATTTTCGAGTTTCGGACGAAAGTACAAACTAAAACAATAGTCGCATCCAGTTGCAAAATGCGTGTACACTAATGTTATGAATTTATTTACAATTAAATATTCTATCTACAAAACCCTGCACGTATTTGCTCTTTTCAAATTGGTTCAAAGTTTGAAAGGTGTGTTGCAATTGCTGAGAATTTGTAGCTTCTAATGGAGAGGAGAAAATCAATAACGGTCTGGCGAAATTTCATTTGTTTCCTCTCGGTCAGATTTCTGAAAGATGGCAGAAGAGGCAGGAGGTAAGATGAATCAAGATCTTCAGGAGTAGGTTGCACTGGAGCACTAGATACCTGATCCATCTTCTGGAGGATCGAGCTCTGGTAAGACATTAACATCCTGCTCGCAATTTTCTTGTTCTTGTTTGTCATTGCCGGTTTTTTAAAACGACTTTGAGGCGAATCGCTTGCAAAGAACTTTCTGTCGGCGCATCGCTTGCCAAATCATGCTTAGCAGAGATGGAAGAATCTAAATCTGAGTTGGCTCTCTTGGTGACTACCGGCTAGATCTTGAATATTACCGGATGTTGAGCGCTTTTGAAGGGAATAACGTAGAAATTCTAGGGTTTCAGACCGCAGTATTGTCGTTTTTTTGTATTGCTCTTTTATATTCTTCCATTTTACCTTAATCTTAATAACTGCAAAAGAAGTCCCCAGATCACGAGTGGCTTAATAAAGGCAGTTAGCGACAGAATTTGTTTATAATTACTTTCAATTACTTAATCTTTCCAGCTATAAGCCATAAAGTGACGTATATCTATTCTGTTTTAGACACCTGGCTACGGGAAATACATTTACATTTACTGCCCTAAGAGAAGTTCTAAACTTACGCAGGCACAGTGGTATGAAATATCTGAACAGTTTTACATTAAGACGAACTGGCGGAAGCGTTGGCGGAAATGTCATGACAGTTTTTGCCACCCTCGCAAAATTTGTCTTCAATTGCCAATTCCAATTTCTTAAATAGAATTGAACGATCTTCTGTCCTCCTTTTGATCGTGTCCAACAGTTTTTCGTTTTTTCGTTGACCTGACCTCAACTGATTCCACTATGTTCTATCCACACTGACGATCTTGAGAGTCTGCCATTTCGTCCACTGTTTCAGTTGATTTCTCGAGATGCTTCCCCTGCGTTTCGTCTCTATTTTCGAACATGTCTTCATCAGCTACTTCGTCTGCTGCTTGCGATGAATTATCTTCCTCATTTATTGGCGTTACGTTGATTTTGGTTCTAAAAAACACCGATCAAATTTACAGTTATCGCAATAATTTACCTGTATGTGACTTACTTTCTATGTCTCGCCACACTTTCGAGAAAAGCTAGCGCATCCATGTCGTGGTTCGTCTGGCTGATGAACCCGGTCCTTTTTTCTTTTTCCAGTAAATGTCTTTCAAACTTTGCCATCTCTTCTTGCACTCCTCAACTTAAGCATAAAGCATGCATATTTTCAGTTCATTTCATCATCGTTTCTTGATCCACCAAATACTAACCATTTTTGCTTACCATCTGTGAAATTTCTTCCCAGGTATTATCTCGTACATTCTGATCCTTATAAGGTTATGTTTATCGTCGTAGAGTGCAGGCTGTTGAGCGACTTCGTTAATCAGTGTTTCATCTTCTTCTTTTGAAATTCGTGACCTTTATTATATTTCGCCATATTTAAATAATAATATCCAATATGCCAATAGGCACAACTTGACACTACATACAACTTCTGGTACTGCGATTAGCAAAACGTGCGCGTTTAAGTTGCTTCCGAAGCAAGTGAGATGCTACGTCTTTCTATGACTCCTTCTAGCAACAGAAAATAGACCACTCGCGTGCACACGCATAATCAGCAACCAGCGCGACTTATAGCTCTAGTCGTGTCGATTAATTGCTGCAGATAGACTGTACCTTTCCAGCATTGCATAAACCGTATTTCCCCCCGCTTATTTAAACCCGCTCTTTTACGAAAGGCGAGCTTGGTGCACTTAATCCATCCGATCAGCGAACCAGCTCCGATCCGGATTAGCCATCCCTAATTTTTAATATGGGTGTATAAAATAATCTACCAGACATAAATGCCAAATGGCTATTTATATTGAAAAAGTGTAGAAAATATGGAAAAAATCTTATACGTTTTAGAAAAAAATTGTTACCCTTATTTAAAAAAAAATGGTTCTTTTTTAAAGCTTTATTTCTATTGCTTTTTATGGCGGCATAAATCAAATTACGTTTATTGGAATTTTTGCATGAAATGTGGATTAGATGTTTTGAGTTTCAAACTTTAAAAATTAAGACGATTCGACTTAATAGTAAAATTAAGAATATAATCAAAAAAAACCATACATGAAATTGTTTTGGTAAACTTACTATTACAGAAAATATCTAGTTATAATTTTATTTTGTTCTTGTAGGATTTTTTCCACAGAAAGTTCGCTAAGAACTAAAGTTAATGATAATTCGAATATAAGAAAAAATAATACGAACAGTTGATTGAAATAAAATTTCGACGTAAACAAGTAGTTGACGTCAACTACAAAGGTTTTAATTCTGGAAATGTAAATCGCTGGGCAGGCCGAAAAGGTTGCGGCATCTTTGTCGCGCACCGTAAAGGGTATTATCTTTCGAGCCGATAGCGCTCTCCATCGCATATTACGATGGCATTGCATTTAAAGTGGATATGTTAGAATTGCGTCTGCGAATTCGTTTTACGAACCCGGGTCATAATTTTTTGAGCTAATTGTACCATCTTGTCAAAAGAATCAACTCCACCTTTTTTTAGAATTGTAGAAATTTATTATTTCAGGCTTCTTATTAGATGCGTCAATGCAATTATCAGAATGCAATGTAGAAAGCAATATTATTGAATTCGATTTTTTTTTTTTAAGTAAAAGAAATTAAGATTTTGTTCTCATTAAATCCAAATTGAGATGAAAGAACTAGCTTACTTTTTTATTAGGAAAAAAGCAAGGTAAAATTTATTTTATTTTTCCTTAGTGTTCCAGCAGTCGTAAGCTTGTAGTCTTCAACCAAGCATTCGACCAAAGGGATAGAGGTAAACCAATTGTCCATAATAATATTCGTATCGGTACCATGATTTGATAGATTGAGACAATGTTTTAACGTAGTAGAAGTGGATCTTGAGCAGGGCGAGCTTATTTTCCAATTTATATTGGAAAATAAGCTCGCCTATATAAATACATAAATAGTACGGGCATCACACATAGTAACTATTTTTATCCCATATTTGTCCGGTTTTGATGCAATATAAATACGGTGACATTTCCTTCGAAAGCTCAGCAGTTGCTCATCAATAATATAATATTTATGAGGAGTATAGTACTCGGTACAATGTGAAATAAATGAAGTTCACTGGCGTTGAATGGTGGCAAATTTATTCTGAGGATCACTAGCTGTCGTATCATCAAAGCATAAGAAGTTAAAAACGTGCTTTTACTCCAAATAAAAAATTGTTCACAACAAAATGTTCCCCAAGCGTCGCCTCTCCCTTCCTTCTGATGGTGGAAGGTATTTCTTTTCATAGCGTTGACGTACGTTCATCCCATTTAGACAAAGTTTCTGGATAGGTACGTGTTTTTTTCGCCTTGTTGTGAGAGGTACTTAATGAATGATGTAATTATTTACATACGATTTTTAATTCCATACTTTGTTTCACGTGACTTCTAACAATGAATTTTTTATTTTCGTGTCGATCTTTCAATAATCCCCAAGCTGTTTCGTAGTTTTCATGTGAAATTACTAATAACGGCAGCGGTTTTTAACGCGGCCCTTTTAACGCGATTTGCAAATGAGTTGTCTGCTCTTAGTGAATTATCGCTACGACTTTGTTAACGATATCTTTGGCTTTAGAAATTTTGTCGAAATCTTCTCGGCTTGACCTTGTGTTGCATCAAATTTATTTATTTTTTTATTTACTAGAATTATTCTAAAATATGCGTGTGTTGATTTCTGTTATTTTATCATGATTGTTAATGTCCAAAATAAATTTTGCGTAACGTGTGAGTTTGCTTTTAATTGGCTTCTAGTAAGTTTTAAAGCTTTTAATTGTGCACTTTCCATGCCAATCAAACTATCTAAATATTACCAAATGTGTGTAAACGAAATGAAGACATGTATATATAATATAAAATAGTCAAAAACTCTTTAATTACAACACACTGTTACTAATAAAACTATGAGAAGCGATTATATTTAAAGGGTGAAGTCGATGGTCGCCCATCACCGTTCGAACTGCCGGTCTCTTCCCGGCTTCGAGGGTGCTACGTTGACACATCGGTAATATGAGCCGCTAGACCAAACAAACCCTATATAAACAGTTCTTTTTATCTAACATATATATGTGAAATCTAACTAAAATGGTACACGTTACCAAGTAGAGGTTATTTAGGTAGTGGATAAGAAAAAAACGCTGCTATATCCGGTTCGATTGGAACAAATTATGCTGTGAAAATGGTTGGCTGATAATGTTTCTTGTTTAAGGTAGTGGACTGTATGAATTTTACTGAACTGTGAGTGTTTTAATTATTTTATTTTAATTGCACTACATGGAGTACGTACAAAGAACAAGTAATGAGTTGGTAGTTGGTACTACTGTCTAACGGACCTAGCGGTCTATTATTGCATTTTTTATAGGCTATACTGAACATTTAAGTTCCCGCCTATTTTCAGGACCATATTATCTAAGTTTTCATCAACCTTTTTTTCTGAATTCTATATACCTCAACATTTTCTTCAATTTCGGTATCGATCAATAGCATGGAATGGTATTCTGGCCGGAATTCTTCGTAGGAAATTTTATAGGGAATTCTCGACAGTTTTACAGGTAAAAGTAAGGATTTAATTATTTAGGAGTAATATCGATACTTTTTTAGGTAAACAGTTCGTGGAACTTGATATTTTTTGTATTGGTATTTTTTTTTACTCGTTCCAAGTCTATGTGATTATTTTTTGGATGTGAAAGCGTAAGGGTATTTTTGTTGGGCGCCCGGTGTAATACACCCTATACAGCTAAAAAAAAAATTTATATTTTATTTCGGAGCACAAGACTTCTATTTGGCTCCCCAGCCTCTCAAGTTGTGTGGTTCTCGAGTAATAAGAAAAAAACTTGGTCAATAAATAGCATGTTCTTCTATCAATTCCTCTATGTCTGCTTCGTTAACTTTCAAATCCATGGTTCTACTTAAGGAAATAACTACATTAAAAACGTCTTCATTTGTTCCCACATCACTTTCTTTGACAGCCTCAGGCCACTTTTTCCAGACTGAGTTTAAAATTCTTACAGAAATATCTCCCCACGCCTTGTCAGTCAGTCTTAAACAATGGAGAATGTTAGAATGATCTTTCCAGAATTCTTTGAGAGCCAATTCCGTGTCTGTGGTAACTTCAAAACATCTTTTAAAACTAGCCTTAGTATAGAGCTTTTTGAAATTTGCTCTATAACTAGCTGATCCAATAGCGGTGGTATTAGGAGGTAAGAACTTTGCTTCAATAAAGCTAAATGTTTTAACTAAATCTTCCTCCAACTGTGGTGGATGAGCTGGAGTGGATTGTCCACTAAGCTTTCTCGAGCAGACCTTTTTCTCGTAGGTATCTTTGTACTGTAGGAGCAAATACTTCGGTAATCCACTCTGTAAATAGTCGTCTAGTTAGCCAATCTTTATTATTAGCTCTCCACATTACACCGAGCTGATAAAAATTCTCTCGGGATTTTCTTCCAGAACAGCCCAGTTTCATCGCAATTGAAAACTTGCTCTGGCTTGTAACCTGCTATTAGTGCTTTAAATTCATTCACACACTTTTCGGCTGCTAGTTTGTTTGCACTAGCCGTTTCTCCATGTCTAACAACGCTATGGATGCCTGTCCTATTCTTAAATTGCTCAAACCTATCCTTTGCTTGTTTTAAATTCTTCAGTAGTACTGCATGATGGCATTTGTCGTAAAAGATCTTGGTAAATCACTTCAGTTGTCGGTGATTGATCCAAAGATGTAGCAGATTTTCCATTTCTTTCCATATTAAATTATGTTTACTTTTATTTGTTAAATTTCGTTACATGTATGTTCCAGCCATCTTGTCACAACTCTCTTCTCTCTCATTTCAAAAGTACGTTAGATATAAATGCCCGCGAAAAGTTTGAATTTAAATTTTAAATGTAAAATGCAAATAATACACAACACCATAGATACCCCCTTCGCCGCATTTAATTTCTTGTAATAATCTCCTTTTTTCAACAATTGTGCCTATAGTGGATTTGAAATAACAAAAATATGGAATGGCCATGGAATTTGAAATAGTTTTCTTTCACTACACGTTAACAGTTCACAAATGCTTTACCATAAATTCTGGCTCTTAATTAGACGTGTTTTTCCCTCTCCTTCTCTCTTTCTTGTCGTAGCACAGTGCATCTAAAACTCTCTTTTTTTCAAGCGGCAAAGTGTAATTACATAAATCGGTTTATTGTATACCAATCAATATTCGAATAGGCATCTGAAGAATACCGTATCGTATGTTTATTTTAATTTAAAAATATCCAAAGAAAATATTGGATTATATCACCAAAGTTCGTATGTCGAATTCAAATTCGACAATTCGACTCGAGGTTAAAATGTGGACTAAATAAAGTTCGTATCACGAAAAATTCGTACCCAGAGCGGTTCATAAGTCGAGGTACTACTGTAAATTTATTTCAGTTCCCATTTACATAGATTTCGTTACATATTACTTATTAATATAACAGCGTTCGGTTCCTCTCTACGCACTGCTCAGCAATAGGTAGCTACTCTTCAATAGTTTCATTTCCAAGTAATTCCAGATGATTCTTATTTCCGAAGTTATGCAATGCACAACATGCTCTAATGAAATGACTGATACGGGCATGTCCTTTTAGTTTTATGCAAACACACAATTATCGAAAACGTTGTTTGGGCAACCCGAAAGTATCTTCAATTATAACTCCACAAGAGCAATGCTTGGTATTGTAATTTGTAATACTTTTGTCGAGGTAGTAAACGCCCATTATCTTTGTAGGATATTAATAAATGATTGGATAATGGATATGTACTGTCTCAGAAATTCATCTATAAAACATTCATATAAATGTATTTATACATAAGAAAATATGTACCCTACTTATGTTTAAATGTTCTAGTTTGTTATAGAGGATAGAACATTTAAAAACTCTTGCATCATGTACTGATTCTAGGAAGCCAATGAAAATATCTATAAACTTAAGATTTTAATCACATGTACCTTGGAGTATTAGTGAATAATAATTAATCAGCAGGTTTATCAATCCGTATGTGACTTCCATATACAGCACCTGTTGAAAATACTCTCATAACATTAATTCTAATAACAATATACCTTTACGTATCACATTTGGAAAACGTTTTCTTTGAAAAAAATAGTCCTCTGTTCTTTCTTTTCTTTCATTATCTGACAATTTAATACAAATTGCAGCAAGCTCACTGAAAAATATTATTGTTCTCGTAATTACACTATGTAATGAACTTAAGCTTAAATCAAAACGGTCAGCCACATCACGAAATGAGAAAGTTTAATGTCTTGCAAACCATAGAAAAATTATTATATGCCGTTCAGGTATTATATTTGCTCTAGAATTGGCTAAAAGCTACAAGTGAATGATACATAAAGGTAAGTTGTAGGTTCTTCATACCTTTTTTTTAACAAACTTTGATAAATTGGTGATACAACAGTCTTTTTAGCAAGTTTTATTTCTATGTGTTCTAAAATGTTTTAAAAATTCTTCATCGGTATACCTAGGAATAACCTGCAAAAAGTAATCATAAGTATAACTATTGATTAATTGATTTTGGGTGTTGTTTTACCTCTGTAAAATATTTTTTTCATTGTATTTCTCTTTTTGACACGTCGTAAAACAGCAACTTCTATATCTTCGTCCTCGCTTGGCGAAGACGTTTCCAGGATCTGGTCACCATCATGAGTAATTACTAAGATATAAGTATCGAATTCTTTATTACTAACCCTTCCCCAAACAATTTAAAAACAAACCAACCGATCAGTTTAAGGTTAGGGTACGTACAAATACTGTATTTTCTACAACCTACACCTTTGAATAATGAAAAGCCTATTCTTTTGTATCTATTTAGTGCAATTCTGTACTATTCAAATTTACCACCGTAATCACGTAACATTAACTTTAACAGAGTACTCTTATGCTACTCTACTTATGACAAACGAACGAAGCTAAAATAAACAAGCTGAGAGGATAACCTAACTCGTAGAAATATAGCGATTCCGATATGTATATGTTGACAGCAGATCTTAACAACTTAATAAGAATACATGATCGAACACTCACCTTCGAGGAGGAAAATAAGTATAAGGTTCGTTTTGGTTCAGCAAATTAGAACCGTTCTATTACTGTCCAAGAACTGCGCGTTTAGGATGCGCAATAACAATAATTCTGAACCGGTTTTGAAATGGTCTGCTATAAAACAAAACATTATTGAACAGTAACAGAAAAGTACTCTGTATTACCGACGCATATTTTTGGTTGGTAATGTGTAATATTCATTTGTAATTTAGTAGCAGTTGGTATACTCTGAGGCTGGCAAGCACCTGTCATCTGTCACGCCTGTGTAAACACCTTGTAACTCTTGCAGTGACATAGGCGTCAAATACAATGGTTTGTTGTTGGCTGTGATTTGATTAATATAATAACGATAAAATATGGATGGAGATGGTCACAGCAAGTAGAAAGTTTATCTTAGCCTCGTATAAGTGTTTATGTATTTACATTTCAATCTGTTTAGATGAGTTTATTGATGAAGAATTCCTATGCTATAATCGTGAGGATGATAGCAACCACAGATGTATACTATTGCTTATAGATCTCTACAAAACCTATCGTCCCAAAGTAGGAGGATTGTATGTGAAAACTTTAAAGAAGATGTGGGAAATAATTGCTGAGAAAATGAACAGCCACGATTATAGTTTCACAGCATCAAAAGTAGAGAATAAATGGAAAGTGTTAGAACGAAACTATAAGAAAATTGTAGACAACAATAATAAAACTGGACGTGCTCATAAAGTTTTCCCATATCAACAGCAATTTGATGAGATGTATAAGCAAAAGGTTAGTATACATCCAAAATTCCTACTATCAGCCGAAACACAAATAATAATGCCTGTCAGGAATGAGTGCCCGCCAGGCCCATCTTCAAGTAGCGAGGTAGTTGAGGCAACCGAAACCACTCACGAAACTCATCCATCGATAAGTACACAAGATGTTCCAAACATAAGTATTTCAACACCAGCGAGAAAAAGTTCTGACATAAAAAAGCAGAGAAAGAAAGCTGTCACATACCACAATAGGAATGAAATCCTTAAAGAAATGAAGGACAATTTGAAACATTTCTATGAACAAAAAATTTCCTTGGGAAAAGAAAAACTGGATTTAAAAAAACAAAAGTTGGAGTTGGAACAATCAAGGCTAGAAATTATACAAGAACATAGTAAGAAATTAAAGCGATTCAACAGTATATGGGCCAACAAAGAAAATTTTCCAAGAAATCCCTTTATATGATTACCGTAAAATGCGCCAACTTTGCGCCACTTTTCGAAGTTTTTTAAGCACATCTTCCTTATTTATTGAGATAAGGGAATGGGAATTTTACCCAGTATAATTACACATCTCAGAAATGTACTTTCGCTGCTGAAGAAGAATTCTGATAGTAAGTCGAGGGGGGTGAATTTTTTTCGTGTGGCACAATGTTGTATACATTAGTGCGTCAACATTGTGCCACTTGCCGTTTCTCGTTTAAAAGACGTGTTAAACTCGCCCCGGTACAATGTTGGCACACTAAGTTATTCACGATTGAAAACTGTTTGAAAAATGTTATTTTTGTGTTTATTTTTTAATTTTTTTTGTGGGGTTTTTGGGGAAATAAAAAAAAATACTTGAAAATCGACATTTTGTTTAATCTTTTAGTGGAAAATAGTAACAGTTGTCCTTATGACTTCAAATTAGTTTGATATAAATTATCTCCAATTTTTTGGGGGGGATTCAGTGTCCTTTTATTTGATTTTTGCGGTACCAAACAACGTCAGGGGGATTTGCCCCGTCCAAAATTTTCCTCTTTTTTCATTGCAGAGATTTCTGGTTTCTTCATGTTTCTCATCATTGGACATTACTAATCCAGGGTACAGCTTTCCGCTGTACTGTACAATGACAAATTTTTCCTCTGCCGGTTTTTCAGGACTCGGTTCTGGTTCGTTTTGTGGCATTTCTTCAGGGTCAGATTGTGCGATCGCTGACTCATTTTGCACAATCACTGCTTCCACCCTCTCTTCTTCGCCTTCTTCATCTGTTCTTCCTGCTTCATGTATCTCTTTGGTGGTCGTCAGTTTCATCGTCGTTATTGTCTCTAAGTGACTCGAAATAATCTGTGAAGCTATCCTCGCTTTCAGCATAAGGAATATCACCTTCACTTAGCTCCTCTTCGTCAGATGTCTCGCTGTTTCGTCTACGCCTTTTCCGAGGAGCAGTGGTATCTTGTTTTTTCTTACAGTGAGATGTCTCCGTACGGACTGAAGTTGATGGTTCAGCTGCATTCAGGTTATTTTGTAAATCGGCAACTGTGATGGCTTTTCCAGGGGCAACATTGACCTTCTTCGTCCTCTTGCGCGTTGGTTTGTCAGTGAGCTGCTGTCTCGTTCTCTGGAGTTCAGCAATAAAAACTTGAGTCACATTTTCTGTAACTTGTGTATCCATTTGCAGCCTCCCATCACATAATTTCTGCAGGACATGGTCTCGGTTGAGAGGAAAAATTCCAGTCCCCTTGAAACCAGATTTCATGTTCTTCGCAAGGTTAGGTCCCAACGTCTCCATCATTTTTGCTAGTTGTCTGGGAAATTCGGTTTTTGGAAGAGAAGCCGAAAACCTTCCTGCGGCGGTTTTTTTCCACTCGCCCAGCACTGTCTTCCAAACACGCTTCAAGGGACCGAAAAATCCTACGTCAAGTGGTTGAAGCAGGTGTGTGGAGTTTGGGGGGAGTGCAATAAACTTCACATCATTTCTTTCACACAATGTGATCACGTGGCTACTCAGGTGGGAGCTCAAGTTGTCTCCCATAAGCACCTTAGTACCATGTTGTCGCCTTATGACTGGCAACATTGTGAATTCGAACCAGTCTTCAAATGATTTAGTGTCGAACCAACCACTTTTGACCGGTTGAACCTGGTGGAGGGGGCGCCCCTTGAACCCATTCAGGTACACATTGTCTGCCTTATACACTACATATAACGGGGCTATTTCACCTGCGGCATTCCCACAAACATAATTGAAGTGGAAACTTTGGTAGCATTCTGAATTAGTTTAGGTGTTTAGCCCCTCTCCTGCACAAAATTTGGTGGAACCAGGATCGTCTGTTTAAGTTAGTCTCATCGTAGTTCCATATAGCCTCTGGGGAAATACCCTCGAGTTCCACCTCAATATTATCAAAAAACTCATTTACTGTGGTGCTATTGATACCTGCACGATATCGTGAAATACTCTGTGACATCCTTTGGCTAAGCTGTGAACTATGTCTTTCACGAAATGATCTTCCCCAAGCTGCACCAGGCATATTTGCTGTAAACGCATTCACAGTGCGACCAACTCGATCAAGGTAAATTTTTACCATAATTCTCAAGTCCCAAAACTGTCATTGGAACCCGTAGGTAGCCACAGCAATAGTGTGTGCACATATCACCTTCTCCTCATATTCTGATAAAGCAGTTTGCCTACCTGGCTTACGACGCAAAACCTGAGAGTCTTCACCACCATCACCTTCTTTCTGTTCCTTCAGCTTGTTTGAAATCGTGTTACGATGGATTCCGTAACGTTTCGCCGCCTCTCTCACTGAAATCTTCTTATCTTTGATGGCTTTTAAAACACTCGCTAGTAACTCGTCGGTGTAGTTTCGATAGGGTCGCCCACCAATCTTTCTCCTATCTTTTCGCCCCATGTCTGAAAAACGCCAAAGATAAATTCCTACAACCATAAAACTATTATGTTACAGGAAAAAACAGCGAAAACTATTGAAATAATGGGGTTTTAGTCATGAAACTGGTGGCACAAAGTTGACACACGTTTCTCTCATTTTACATAACCTTGACACCACAAATAAACACAAACAACCTATGAAATCGCCATTGGGCTATTTTACCCTTAATACTATAGTAATACAATTATTAACTCACCGGGAATCAAAAATATTCGGAACAATGTGTTCCAGAGGAGACTCTCCCACAGATTTCAAATACTAGAAAACGAACACTGATCGTGTGATTTTATCCACAATCGCGTGGTAGCGACGATAAGGTTTCGAATGCTATACTTCAATTCTTGCAGGTCACTGCCATCTTGTGATTTTTTTTGGAAGCTTCACCGTAACGGCTAACTTAATTACAGAACTCTTCAGCTCAGAAATCAGCAGTGGCACAAAGTTGAGTCGCCGGCACAAAGTTGCCGCATTTTACGGTATCCTCTACATCTTCTTGTGATATATATCTGCAGAAATATTTCTGTTTGTTAAGAATTTTATTTGTTAGTGTTATTTTTATTTATTTTGTTACAGAAGTTAGTTTTTCTTTTATTATTTATTTGTGATATATCTGCAGAAGTATTTGTACGTTGGTTAAGAATTTTATTTTTTTTACTATTACTTATTTATTTTGTTACAGAAGTTAGTTTTTCTTTTATTATTTATTTGTGATATATCTGCAGAAGTATTTGTAAGTTTGTTAAGAATTTTATTTTTTTTACTATTACTTATTTATTTTGTTACGGAAGTTGAATTTTATTTTGCCATTATTTATTATACAATTTTGTTATAGATCTATACTAGGGTATTGAATAAAAGACTGTTATATTAATAGAGGATAGTTTTCATTATAATTCAAATGTAATCTGAACATTAGAGAACATGTAATTTTAAAAAAAGCTTAACAATTGCACAGACAAAATTTAATAGATAACAAAACATTATATTGATACAGTATATTTGTACCATGTTACTCATTAAATAACAAAGTAGCTATGTAATTTCTCCGTTCGTGCCCTGGTACATTTTCTTGTTCGTCATTCTGTACTTCATCATTAACATGAGCCTCTTCAAGAAGGGGAATGTCTAAATTATGCTGTATGGACATATTGTGTAATACACAACATGCCCTAATGAAGTGACACGCTGTTTCAATTTTTCTCAGCTTCAAGTGGTACAACTGCCTAAACTTTTGTTTCAAGATACCAAATGTATGTTCTATGGCAATTCGGCAAGTACTTAATCTACGATTAAAATTTCTTTCTATGGCAGTTAAGTGCCCATTATCTCGGTATGGTGTCATTAAGTTTGCGAGGCAGTGATATGCACTGTCTGCCAAAATTATTGGATCCCCACATTTATTTTCAAGTGATGTATAAAGAGGAGACGTTCGAAAAACCCTGGCATCATGGACTGATCCTGGGTATCCTATAAATACATCCCTGATCATACGATTATTATCGCATACAGCTTGCATCTGTAACAATAAAGTAATTTCAATATAATTTTAAACATATAATTTTATAACAAATACTTCTAATTTAATTGTTTTAAACTATCACTCTAAATGATTAAAAAATATTACCTGAATTGAATAATACTTATTCCCATTTATGTAAGAGTCAGGGTCCTCAGATGGCTTATCGATTCTTATGTGGGTTCCATCCAGACAACCCACAACATTTGGAAAACCCAATTCCTGAAACGCTTCTTCAATTTGGACAGCTTCGTCATTTGTTGGCCATGTAATGATTTCAGCTGACTTATTGCTTATAAATAGTGTTACTCTTTCAACAATAATATGTAATGTGCTTATGGCTATATCGAATCGATCGCTGACATCTCGAAAGCCTATAACGTCATGTGTCGCATACCAACAAAACACTAGTAAACATTTGTAAGCATTTGTTCTTTCATTCCCGGTCTCCTTTCTTGGAAAATAATCACTTTCTTCAAATTCCATCGCTAATGATAAAACTGTATTCCGTGGCAATTTAAAATGTTGCATGAAATTCCTCTTCTGAATAATTTGTCACAACGTTTTCTATATAATTTTCATTTTTTTGTCTATGGTGTACAATTTCAGGTAGCAACACATTTACCACAACTTCTTCTTCATCTGATTCAGATGAAGAACTTGATGACTACCTCATATTTAATTTACATGTTTTGGTAAATTTACTTTTAGAGAAACACAAATGAAACTTAATTTTTTAAGATACTAATAGATTTATACTTACGTTATAATTTTCCATATTTATTTTATAATTATTTTATATCTATAACCTATAATATAGCGCCGGTGATACACGGGTGTCAAATTCGAAGCTAACGTCCTGTGCTAACAACACTCGTCTAACTTCAATCCAGTTCACACTTGATATGCACAAAATCGATCGTATCACCAAAATGATCCAATTACAGTTATGTTATAGTAACAGAACTGCTCTCAAGAAACCAAAACACTCGATTAAAAGTAACGAACCGGTTAGATTTAACCAAAACAGCAATAAGGAAGTGCGCATGCGTCGGACGGTTCTATTACTGTCAGAAGAGAAACCAAAACGAACCTATAATAACTGACAGCCAGGCTGCTATCAAGACAGTCTCGAACCCTGTAACTAGATTAAAACTAGTTAGAGACTGCAAACAATCCCTCAATACACTGGCACGAGACTACACGGTGTCACTGATTTGGGTGCCGGGACATGAGGATATAAAGGACAATGTAATAGTCGTCGAACTAACCAAAGAGGGCTCTAAAAAGCACTTCATAGGTCCAGAGCCCGTGTGTGGTATTACTAAGGACTCCTCAAGAAGGGAGATCTGGACCTGGTTAGATAAAGAAAGTACAAAGAAATGGAGGTCGATTGAAGGTGTAACTGCTCCAGTATTCCAATGCTGAACAATTTTTTTTTTATCAGATGTGGGCCTGAATATAGTTTAGTAACAAAAGTAACTACATACTCCATTTGGAGCAACACCGACAAGACCCTTCTTTGTATTTCTCTGCTTAGATGTACTATATGTAGACTTTTGTATATGCATTGACACTCGTGGTACTGCTGTGAAAACTCCAGATCAAACTAGTATGACCTTGCAGTTTGAAAATGTATTAAATGAACTTGGCAGGCAAGTCCGATTCTTTTTTGTTGTTGCAATTTTTGCCATAAATTTATTGCATAGGACGTCATGCAAAGCATGTATCCACGTTATAAATATATTTGATAGAACGCTAACAGAGCAAACAAACTCTTCTAAGTTATTATGTGTGAGCATAATCAACTTACAAAATTAGCAGCTTGACTACCATGGTGGTCGTATGCGACCACTATAACCACACTATATATTCATATTTTTTGCAAGCCATTAAATATTAAATAATTCAGTTGAAATAATTCAAACATGAAATAAAAAAGATTTTTATGTAGATATACATTTTATAAAATTGGATAATTCAAACAAACAATCCATTTTACTTTGAATGTATTTCATTGAAACAGTCTAAACAAAGATCTGGTTGGTAGTCGCAGCTCTCACAATATGTGATAACCTTCTTTACTTAATTTTTGGAAATTGTTCCTTGAATTTTTTCATTGTAACACCCTTTTTTACAATATTTCCTTACTTTGTCAAAAGGACCTTCCTTTTTGAGCCTAAGATGTTATGGCATTGGTTTTCTTCTGTCACTTCCTATATTTGCACCACTATTGTTATTAGCAAGAAGTGAACGAATTACGTGTTCTCTAAGTTCCGAAATTTTAATTTTTTGTTGTAAGAAAGTTGATTGTAAATTAGATGGGCATTCACAAGAGACGCACCCAGGAGAAACTCTAATGCCAATTCTCTATACCACTTAAGAGATTTTCTTAAAGGGGAATTATAGCTGGCCATTTGATCAGATTGATCAATCGACGATTTAGCCTCATTGTATTCAATTATGGCTTGCGGTTTTTCTATAGTTCTATTACGTCGGTGTACTTCTACAGTCTCTGTTGCATGTTTAGTGGAAAGAAGAAGTACGTGTCGTTTATCTTGCCATTTTAATACACAAATTCCCCTTTCATTTTCTAAACCAAAAACCTCCCCTTTCTTTAATTTTTTCTGAAGCACTTCTTTAGTGTTCTCTCGTCGATTGGCCCTTAGCGTTCCTTGTAATGTGTTTTTTTTTTATCTAATAGTATGTTCGGTAATTCAAGACTTGTGTAATAATTATCCGCGACTATCGTTCTTCCAGAATGAAGAAGATCTTTTGACAAATTAATGACTACATTAGTCGGAACAGACGCACTGCCTCGTTGATGTTCTTTACCAGCATATATTCTGATGTTCCAAGTATAGCCATTATCACTACATAACTTAAATAGTTTAACTCCGTATTTATGCGTCTTCTGAGGAATATATTGCTTGAATTGCAGTCGACCTTGAAAAGGTACAACAGATTCATCGACAGAAAATATTCGTCCAGGGGTGTAAACAGTCTGAAATGTTCTGACCAATTTATCAAGTAATGGATTTATTTTATCTAAACGGTCGCCTTCTGGACAATTGGTGTTGTCCGAAAAATGTCACATTCTTAAAAGCAGCTGGACTCTATTTCTGGCCATCATTTTTGGGATAATATCATTTTTAAATAGATCATCGTTGCTCCAATATTTATCTATTGAAGGCATTCTTACAAGACCCATATAGGCCATAATGCCAATGAACTTTAGCATTTCTTCTTTGTTTGTCGTAACCCATCGGTGTAGTCTTGATTCTTTGCTTACATCTTCTAAATCACACAAAACTTGAGTTGCATACAAATTTGTTTGAAATACCATGTCACTGATCACATCATCATCAACAAATGTTCTGAAGCAGGTGTATGGGGATATGTCATTGATAAGGACTGCAGCATAATTTGCTTGCAGACCGGATTCAGCGGAATAATCAAAGATTTGATGGTTTCCGACAGGTATTTTCCATGTGTTTCCCACATTTTCCCGAGTATGTTCATTGTCAACAGCTACAGCAACTTCTGCATTGTCAATTTGGCTGTTAGTCACTTCAATATCAAAAAATTCATCTAATTGTTTTGGTTAATATCCTCTTTATGTTCTAAAAGCGATTTTAATGTTAGTGAAATATTTTCTTATTCTTCGGCTGTGAGACTAATATTTGATAGTGATGAGCAACTTGGCTGATCATTAGTTTCCTTATTTTTTTGGTCCTAGTTTTCTTAGCAGACGTTTGGCAATAATCTAATCATACGAGTCTTCTAGCTTGCGCTTGCTTTTCGAAGTTTTTTTTGGAACGACTTGCTTCTGCTTGATCATCAGATGTATCGCATCTTCTTCACTAGATGGTAAAAATATTGGATCGAGATCGGAATCGATGCTACTAAAGTCGTCTGAATTATTTTCACCATCTGGGAGCAATAGCAGTCGGTATAGTTTTGTTTTTGTTGTCATATACATAGTTATTATTAAAAAAAATAACAAATAAGCTACTAAAGCATTGCAGGAAAACTATACGCATAATAATTGCAACTGGCGTCACAAGCAATTTCTATGATTTTACATGGCAGTCAATCTGTTAAAAGGTAAAAAAAAATAATTTCCTACTGAACACCGACTGCTAACTCGAAAATCGCTTATTGGTCTAAAAATACAAAGATTTTTATATACGATATATCACAAGCAATATATCTTATATAAAAATAGTCTATTTATTCTCAATATCAATACAAATCACTAATTACACATTCACTAATAAAACACCCATATAAAACGCACAGGACAAAATTCAATATGGCGGTTGTTTGGATCACGAACCTTAACCTGCCTTAATTCACGTGTATTTGAAAGAGGTGCATGCGAAGTAGGAAAATTTAAAATGAATATGTTGCAAGTGGATCTGGTGCGTGCATAAGAGGAAAGCCTTATAAATATTATTACTTGTTGGAATTTTTGAATGATACCTTATCAAAGAAAAAGTAAATGGAAGTGGAATATACATATATGCAATCTGCATATATATTTTATTCCTATAATAAATAGAACCATCAATACTTTAAGTAGCGATGTCAGTGAAGTAGCCCTTGGTAATATGATTGCGAATGATTCAAGGAATTATACTTCGCAAAAACGAAAAGCTGATACTCTTAGACAAACAGAAAATGATTGAGGAAAACCTTTACCTCGTAAGTATACAATAGCTATACCCGATATAAATTTTGAATTTTTCGGCAAAAAGAAGATCAGTTTTGTAATTATATAGGGAGTGAATTAAGAAAAATCAGCAATCAACAAAGATCCGAAGTGCAGCTTCGGTTTATGCAGATTATACATAAAGTTTTATATATTAAGATTATTAGAATTAATTTATATAGCATGTTAAAATGTGGGATTTTTTTTCACATTCCCATTGCCAGTCAACTGTTCCATATTCCATAAAATATATGGCATATGTATCTCTAAGCCTGCTTGCAGTGACTATTACTGCCTACATTTGAAATAGGGTACATTGTATGTGTTGGATATTTGGCTTCCCATACTCCATTCTCTTCATAACCTACACCAGTTAGATGTGTTGGGTGGTATGTTTGCCTTTGTTTAGATTAGATCGATAGATTAGATTGAAAATTTAACATTTTTACATTTAGACTAACCAATAAGAAATAAGTTCTATCCAATCCTCAAAATATTTTTATTATGATTCCAACCGGTTTCGGGCAATTGCTATCCTCAGGCGTAATGCGTCATTAGAGTTCTAAAGCTGCGTTATTTAAGTTATTTATCATTGTTTTAAGAACAAATTGAAATAAAATTAAAATAGGACACCACACAAGTAACTATTAAATCGTTACACGTTAGAAATGTGTTGAATTCTACTGATTTTGCATACTTTAAACGAGAAGATGGAATAGATGTGTGTTCAATTACATCCGGCCGCAAGAGTCTAGCGATTATACTTATTATTACAGTAGTCACTTGACTGTTGCGGACGGACATTTCTTTTTTTGGCGATGTCCGGTCAACGAATCATATAACTATAATCCAATTTTAATACACTGTTTGCTAAGTTTTTTAATTCGCTGACTATTGTGGGATCATACTGAGGCCTGAAGAAGACATTTACTAATATATGTCGAAACTAGTAGCCAAAACAATTTGATCTCATAATATATTAATAAAAGAATTTGGAAGTTAATTTATTTATTTATTACTACTCACCTAATTATGGACTATCAAACATAAGTTTAATAGAGATTTAGTTACGTATCAACACGAAATATGATTCCGTATTCCACAGAAATACGTGCAACTTATACGAGTATGTTTGGTGGAATATGGAATCGGAATATTATCCCGAATATCATGGCCTGCCGATTCGGGTATTCCGATAATTGAAAGCATCCGAATGTTTACAATACTATTCGTTATTTTGATGCGGAGTTACACTTCGTACTGCCACACTCAAATTTATATGTGAAAAGTGAGGTTTTGTCTAGTTAGCCGAACATGAAAGATGAATGTATTCACAATGTGCTATTTTGCGCAACAAGGACCATAAGAAATGCATAAATCAGGTTCAACGAAATACAACTGTCATCAAAAGGAATCATTGTTCACTGAACGAATTTTAGAGAACAACTTTGAAACCTAAATAGGATGCAACAACAACGGTAGCAATACACCACATCAATAATAAAGTTAATGTTTACTTTATTGTATATTTAGGTACTGGTTACATTGCAGTTTCTAGCAAGTTCCCAATAAAATTTTGGCCGAAGATTCTTAGCACATTCACAAGAAAAACATATATTGTAATAAATAATAATGTTGCTGTATCGTTGGGCCTGGACAGGGCGTTTAATGATAGACACTTTATGTGTTTTTGTAGTTTATTTCACACTAAATGTTGTAAACCTTTTACATAATTATATTACACCACTACATCATACAGAGACATACATGTGACGTTAGACGTTGGCACTAACTGCCACCTATACAGTTGCGACTGTGAGATTTGATGCAATAAGTTGCGTAAACCATGTACACCCGCCGCCTTAGATTATGTCATAGGTTTTTAGTTCAGGCCTAGTGTAGACTATATTGATATATCTGCTTTAAAAACGTGCCAGCCTTCGTTATATTCAAGATACATTCATTGTATATATTAACCAGAACTTCTACATGCTTTTATTTGTTTGTTTATTGGCAATTCCACACACCATAGATAACACAGATACATATGGCGTTTGGCCGAACACGGTTTTTAAGTGGTGCAAGAGGTAACGTAATATGAGAAGTTTTACGGTCTTAGTGTTAGTGAGAAAGGGATGGTGCTAGGCGGTAGGCCTCTATACCACTAAGATCAATTGTAGTGGTTGGTTTACATTTATAGAACGAAATGAGTTGAAAATTCTAATTCGATTTATATGTTTTAGTTTTATTGCTTTTGGAGACAGCTGTGGCATTATAATAATAAAGAATACACTCACCACAGTGTTTATGTGATTCGAAAAATTAAAAAAAGGAATATACTAATGTTGAATCACAGTGTTTTAATACTTATCCAATGAATTATTCATTTTAAAATAATAAGAAGTATATAGCCAATGGGAAAATAACCTCATCAACATTTATCAATAAATACTTTATTTACAATTTTATTTATTTATTTAGACCAACAGGCTAAACCTACAAGGGTCACGTGTATATATATATACATAAACAGCATATTAACAATTGGTATGGAAAAAAGAAAAACAAATATTCTGTGATCCAAAACTAAAAAGTAAAAACTAGGAACTACAAACTAACACTAAACACAAAAAAACTGTAACTATTCAAACAATAGAGTTTTAATAATCTAATTAAATTCTGTAATATTCATATTGAAAACATCCGAATGTTGACAAAACCCATTCAACTCTCTAACAACTAAGTTTAATGGTAGAAGTATGTGATGTGGTTGCGTATCTGTCTGCAACCTTTTCAAGTTGAAAACAGTTATCAAAGAACTTGGGACCCGTAAATTATTGTATTGCTACGTAAGAACATAAATAATTTGAATTGGGGAAACATAAGAAATTTTATTATTAAGTTAAATTTCTTTCTTGTTGTTCATAAATGCGTAACGTTCTGTGATGTCTAATAAACGAATGATTTTCTGCTGAAAGAAAACTACCTTTGTTGAGCTTTACATTGAGTGAATAGAATGTAATAAATCAAAGCGACCTATTGGTATAAGTTAAGAGTTTCAAAAGTAAGTAGTACCTAAGTAGAAAAAGTTAAATAAATAAATTTCTTGTAGTATACTGTTTTTCAATTTTCGGTAAACGCGTGATATACAGACATGCTTAGGTGAAAAATAAACAAACATGCACCCACTTATCCTAACGAGCAACCATAAATTGTGTTTTTCACGGTGCCTTCCTTATGTTAGACGAGCATATTTGGAGTATTTGAATGCGTTGGACCCCTTAAAGGAGATATACTACTCTGGGGTGATTCTGGTATATGCATATCGCCCTATGACATTTTTAAAAATTTCGGCTGTACACATATGGTTAAACAGAAAAAAAAAACAAATACAGAAATATAAGTTAATATATCATACAATCGAGGCAACAATTTATGGTTTGTTTTATTCTTAAAATCAAACGTATGATTTAATGATACTGCTGTCTCTATGCAAAGAATTTCCATTCATATTTTAAATTATAGTACATACAAGTAAGATGGTCATTGTTACGATTTTTCCTTTCGCTTACCTCGTGATAGTTTGTGTCAAGTTCATCTCCTCTGCTAACTCTTTTTGACAGGTTTTCGTAACTCTATTTCCTTCTTTTACCTTGAGAGATGCTCCTGCGTCTTGTAGTTTCACTACCTTGGGCATTATTGTTTAGTTTTGGTTTTTGAATTGTATTTCTTTCCCCTGTTAGAGCGGCCTTGTTAGAATTTGTATCTTTTATTTTATTAGCTAGTAGCCACTAAGATCATATAGAATCTTAGTAACGGATGCGATTCATAGTCACATATTTAGTGTCTAGAATGCTAATAGGAAAGATTGTGTGACAACATGGTAAAGTTCATGCACAGTGAGTATCTAATGATTTTGATCGAATCTGACAAGTGAATTATCGTTTGTAAACATATCTTGCTCTTATCAGAACGGTCTAAAGAGTGCATTTTTTCACATAACACTATATTCGTAGAAAATATAACAAGGTATGGGCGCATAAAATAACTGTAATACATTTACCTAAACGTAATTAAAAAAATATTTAGAATGGTTGATGAGTTTTATTGGTATTGAAGACGAATTGTTTGAGGCTGAAATCCATCGTATTCGTAATCAAAAATTGTACTTAGGGAGAAAGGGAATAGAGAATAAGAATAGGGAACGAAAATGGGTAAATAGAATAGGGAAAGGGAATGGGGAAAGGGAATAGGATAAAGGAATAAGAATGGGAAACGAGAATAGATAAAGGGAATAGAGATAGGGAAAGGGAAAACGAAATGAGAAAAAGGGAATAGGAAAAAAATGAAAAATAAACGAATATAAAAGGAGTTTGAATATTTGGAGTAATTAATAACTAACTTAAAACAAATGTTGAAAACAAAAACGACATAGTGTAAAAGCAAAAGAAAACTATGTGAAACCTATTGCACATTCGAAAAGTGGAAACTTTTCGAGTGAATGGGCGGACTTAAAAAAAAACCACCTTCTTCAAGGACCACATTCTAGGAGAATGTCCGGCTTCTAGTCTCTTTTACAGAATTTGAATCGGCTCTCGATCCATTCCATATAACAATTAACTTTCCACTTAATAGTTCCTGGTCGTTTGCACTTCAGTTTGTCGATAGATGGAATCCACGCTCCTAGTATAGTAATAATAACTCAGCACTACAAGCATAACACAATAATTGTATGTATATCTATTTTTCATCGATATTGAATTAGTATCGCTGATGCCAGTTCATTCTATAATATCGTAGTTAATACTTATTTCAATTTGTATCAATAAATATTATTGGGGTTTATAGGTTTTCTTAGTATGAAGGTTTAGGAGAATTGAAAACTGCATTTTATAATTTTTACTTTGATTTATTTAACAGTAATGGAATATGTGCTATCTTTAATATATTTTTAACAAAAATATATCTACATCCAAAATAATATACATTTTTTAACTACATTACATTGTACTGCTACGCCTTTCCAGTCACTTCGGAAATCCGCAAACCTAAAGCGACACTCTACTTAAACCGACCTACCTGCTAAACTTAAACCGGAAACTTATTGGCGTGGTCTCTGGGGGATGAAAAAAAACAGGCGCTTTCGTGGCCGCTATGCCCAGTCGGAGACGGCCGCTCAGGTCCCTTGAAGTGACACAGCTCCGCGGCAGGAGACTGCTGACTGGAATGGCGCCACCCACAAATACACACAAAAGGCCTTAGTTAACCCTGAACATGGGATAACAGGGTTGCATTCACAGACTCTAGTAAAAGCTTAGGGAAACTTCGGTGCACATAAACCACCATAGGTGGAGAGATACACTTGAGTAGATGTAACAATGGTCGTTTAATGATTTAAAAAAAAAACAAAATACAAAGTAAAGCGTAGAAAGCCGGAGAATATGATTGAGTTAATAAAATTGTATGCAAAGTAGCATAAAAAAAAAATATGTAAATGAGCCGAGTACACAGTAATGTCTTACGGTATCTCGGAAATGTTATACTAAATTAACAATAACAAAAAAAAAAGGTGACACTTGTAAATGAACCCTTGGCACAACACCACGGGAGGTGCATAAACATTGACCAGTACGTGTAATACCGGTGGTGAAAATAATTATTACAAACCGTATTGTTGCTTTTTCCCCTCAAGATCTTGATGGTTCACAAAGTAACCTGGTACAGAAGTTGTACCAGAACAATCCAGAAATGTGGCTAAAAGTGTTTCTATGCCAGGTTTAACTTACAGAGTAAGCTTTTCGGATTAAAAATAAAATATACAAATTGAAATTTAAAATAATTAATAAATGGAAAATAGTGAAATTATTAATTAACTAAGCTTGCTTAAGAAGCTGAAAGAGTGGCAAAAATTTTCCCAGTGAAAGTTAAAATGATTAAAACTACGTATGAAAAGTTTACTAATACAGTGAAACCTCTGTATTACGGACACTCACCGGATTTTGAAAAGTGTCCGGTATAAAAGGAGTGTCCGCATTAGGGGAGTTAAGTTCAAAAAAAAAAAAAAGTCGAGTACATAGTTTATATTCCAATATTCAATATTACAATAGTATTTACAATAATATACATATGTATGTACAAATAATACACATATAATACACATTTAAACATTTTTGAAGAAGTCAGTAACTTTGACTGTTTATTAAAATTTTATAGCGATATTTTCCTCTAGATGCATTTGGAAATCTGAGGCTGAGTTAAAACCTTTAGGCCATTTTCACACGGAGAGCCGCAAGGCTCGCCCTCGCGAGTGAGAGAAGGCGCGCAAGACTGAAATGCAAAGAGTACAATCGGAGCTTTCACATGGGGGCGTACGGGCCTTTAGAGCGCGCGAGTGCGAGCCGGTATGGCTTGTGCATCTCGAGCCGGGCGTTTGTAAGGAGAGCGCGAGTCATCCTCTAAATGCAAAAGAAGGAGTGGGGTATTCACACGAAGGGCGATAATAGCTCTCGTCCCTCAGTCTCCAGTCACTCGTTCCAAAGCGCTGAAGCAACATGGATGATGTTGAGTTACTAATTAATGCTGTGCGCATCCGCCCTTCTCTTTGGGACAAAAATATAGATAGCTACAGAGACCGAAATGAAGTGGCTAGAAATTGGAGGGAGATCTGCGAATCCCTAAACCCGGATTTTGGAAAACTGTCAGTGCCTGACCAAAAAAAGAACGGTAAGTTGAAATGGAATTTATTTATTTATATGGCTGATTCGCCTTTAAAAAAAGATGTTATACTAAATACCTTTTTACACACTTTTCATTAACAATATGGAAAAGATATATTCATCAGAATATAAATCAAAAGGTTCAAATGTATAAAAATAGGAATACATACGGAAAAAAAATATGAAACTAAGACAAAGTTAAGTTAAATTTGAATGTTAAATTTTATCCATCTGCCATGGTACAGCGCCAGCAGGTGACATGAAATAATCACAGACAGCATTTCTTACATTGTTAGCAGACAAGGTTCCTCGCACTGCTTGCTGCTGTTGTCGTACGTCCTCCAGTCCTGTAATTGTCATTGTGTCTTCGAACGCAAAACCATCTCTGCCACGAACAAAATTATGAAGCACAACACAACATTTGACAATGTCTACTGCGAAATCTGGTTGCACATTGATTGCCCGGTGAAGGATTCGCCATTTGTTGGTTAAAAATTCCAAATGCACATTCTACAAACCGTCTTGCCCTACTCAAACGGTAATTGAATACTCTCTTTCCGACTGAAAGATTTCGCCCACCAAAGGGTCTCAACAAGTTTCTGTGCAACACCGGAAAGCCTCATCAGCGATAAAAACATGAGTAGTTGAGGTCCCATTGCACCAGGAAGACATTTCTCGGTCGGAAGTTCAATATTCTCGTTTTCGATTGATCTCCAAAGCCTGGAACGTTGGAAAACCGAAGAGTCGCAATCCTTTCCGTAGCTGCCAATATCAACGTACACAAAGCGGTATTCAGAATCCGCTATAGCCATGAGGACCACAGAAAAATATTGCTTGTAATTGTAGTACATGGATCCACTTTTAAAAGGGCATACCAAACGTATATGTTTCCCGTCAACAGCGCCAAGACAATGTGGGAAGTTAGCTTTTCTTTCGAAGCCTGCTGCAATGCTTTCCCACTGCTCTTTTGTCGGTAGTGGGAGCATTTCTGCTTTCATAGTTAACCAGATGGCTCGGCATACGCTTCTCACGATCATTGATGCAGTTGAAATTCCGATTCTAAATATGAAATGGAGCTCGGTGAATGTGCAACCACTTGCAAGATACCTAAAAGGATAGAAAAGGTGCAAGATTAATTTCGTTCTTCTTTCTCCCCTCCCAAAAAAAATAGCACCAGGGTCAAAGTCTCATTTTGTTGTTACTCTACTCAGTAATCATTTCTTTGTTGTTACAGAAAAGGAATTAATAACAAAATGGAAAACCCTCAGAGATGGGTACCGGAAAGGACTAGACAGGGCAAAACGGGCCAGGAGATCAGGAGCCCCCGCTTCAAAAATCAGGAAATATATTTACCACGACCAAATGGATTTCTTGAGGAAAGTTTTTGAATCAAGAGCGACTGAAGATTCACTTGCAAGTGAGAACAGTGACTCAGAAAGCTGCCTCGGAAGTGAAGGAAGAGCTGCAGCTGAGGATCAACAGCAGTTTACTACAGGTGCGGGATCTTTGAATGTAGAAAGCAATAGCACTCAAGAAGCAGATGCTCATCCACGAAAAAAGAAGGGGAAAAAAGCAACACCCAGAGGACAGTCTGACGATTTTGAAAAGAAACTGCTGCAGTTGATTGAAACCCCTAACAGGCATATTGCTTTCATTCAAGGACTACTGCCGACATTAGAAACATTCACTGACGATGAAGTCGTGGAATTTCAAGCTGGTGCGCTGCACTTGATTAAAACAATAAAATCTGCGAGGAATATCCCACCTCACGCCTCTGTTCCTCTGTCTGCCAACCTAAAGCAGACAAATCAGCCATTCGTATGGGGACAACCCAGCATTCCTGCTCAGCATTCCAGGTACCACTCGCACATGATGCCAACCATTTATCCGCACTTGAATACTGCTTCTACTCAACTTTATTCAATGACCTCTCCCAGTCCTACAACTTCCACTCAGTTATATTCACCAACCAATACCGAAACTTCGCTCCATCTCACACTCCAGTAATATGGGATCTACCTTAATTGCTTTGTTTTAATGAGTAGGTGGGTTCCTACCCAATTTTTTGTTATATTCCGTATTTTCCATTCTCACTACCTACTTTTCTAACTTGTTTTGCATTACTTTTATAAACTAGATGCTGCGCATCTTCGCCCAGCGAAGAAGGTGGCACTTTTAGAATGTGCTGTACGTTTTAAGTAGTTTTCTTCTTTTTTTGTTTTGTTTTTACTTTTGGAAGACCCTGTATAGTCGAAAATATGTTTAGGTGTGCAGTATTTAATTCTGTACAACTTTGTAGAAAAGATTTGTTCCTAAAAGCAAAAAATAGAGCTATAGTGAAAAAACCCAATCTTTCTGAACACCCGGTATATTTGAAAATATTTTTAGGTTATGCAGCATTCAATTCTATAAGACTTTTGTAGAAAAGATTTTTTCCTAACAGCAAAGATAAAGCTTTAATCAAAGACTCAATATTCGTGAACACCCTGTGTAGTGGAAAATATTGTTAACTTATGCAGCATTGAATTCTGTACAACTTTTGTAGAAAAGTTTTTCCTAAAAGCGAAAATCAAGCTATAGTGATGGAAAACCCCAGTCTTCCTGAACACTCTGTATATTTTATTATATGTTTAGGTTATGCAGCATTCAATTCTATAAAACTTTTGTAGAAAACACTTCCTTCCTAAAAGCAAAAATAGAGCTGAAATCAAAATCTATCCCCTTTTCCCTATTCTCTTATTCCTTATTGCGTTTTCATTGTCTATTTTCCATATTTCCTTTTATAACATCCCATAAGTTACAGCTTTAAAAAATAGTTGACGATTTTTCCTATAGTTTATTTTTCAGTTTTTCCCTATTCCCTTTTATCATTTTTGTTTTCGCTTTTCCTATCTCTATTCCCTTTTCCTATTCCTTTTTCTTATTCCCTTTCCCTAGTCCCTTTCCCTATTCCCTTTCTCTATTCCCTCCCCTTATTCCCTATTCTCTTTCCATACTCCCTTTCCCTATTCCCTCTCCTAATTCCCTATTCCTTTTCCGTATTCCCATTCCCTTTCCCGATTCCCTTTCCCTTTCCCTATTCCTTCTCCCTATTCTATTTACCCATTCTCGTTCCCTACTCTTATTCTTTATTCCATTTCTTTATTCCAGGACCCCTATTCCATTTCCTTATTTCCTTTCCCTATTCCTTTTCCTTATTCGCTTCCCCTATTCCCTTTCCCTGTTTACTTTCCCTATTCCCCTTCCCTATTTCCTTTCAATATTTCATTTTCCTATTCCCTTTATCTATTCCATTCTCCTATTCCGATTCCCTTTCCCCATTCTCTTTTTCCATTCCCTTTCCCTATTCAGTTTCCCTTTCCCCATTCCCTTTTTCTATTCCCTTTCCCTCTCCGTATTCCCTTTACCCATTCTCGTTCCCTATTCTCATTCTCTACTGCCTTTATGTATTCCCTTTCTCTGTTCCCTATTAACTTTTCCCCATTTCCATTCGCTATTCCCTATTCCCTTTCTCTATTCCTTTTCCCTATTCCCATTTCCATTCCCTTTCCCCATTCCCATTTCCTTTGCTTTTCACTATTGCCTTACTCTTTTCCCTTTCCCTACTCTCTTTTTCCTTATTGCAGTTTTATTCTCTATTTTCCCTATTTCCTTTTATAACATCCCATAAGTTGCAGCTTTTAAAAAATAGTTGGCGATTTTCCCTATATTTCAATTTTCTTCCCATTTTATCCGTCATTTATTTTTATTGTTTTTTGTTTTTTGCGCAGCATCTAGTCATTTTTTAATAATATTCCTCCATTTAGTCGCGTCATCGTGTTTTGATTTCTTATATATATTAAATATTCTAAACATCAATCTACATAAAATAAATGTTCTTCTGTATATTTATTGGCCCAATAATATATAATCATGTATTGCAATCGATAAGTACAACATAAAAAAAAAAGTACGATAAAAAAAAAACTGACCCGCCGTGAGTCGAACCCGGCACCTTCCGATAACAAACTCCTTTTGTCGCACGCCGATCCCTCTAGGCTAAAATGCACCCACATATAAATTAAAATATGACAGTGACTGACAGTTCAATTTATGTTACAATACTTCAGATATTTCAGCTACGTTACGTATGTGCAATGATTATAAGATGTCTCAGTATTCTTATTTAATTGATAAACATCGCGAAGACACCACCTACCTACAAAATTTTCGCCATTGTCCGGTAATAGCGTATCTTTGCGTATAATGGCCGGCAAAAGGACGCTGCCATTTCCGCAAGTATTTTGCAAATATTTGTGGTACCTGCGCGTAGTTCTCGATACAACAGGGCTTCATCACCTATATCCAGTCATTTTACCATCTTTTCCGCATTATCTACGCGCCTCTCTCCCTTCCGAAATCATCTCGATAATTTGGGAACATGAGCGTCCCGTAATTTGACATTTCTCTTGGAATTTATTCAATACTGTATCTAAAAACTGAAAATAATCACATTCACAAACATACCTGAGCGCCCGTTATCACTGTTATGTTACCTTTTAACCCACGAACTGAGCCGTAAACGAAAATAAATGTACCTCGTATTATTCCATATTGACATATGGTATAGGTTAGACTATTAGCTCCATCTGAAATGACTATATTTCGCGAATTAATCGGCATATTCCCTTTCAACCTTCCTGTTATATGCTCATAACGTTTGTCGAACCACTTTTGTCATCTTACACTTGCTCGGAGTACATCTTTACCCCAAAAACACGTCGCACTGAATTATGTAGGTTTTAGCGGCCATTTGCCGAACGCGCTTCAACGACTTCTGTCAAATCTGACAGGCGTCCCCTGCAAACATATCTATATTAATCGTTTAATTTTGAAGAAAATTTTCCGTTCCTGTCCTATCTTAGCGTTCGAATTGTAAGATGAAACATGAGAGAAGCCGTTCCGACAACAATTTCATACCTGGATACGGTGTTTGAGCCGGTATTGGTGCCACAAAATCAGGCGTCACTGGCACAATTAACGATTTCGGCCAGAGATGAGAAGCGATAAATTGACTCATATTGAGAGAAATTTCGCGTTTCCATTCCATTTTAGGTTCATACTGTTAAAACGAAGGATACAGGAAGCCGTTTCAAAAATAAATTCGCATCACGTTACGGTTTCTTGTGCCGATATTCTGCCTTGACAAATTGGCGCTATTGGTTTCGCATCTTTCTCGCACCTCGCTCAATAATTTCACTAAAAACAGTATAATTATTATCAAAAACATATCTAAGCGTGTATCACGAAGCTCATTTTATCCTTCAACTCGCGTTAAATTACTTCGAATCGCTATTATCGCTACCCCATATATCGGTTTAGGTTAAGAAATTAATACCACCACAAATGACAATATTTCTCGAATTATTGCCACATTTTTCCATATACTGACGAATCATACAGGCTCCCAAACATCTCTCTGATCACGTTTCGACACTTTATGTGTCCCTCGTACGCCCATTTACGTTCGAATTCGTTTTTGCATTTCACCGTGTGACAGCGGCCACTACATCTGACCAAACTCGCCAAAATTCCAAGTCCATCTCCCCTAAAACGCACCTCTATAAATCGGGTCTTTTTGAGAAAATTAAGCCGTCTGGACCCCATCTTAAGGTTCAATCGGTAAGAGGAAACATGCGAGAAGCCTATTCCACAATAATCCCACTTCCAAATATTACCTATACTTTGTAGCGATCGCGCGAAATCGCCCAACTTTGACAACGCGAAATCTGTCGTTGGCCGCCAGTTTGACATTTCTCGGTCTCCAGTGCCGTTCGCCGCAAAAATCTAAACTCTTATCGAATTTTCACGTTCTACACACATTTTACCGATACTTCTCGATACGCCTACCATGGGGACGGCTCGTCCCCATCTATACGTTACGCGTTCGCTTCGCGACCGCCACCCCTTCTCGAGCCTTTAGCGCCGCAAGTCGTCGGTGGGCTCTTACACACCTCGAATAGGGCGACGCCTATGGTGTGCGACAGAGAGTAGACAAAAACAGGCTGATCAAGTTTTATTATTATTAATAACTTTTTAAACATATAGGTACTTTCATAAATAAATTTTTGTAATAACGAACGCTGCAAAATTTAATTATTTTTCTTTCTCTTCGAGTTCTCTTGCTTTAGGCAAAAATTGGACATATTTCCGGTTTTTTTCGTTCAGACATTTACACATTGCAATATTACTTACTTTAATGGTTGCAGCCAGCCTCAGTTCAGGTTTAATGCAGTTCCGCATGTTTGTGTCTTCGAGCTGGATGATATTCTTTATCTTCTCGAGGAGCTCATCAAATGAGGCCATTGACATTCTAAAGTATCTGAAAAACTTATCGTCATCGCGTCGAAGTTCTTGATAAAGCGTGGCAAAAACTCCTGCTTCATCGCGCCTTTCGTTGATAGGATGAACCCAATATGTTCTTGAGCATTGGCGTCTTTGTCGTCGAAGACGGCGTCGACGAAGGAGATAAACAGCCACAGCACGTGTACGATCCATAGCCAACTGACGCGAGCCGCGAGCCCTATCCGACTCGCCGTGTGAAAGAGTGGGAGGTAGGAGCGGAAAAAGCTCTCACTCGCGAGGGCGAGCCTTGCGGCTCTCCGTGTGAAAATGGCCTTAGAGTCGTTATTATATAAACAATATTGTTTTAAAATTTGAGATAAGCGGAGCGCTTCCGCAGAGTCTATAGGTTGTATACTATGATCTATATTTTCCTCACCATCACTCATTTCGTCTTCTTCGGGTGGTTTAATTTTATCTTCAATAACATCTTCCACATTTAAAGATTCGCTTTCGGTAACAACTAAGTTGTCAATAAGTACATATTCTTCTGGCGTTATTGTGGAATTAAGATTTCCTTCAAATTTGCTAAACTGATGTTTTCCTCAGCATCATTTGCAATGATGTGTTTCACATCAAATCCACCTTTTTTAAAACAGTTCTGAATTGTACTTTCTGTCACACTATTCCACGCTTTAGAAATCCAAGTCACTGCATCCAGTACTGTAATTGTTTTCGTCACTTCTTCGGCATTTTTACATAATTCCATATTTGCAATCAGTTTTGTTTAAAACTAGTTGTCTGTACTTCAGTTTGAAATTTTTTATGATGCCTTGATCTAAGGCTGGCACAGAGCTGTGCAATTTGGAGGAAAAAAAACAAGTTTAACATTCTCCAAATGCAGATCCACATGCGAAGTAGCATTATCCAAAAACAACAGAATTTTTCGATTTTTTCGTTTCATTTGGTTGATCGAGCTCAACTAGCCATTCTCCCATAACTTCTCTAGTCATCCATGCTTTTTATTACATCTCCATGTAACTGGAAGCTGTTCAATGTTGATCCCACGGAAACATCTAGGTTTCGCAGATTTGCCAATAACCAGAGGTTTTAATTTTTCACCCATTAAATTTGCACAAAACAGGATGGTTAAGCGTTCTTTAGAAACTTTTCCTCCAATACATTTTCATTCTTTAGGCACATTGTTTTATTTGCATGGCTCGGAAGAAAAGTCCACTTTCATCTGTGTTCCAATGTCTTCTGGAGCATAGTTTGTAAACAATATCAGGAAGTTTTTGAAACCAACTTTGAACTGTTTCTTCGTCCACATTCGCAGCTTCACCAGAAATCGCTTTAAATGAAATTTTATGACGAGTTCGAAACTTTTCAAGCCATCCATTTGAGGCTTTAAAATTTTCAAATATGCAGTTCGGTTAGCAACTTCTTTAGCCTTTTCCTGTAACATAGGTCCAGAAAGAGGAACATTTTTTGCACGGGCTCGACAAAACCATTCATTAAACCACTTGATCTACTTTTGATCCATCACTTAAAAATTGCGTTTTCTTTGTTCGTTTCCATTAGCCGTCCAATTTTCAAAAATTTCTTTCTGAACTTCAGTATTGTAGCCACATATGTTTTGGAAATTTTAAAGTTTCTGCCACTTTCGAACGCCGCACTTATTTCTTCTTAGTAAAATTAAATCACTTCAACTTTTGCTTAAGTGTTAATTCATTTCGATGAGGAGCCATTGTTAATTCACCACTCACTAAATACAGACTGTAATTTTATGAGAAACTTGAGCCCTTTTATATGTATGAACAAGTCTTAGGTGGCATAACATCCAGACAATAATGCACAGCAATACAGTAAACTGCTAATGTATGAACAACGGATTATTTTAAAGATAAAGTAAAAAAAAACATTCTTGTCAAGAAAGCAAACTCCATATTTTATAATTACGTTATATGCGAATATGTATTTCTAAAGTAAGCCGTCTATTCAATAGGCTTTTTGCCGTGTATTTCCTTCGTTATTTGCTATTTCTTATCATCAAAAGGTACGCGCCGCGTCTAGCGGCACGTGTTTATTATATTACGCTCGCACAAGTTCATTGATGTCTTATACCTATCTCTCTTATTTATATGCCTTTCCAAATCTGATGCAAGACTTTTTCTTAATATACATAGTATGTACAAAACATTTTAACTACCAAAAGATTAAACTTAGGTACATACCATTTATGTCTATTTTCCAAAAGGATTATTTTAACGACTTCCTAATGTAGGGTAAATTGTGTTTAGATGGATCTTGGTTAACGAGGTTTTAATGTCCGGATTAAGAGGTTGGCAATTTTACCTGGGATCTGAAGATACTGTCCGCGTCCGTATTAGGAGTGTCCTTATTACAGAGGTCTTTTTACATGGCAAAATGTGGTAGCAAGTGCTTCGGACATTAAAACATGTCCGTTAATAAGGAGTGTCCGTATTAGAGGAAGTGTCCGTAAGTAGAGGTTTTACNAGGTTAACATCAGAAATTTGTTTAAGAAAGTACCATCTTGTCCCGTCTTGATGATCTCTAAGGTATTCTTGTTGAATTACCTCCATTTTAACCATCATATTTAAACGAACAACGTCGCCCTATATTTTGCCAGCGTCGAGCGAGATAACTTCGCAGTTCCGAACGAGAACAACGAGCAATAATTAAGCCCTAGATGGCCCATTTACCCGCCACAGGAGACCATGTTAAACGGAAATTATTTAAAAGAGTCACCTATCACGAAGGGTTGAAATTTTCAGGTCGGGGAGCCGAGGGAGCCCGAGCGCTCCAACTCCCATCCCCACTTTTCCCTCGACTTGGCCTCCGCATTGTTTAAACCGCCCGAAAATGTCCGTACAATTAGCGCTAATACTGGCTTCCCGTGTAATCATTTCTCCCGCCGCCGTAATGAATGGAAGAGTTTAGAGTTTAAACTTGGAAGTTGAGGCAAGTTTTAAAACGGTGACGTTTGTAACAGCGGGAGAGTGGAGTGCCGGCCTCTAAGTATAATATGTTAATTTGTTCCGGGGAATGAATTTTGTGCGAGTCGTCTGCGGACGTTTATGTATGGTACTGATTTTTTTATTTGTCCCGTTTCGGTAATGGGTGTGCCAGTGGAGCTGCATTAGCCAGGTAGCTTTGCGGTTTCGAAAAGATGAAGGTTTTTGTGTGGACTAGTCTCTGCTAGGTAATAATAGTAGTGCGGTGAAATAATGTGGAAAAATAAAAATGCAAAGATTTGAAATATACAGAATGTCCAGTGCTGACATTTTGGTGAACAACCATATGGTGACTTTTATGACGTAACCTTCGAACGATATGGCGGAATGAGCTATTTAATATTTTCACACTCCCAGTAGAAAAAAAATCTTCTATACCCAAAAATAAGGTGGAAGTGCTATGCCACGGAGCAAAATAAGGTACGGAAGTTACGAACCTGGATGAGAAGTCGGCTAGATGGATGACATAAATCTAGCGAAACTATTTTTAGAAAATAATTTATTCTCAATAAGGAATTCGAAATTATGATGGGGAAATTTTAAGTTTACTCCTTACTAAAAACAGTTTTAATCAACATATGGAAGATAAAATACACATAACGATCCTATCATCTTTTTTTCTTATATCCATAATATATGGCAAGCTTGGAAAACTTAAATGGGTATTCCATATCAAGCATAACACCTAAAAAATTTGATGTCTTGGATTCTTTTATATTTAAATTTAAGTCTTGCTTAAATTAGAAGACCCGCATTTTTTCCTAAGCCTACGTATCTATTTACAAAATATTTGGAACAAAGTTGCAAAATCGATAAAATATCGCAGAGTAATATTTTTTTTATGCATAATTAAACATTAAGCATAATGCATTATAATCATGGTGTATCTAATTCAAACTACACAGTTTCTACTAATGCTAAATAGTTGTACTCCTTATGACCCCTTTTTCTCCTGTTAATAAATAACGTTTTTTATTTGTTTACGCGAAATAATTTTAAAAAATATCGATATATCCTTTAAGCTATGTTCTACAAAATAGAAGTATTTGAAAATGGAGAACCGTGGGGTATTTCACGTATACATGTATATTCGTAATGCTAACGTATATTACTGTATGTATTATTTTTTATAGATAGTGTAGGTTCTCATTTTCACATACTTCTATCTTGTAGAACATCGCTGAAATAATTTATGATATTTTTCAAAAATTAATTTCCGGTAAACATAAAGACAAGACGTTATTTTTTAAAGAGTAGAATAAGGGGTCGTAGATGAAGTACAACCTAACTTAGGCATTATTAATAAACTGTGTAGTTTGCACTTAGAATAACCATGATATATCATTTAGCTTTTAATGTTTTAATTATGCATAACCAAACAATTTACTCTGCGATTATTTTATCGATTTTGCAAACTTGTTCGGAAATATCTATTTAAATAATTCTGTAGAGCTTTCGAAAAAATACGGATCTCTGATTTTAGGGAAGACTCAAATTAAAATATAAAAAGGATTCAAGACATCAAATTTTGGTTTCAGTTCATATGGGATGACCATATAGGCCAACTTTTTAATGACGTGGTAACTAATGCTCCAAAAGCAGAATTGTGTCGAATACCTAACCAAAAAATGCAGTTGCAGTGTGCATTGGGATAAGAGTATGGGTAAGAAACAAATAACAAATGAAATAGTACTATAAGTTATTGGAAAATGCATAGTTTGAACAGAAAAATTATTACAAAAGCAATGAGAAACAATATGAATCCAACAAAAAAATAATTACCACCGAACATCCAGCGCTCTACTGCTAGGGCATTCAATGCAGGAAATCTTCACACCATGTTATCATCGCGGCCATGATCATAGCATTGCCAAAGTAATAACTTCGTAGAGAAAACGCTACCTATTTAATAACAGACTACTCGTCTTTTTCCTCGACTTTCTCAGAGAAATTCCTCATCACTAAGGGATTTGAGAACAATATCTTGAATTGAATATACGATCGTTTTTATTGAGGATCTAACATTGCCATCTATCGAGATGTGTATCTAGAAATTAGTTATATGAAGTTTCTTTGTTGAATTATTTTTTTTTTATTTTGCGTCTGATGTTTATTCAAAATATTTTTTCTATATCGTTATGGCATAATGAGATTTTGTTCACAAGTTCCACGTTTTCTGCTTTGTAACCTATTTGTGTGAAATTTTGTAAGGTGGTATATAACTCGTAGTTTAGATTTCACATTTGACATTTAGTGGCTTTTGCAAGATTCTGATGAAGATAAAAATTGTGTCCTAACATGAAACATTGAATTCCGCATTTTAAATAATAAATAGGATCGTTCCATGTATTTCTCTGGCACAATGCGAATTCAGCCACCCCACCTGGAACACTACTAAGTTTTTTCGCGTCGCAGACTATTTGCACTATTATACTTTAGACTTTTGTGGGCAAAAGTGCATAATAGTACAAATAGTTCAGCGACGCGACAAACTATGTGTCTTTGCTGCAGGCTACTGAAAAAGTTTTTAGTTTCTTGATGATTCCAGCTGCTAGGTGTAGTCTGTTTTAAGCCGTCTGTATATCATTTGAGTCCGCTCTTATGGATACGTCTTCAGTCCTTTTATCTGGATTATAACCTGATTTTCTAGGATAGATATTATCTTAGGTTATCACATGCATCCCAAAATCGGAATCAGATCTCCTTATTTCCTAAGCCCTAATTAGGATATCATATGTTGACTGCTACTTCTCACTCATCCAGGAAGTCAGAGAATCGGCAGTACGCCGAATACTTTCGCTTTAGATTAATTGTGATTAATTTTGTCATTGTAATAAGTATTAAGCGGGAGAGATGTAATTATTGTAAAAAGTGTCGTTAAACGTTTAAGGATATGAGGAATAATACTTGAGATTTATAGGCCGCTTCCATAGACAAAACATATATAGATAGGCCATTTCTTAATATTTTGATAACTTTTCAGCGCCATGTAACGAGTTTTCCTCAACTAATTGAGGAGCGGCAAATTTGCAAGGTATGTTACTGTTGGGGATTAATTTGCTATTTTTCACAGGTACATTTGAATTTGCATACAATTGAGTAATTACTTATCCAGTGTTTTATACCACAGATTTAAACAAGCTTCAAATTACACAATAACAATTTTTTTTCTAATTTAAACTTTTCAGAACATTTTAGACAATTTCATATTACTATTCATATTAAAGTAGGTACTAACTATAAAATAACAAAGTATGTAAAGAAATACAATGTTGAATAGGTTATTTATACAAACATCAAAAGATATATTATCAGTATTTTAATAATAGTAAATTTAAGATGATGAATTAGTTAAATGAAAACAAAAACCAATAAACAACTTCACATAAAAAGTACACTATGGAAAACGCACTTATTCACGATGTTTGTCACCACATTTGTCATAACACGCAGATAGAAAGAGATTTCGCTATTATAAATTATAACCAACAACAGAAAATCTAGCAACGGTCCACTGAAAGGCAGACTGACGAGACTTATAAAAACTGTTTTCCGGAAAATTTATGTAAAGGAAAGTCAGGTAAGTGTGTAGTAAAAATTGCCATAGTATGAAGAAAAGTACACGTTCACGATAATTAGACATTTTGTAAATTTTACACATAGAATACGTAATATATGCCCGTTGTAGCCTTCAATAATATTCGCCTTTATAATGTACACGGTTTACTAGAAAAAAATTAATTTAAACATGTCAATATACACACTTCCCCAGCAAGATGGGGCAAGTGTGTAATCGTTCCGCATTTATATATTATAGCAGTATCCTTTAGTTCGCCAAATTGTAATACTGGTACTGATGCTTTTTAATATGGTATGATAATTTAGAAGATATCTAAGTTATTACCTTAGCAGATGTGAATTTTTATTCGTGAAACTAGTATGAAGTTTAGACATTAGATTTAACAAGAGACGTAGTATTTCAATTTTAAAAATAATATAGCCAAACTACACCTTGCCCAGGTTACACACTTACCTGCTTTACTTATACTTATTACGTTTTAATGAGTGAGTTCTACATAGAATTTTCCTACAAAAATCAATTTCTTGACATTTAGTGAATTGGTGTTCGTGTTGTATTTTCCTTCGTTTTTTATCTTATAACTTTTTTCACAGCGTTTATATTTACATTTAATGTCACCAACAATTGTATAGTGACATGACTTAGTTCAAACCTTCATTACAAAATACGCATCATACCTACATCCTGCTAATACTATCTATAGGGAAGAATTGACAATCTTTTTTGAATCTCACCGTATCTGTTTTTATTGTTAGTTGTTTTTATATTGGTGAAATAGGTGTAGGTGCCTACGAATGTAAGTTGATTCTAGATGTCGCTCCACCATATTCAGCATTACAGTATTTAAATTGTCAAAAGTAAAGTCCATGTAACAAAAATATTATACATTCTATTCCAGAAGTACCCCGGATAGCAAATTATGCAAAATAAAAGAACTGAAGCTCTATCATATCGCCTTTATTATTATTATCAAAAATTTTCCAATTCAAGCATCCCTTATTCCTTTCTCACCATCCTTTATAACACATTTTTTCTCTTCTTCTTCTCCTTAACCTCCTCACCAGTACCGCCTTTTCGGCCCCAGAATCCGTTGTAATTCGTCACGACCAACGTGGTCCATACAACGATCAATCCTATCCTCCAAATATCCAATTCCTCCAACAGCATCTTTTTCTCGTTTATTTTTTTTTACTTTGTTTCGTCCGAATATCGAGTTATGTTAATGTTAATCTCGACTTTCTCGACACGGATCTCCCAGTAGCCGTGTTCCGTCGAATTCCATCCGACCGTGGCCGCTTTTCAGGGGAAGGAATTTCGCTGAAATATACCACAATAAAAGTCTCGTTAATTTGACAGATTTGACAGCGCAGATTAATGTAACCGATATACAGGATTATTTATGGGAAATGCTAAAACGTTATTGCCCGCGTTGTTATTATATTATATCTGGGCCGTAATAAAACGTTTTATATTTACATTTTAGTCGGTGATAACATGGCAGGTCGGGGGGGTTAATTTTATTTATACAGGCAGATCGTAATTATAGTAGTTATTGTAACGGCTTTATGTGCGTAGCATCGGAATTATAGCGTTCTGTGTTTATTATTATACACTTTGCCCGATTGGCACAGCAATAAAGAAAGAAATTAAAAGTGCAAATTGCAAATACTATATTGACAGATACACGCTAAATAACATTAAACATTTATATGCCTATATTTCCCACCTCTTCTCCTCTACACGTTTATAATCTGCAGTATTTTGGTATTTACGCCCCAAATATAATTCAGCTCAGCTATGCAGGAATACAACGACCCCATTGGTGTATACACACATTTATTTCAGACTATAGCTCGTATGCGGATTATAGCAGAAATAAATTAACGGAATCTATTTCCCTTACAACCCTTCTGTACTAATATTTGTAATTTCATGACAAAACGCCCAGTTGAAATAGAAATATTAGGGTTATTTATAAATATGTGTTAGGTAGTGATTTTTTCATTGTTATACATATTTCAATTTAAAAATTATGATCGGGGTTTGATTAATTGTTTATTTGGCGATAGATACATGCAGCGTATGTTTTGATTGAGTGTTGGTTTTGATTAATTGGATTTTTAAATGTAATTTCTATTTTAGCAAAAAAAAGAAACAATTGTAAATTATGTATATGGAAATTTGACAGAGATTGAATGGACACATTACGATGAAACAGATTTATGTTTAAATTATTTAGCAAATGTGATGAAATATCAGGAAAAAAAAAATATTACAAAAATATTTATGACAAATCTCAGAAAGCATTAATTTGAAAAAGAATTTATTTTTTGCTCGTTGACGCAATTGATTTTGCAACTGAATTCATAAATGAATGTTTGAAAAGAGATACTTTTCCAGAATAGTTAAAAATCTCAAATATATTGCTCTGTTTTTCAAAACAAAATGCCCGAGATTTCAAAATTTTAATTTATTTATTATTATTATTTTTATTATTAAATTCATGTTTCCAATTTATTTATACATTGTTTGTCCGTATTTTTTTTTTTTCTTTTTTTCCAATAAAAACAAAATAAAATAATATAGTAATTTTTATCCACCCAACGACCTCTCTGATAAGTGAAAGAATACTGTGAAAAGTGACATTCTACCCAAGGTCCGTATATACCAGGTTGCCTCGAAACTTTTTAGCCAATCAAGAGAAAGAGCGCGAACGCGTTATCATGTATGCTGTGTTTAATAAGTAAGGTGGTGCATAGTATACGTAAGAACAAATGGCGATTTGTACTCCCAGACTAAATATTTATTTGTTTACAAAAATCTTAATTTAGAAAATTTTTCAATTAATGTTTTGTCAACAAGAACGTGTCTTGCAATATAATTTCAAGTTCTTTTTATTATAACGGAATACCCCAATACCAAATATTATTTATATTATATAGTCAAAGAAATGTTCCACTAGCGTACTATAGATGGTACCGCAGTATTCTCTTATGGAAATATTACCACTACAAACGTACAACGATAGAAAATGCTGGTGGTGCCATCTATAGTGCGCCAGTGGAACATTTCTTTGACTCGAGAATGATCGCGAGGCGCGTCATCACAGCGATCACAGCGTCATCGTGTATGCACCCTCTCCATTCCCCGAGCCTCACCTACAACTTACGAGGTAACCTTATGTATACGGACCTTGATTCTACCTGCTAGGTGACCCGGGACACTTCTAACAGCACCAAATCTCCTGTCAATTAGTAATCCAGGCGCTTGCTAACGAATAGGCAGGCCCCAAAGCCTCTTCTCAGACTATTAAAAGTTGAAAAATTGTAATTATCAAACATCGTTTTAACACAAAAGAAGCTTAACTTTTTATTTCTTTACCAAAATGCTCTGTTTTACCACTTTTGGGACTCTTAAATCGCGTATGTTGAAATCGTAAATACTATATAAACCAATTTATTTAATACAAATGAATGAGGTTAAAGAACCGTCAAAATAAAAAGAATAAATTTAAAATTCAGAGCCATCTACCCGTAAATAGCAGAAATTAAATTTATTAAAAAACTATAATCTGGGTTATCGATATTTGTTAAAAATAACTATTTTATCACAGACCAACTCAGTGATTTTTGACGACAACCCTTAAACATTAAAAATTCCTAAAATAACTAAAACTAATGGCGCTTCATATAAATCTAACTCCAAATTAAAGTATTGTGAACATAAATTATAAAAATCTTATTTACTAGTTAATATTGAATTGAAACCAATTAATTATTTTATTTTTTAGATGGGATATACATGATGGAATACTAACTTGATTGTACGCAGGCACACTCTAAACGGACGGACAGGCAATTCTCTGGGTACACTAGCGACACTTTCTAATTGTACGACCTACAACATAAAACAGAGCCTAAATGTGTAGCATGGGTAGTAGACGACTTATGCATTCACTGCCGTCTTCGAAATATGTAAACACAGATGTGCGGTCTCGGTGTTTTTTTGTAGTAAATCTACTTTAAATGTAAGGAAGAATCCAGTAAATAAACATAGAAAAAAACATTGATCTTATAAAATAGAGAGAATTAAATACATCAAAGGCGCATACTTATGCCTGCCGACCTACCTTGGTTAGCACAATTCGATTTTTCATTTACTTACCTTAAATATAATATTGTATACAAACAGATGTTTTGTTTTCTTTACAAATCCCTACAGCTTTACCAAATATGTTTGTGTTTTAATTCAATTGATTCACAATGATTGTTTTCATAACTATTTTTAATTCGCCCCGGCTTCTTTTTTTCGATATAACTAATAGATATTAATATTATATAAACTAATCATTAATACTAATTTAAACCTGCATTTTGTATGTTATGCTATCACTACTGTTCAATTTTGCACTAATTCAAATTTTGTATTTCTTTGAAAAAAATATTGTGAGACTTTTGAAGTAAAATCTTTGAAACTAGGGAATTTATAATCGAAATATTATTTTATCTTGCTATTCTATAATATTAATGGAAACATACCATTACTATACTAATAAAAAAATATTTCTGACGGAGTTTAGAGCTTTTCTTCTAATATCTGATAATCTGATATAAAAATCATGGTTTTGAATGGCATCCTCGCCATATCTCCTTTATTATTTAATGTTAAGAAGAAGCCGGAGCGAGTTAAAAAAATGATATGAATCATCATGACATTAATTAAGATAAATATAAGCATATTTGGGTAACGCTGCAGGAAAACAAAACATGCATTTCTGTCAATAACGAAATACTACAAATTATCTCTGCATTTAATAATTAATTGGCGCAACACCCCACTCACGGAAAGTGGAAGTAGTAATAATCCTTATTACTATATTGTTTAATATCTTGCATAGGGCTGTCGCAATCTAGTTAATGCATTAACTAGATTGAATGAAACACTTTTTCATGTGTTCAGTAATATTGAAAAAGTGTTTCATTCATAACGGAGGTGTGCTTTACTGATTTCAGTATAGCTAAATACTTTAAATGTCTTCATGCGATCCATTTTGATAGTTTCATTATTATTGCATACGTATAAAATGAATAAAAGTAATAAACCCATTAATATTTGCGTATTTATTGTATAATTAACATGCCTTTGTTTAGTTCCTAGTCATAGTTCAACTGTAAAATGAAAATACCTTTTAAAACCATATTAATAACACTACAGCTATTCGAAATACTTCAAACATCAAAATAAATTTATTCCTACGCAAAGATAACAAATACAGTAAGATGCATTCAACTTCGCACATAATAAATTCAGTCTAAGCTTTTTTTAAAATAACCGACAAGAGACCGCACATCTGTGTTTACAATATTCGAAGCGGCCAGTTACTGCATAAATCCGTCTACTATCCACGTTAAAGATATGGGCTCTATTTTACCCTGTAGGTCGTACAATTAGAAAGTGTCGCTAGTGTACATGCATGGAATGGTATTCTGGCCGGGATTCTTCGCAGGAAATTTTATAGGAAATTCTTGACAATTTTACACAGTAGGCTGTGATCAACATTATCGAAAGCATTCGACAGATCAATAAACATGGAAAGAGTAGGTATATTTAGTATCTATCAGTTAATCATAAAACTCTCTAAATGTCATTATTAGGCGCTGTATTAACAAAATGGTTTGACAAGAAACCTTGTTCACCGATTGAAAATAGGTTAAAGTTGGTAAAACAGTTTGTTTTTTATCATGTTCTTAGTGAATGTGGACAAAATATATTGATAATTAATAAAATGAATTAATAGTTGTTTAAGTTAGTGTGATAACCCTTTTATATATGGATTTAACTAGCAAATCAGTTGTAAAAAATCAGTTGGGGTAAGCTAAAGGTGTAGTATGTGTGAAATGAGTTCCTGATATTATAAATTTTGATATAAATATAACTAACATAAGTAACAAAATAAAAATTTTAACAAACCCGAAATTATTTTATGCTTAAATCATCATTGATATGGAAATTTGAACTTTTGCTTTTCGTAATTTAGCAAAATGGTATTTTTTCTTTAAAGTAAGGCAATGTATATTTTACATTATCATAAGAACACATTTAAATCCTTAAAACGATGTCTAAATTTCGCCCAATAATCTAAAAATCGGCCGACAATAGAAACATTTACCTAGCGATAATGAAAACCATTAGATCCCTTCCCCCTCCGAGCTAAAATCTACCAAACTGACGGGAATTCTCTTTATAGATCTTCTTACGTGCCTTAAACTACAATTCGCGCAACCATCTACTCCATTTCCGTCAGAATAAGCGTCCCGGAGTCGCAGGTAGAAGTAATCATAGCCGGAATTGTTATTCGAGAACTGTCCGTGAAAATATCGAGTTGCCTTAATGAAAATTTCCCTTCGGAATCGTCTGGCGTTCCCAAGCTTCATTCGCGGTAGCATTGGTGACTGAAGCGCCGCCTGCCGTGCCACTACAGAATTTTAATCGAGTACGGAAAGTAATGGATAGCGATTCGGATCTTTTTTTTTCACTTTTTCTAATTCCTAATCAAAGTTTGCGGTTGTTTTAGGTGTAAATCTAAATCTTTCAGATAGATCTGTTTTGAATTAATCATCTTCAATAATTGATTCGAAGCGAGATCATTGTTGGGAGTACTGGTTCTACCCACCCTACTTGTTTCAATCTTAAAAATCTTGCTAATCAGTTCAACCATACTTTTCTCATTACAGATAAATTCACAGCTCATACACAATACTCTGATTCCAATTTAAATACAAGTAATAACCCTTATTTTTTTTACTTTCAACCAAACAGATGCAAATGAACTATCAGTAATATCAAATCCTTAAAGAACTGTAGATCGTCGGGTATTGACAATATACCCAGTAGTTTCTTAAAAAAATGCTATTCCAGTTTCGTAGAACCAATAGCACACATTATAAATGAGTCTTTTTCAACTGGAACTTTTCCGGATTCACTTAAACAAGCTGTGGTTGTTCCAATTTATAAATCCGGTGATGTAGACAATTTGAAAAACTACAGACCTATTAGTCTATAACAAGTTTTTCTAAATTATTGAAAGAGTAGCATACAACGATTGTTGGGGTTTCTCAATAAGTTTAACATCATAAACAAATGTCAGCATGCTTCATTAAGGGTAAGAATACGGAAACTGCACTTTTCGAACTAACAAGCGGAATTTTAAATGCCTTGGAGAATAAACAAATAACTTTTGCTTACTTAGTAGATCTGTCAAAAACGTTTGATAGCATGAACCATTCCATACTTTTACAGAAGCTTGAGCACTATGGAGTGAGAGAGTAACGCTTTAGCTTGGTTTCATCGTACTTAAACGAGCCGTAAACAAAAAGATGCATGTTAAAATTAAAATGAGGCTGCTCTTTCAGATAACATGACCATAACAAAAGGTGTGCCACAATGTAGCATACTAGGTCCATTACTATTTATCGTTTACTTTAATGATATTTATAATCTCAAGCCCACCTCTCTTGTAAGTAACTTTTCAACTATAAATTATGCGCGACGATACTACTTTTTTAATCAGTGGTAGTACACTAGATGAAGTTATCGATCTAGGCAGCACTTATCTAAATACAATTGAGGAGTGTTAACTATCAACCAGCTTAAAATTAACCACGATAAATCAAATGTCATCTTCTTCAAATGTAACAAATTTCAAACTCTTCCAGAAACTGTGAATATTAATACCTGCGAATATCCTGTCCGCACTTGTGTTAAGCTGCTGGGTCTTACAGTCGACGAAACCTTAAAATGGAAATATCACGTCAATGTACTTTGTAAAAAACTATGTAGCTATTGCTTTGCGATTCGTCGACTTAGAGATATAGTAAGTTGGCATGTGCTTCGTATTATGTATTATGGATGCTGCTACTCAAACATAAAATATGGAATCGTTGTTTGGGGTGGTGGTAGTGACTTAAACAGAGTTTTTTTGATACAGAAAAAGATTTTACGTGTGATTAATAAACTCGAGTGCTCTCAGTCTTGCAGAGGATTCTTCAAACAAACTAACATTTTAACTGTATATGGTATTTACATTTTTGAATTGCTAATCTTCTTATTTAAAAACAAACACTTATTCGAGAATAATGAATTACAACATGAATATTCTACAAGGTTTAAAAATGATTATCGCTACCCCAAGCACCCACTCACACTAAGTGAGAACAATTTAGAATATAATTGCCTGAGATTCTATAACAAATTGCCATCGCATATTGAAACTGAAAAAAAAATTGTCAATATTTAAAAATTATGTAAACAAATTATTACTAGAAATAGAGCCATATAATATAGAGGAATTTCTAACCTCAAATATACATTTGTAAATTTTTGTTCTTGACCTGACGTTTGCATTGTTCCATTTGTATTGAAACACTGCAATAATAAAACTATTCTATTCTATTCTATTCTATTCTATTCTATTCTATTCTATTCTATTCTATTCTATTCTTCAAGAAACGGTGGCCAAGAAGTGACAATTTAAAAATGTTGTTAAACCCATGTCAGATTTTCCCCGCTTCTCTGGCGTCGACCTCGGAATAATTTTCAACCTCTCAACGTTCTCAGATTAAAACTGTATTAACCTTAACGAAGGGCTGCTCTTTCCGTTTCCCGCCGGACAGGTAATCCTTTTTAAAATACGGCTCGCCAGCTGGCCCTTTTATCAGAACGGTGCGCGCTATAGACGGGCAAAATTTAACCTCATCCCAGCAACTCGTGTTCTCTCTTGATTTGACCAAATTTGGCTCCGACGTGAAATCCGGGTTTTATACTCCGAAATGCGGCGGTTAGCGCCAGCTCATTTTAGCACATATTGTACGCGTTAGAGAGTTAATCTGACAATATGGATTGGGAGGCCCTGAAAATTAGTCGCATTTGAACCGTGTATTCGAACTTGAAAATGGGATTTTAATTCAAATGATCATAAAACGTTTTGTTTGGAGACGTTATTTTTGCAATTATTTTAACTTCTTAATATATTTAACTTGCGAAGAGATAAGACAAGAAGGGCCACTGCTATGTGCCCTAAAAATTAATTGATAGCGCCACTCCAGCACCAGATATATTAGATTTCTTGTTTAATTTACTCCAATCATAAAGAATGTATGTCAGAGAGGGAAGTACAATCTCGACTCAAAAGGGCAGCCGGGCCAGTATCCATCATCTGCTGCACTAAAAGTACATATGTACATCTCGAATTTCAATGGTCATAAAGAAATTATTACTGTTATTAGTAAATTACAAAACAACAGGAAACAAACCAAAACAAAAATAAAACAATGAATTTTTAATGCAAATCCGTCAGAATTATTCAGAAATCACTCATTATCTGTTATGTTCAATGACAGTCCGAATCAATGTCAGAACTAGAGGTTATATATCATATTTTTTTTTTCATTACAACGGTCAACAGTTACTAATTTAGCCGTAATATCTCAACAGGTCAGTGAAGTACTGGATGGATATAATTTATACAGATCTCTCCAAGGCATTTGATCTGATTAACCATGACATTTTGATCCGCAAGTTGGATGCGTTTGGTTTTGTCCCATCTGCCTTAGAACTTATACGATCTTATCTAACTGAGCGGAAATGCTACGTGATTTACAATGGGTATCGCTCTGATGAGTATACCTTGGCAGCTAGTGTCCCGCAAGGGTCTAACCTGGGCCCACTCTTGTTTGTATTGTGTATTAATGATCTACTTCTGCAGATAGAAGGTCCCATTCTTGCATATGCTGATGACATAAAAATCTACTTGGAAATTTCAAAGTCTACTGATATCAACAAACTTCAACATAATTTGGACATATTTACGGAGTGGTGCAAAAGATCTGCATTGAAACTGAATGTTGATAAATGTTGTGTCGTTACTTATAGTCGTTCACGCGTCGTACTATGTTGATAGTAGCCCTCTAAAACGTAAAATCGATGTTCGAGATCTTGGTGTATTATTCAATTCAGGAATGACCACATTTCTGCCGTCTGTACTGAGGCCTACAAAACCTTGGGGTTTATAATGCGTATTTCAAAGTACTTTAAGGACATATCTTTAATTAAATCATTATACTTTGCATATGTTGTAAGCAAAGTTGAGTACGCAGCCCTAATATGGTACCCTCTATACACATCTGAAATACTAAACCTTACGAAAAATTCGCCGCAGATTCTGAAGTTCAATATCATTCAGAGTGGGATGGTATTTATCCTGATAGGGGCATCATCCCAAGATTTTATGCTATCGCTTTGAAATGGTGCCCCTGAGCGAGCGAAGAGAGATGATCTGTAAAAAATTCTTATTTAAATTAATGACAAATGTCATCGACTGTCCGTTCTTACTAGAACATTTATCATTTCTTGTTCCACGTATCAACTCTAGATACAATTCTACATTCATGATGCCACTCACGAGGACTAATATTCTGAGGCGCGCTCCAGTCTACACACTCTGTCGGATTGGCAACGATGGATGTGAAGATATCTTCAAGCGAAATTCATCTTAGATACTTCTCTGGAAATGCCCTTAAATATTTTTTTTTATTAATTTTCCTTTTTTGGTTACCTATACATGCACGCTGTAATGTATTAAATTAACGCTACTTACCCGCTTACATAGATACACACAAACAACACACACATACACACACATTCACAAAACAACACCTACTTTGTTTACATATATAATGTTTACATAAAGAAGAATGTAGTATAAACTACCAGGCCTTGCGATCAAATAATTAAACTGTTTCGAGTGGTATCTTTATTCAAAAGTCGAATTTTCGTGGGTTTTTGCCCACATCCACAGGACATTGAAAGTGATACATTAAAAACTTTATCCACATAATGATAAGAGACAGTTACATAATAAAACTTTACAATAAAACATTACTTATTAAAATCCTACATATTAAAACCCTATTCTTGATACCCCCAAATAACATACCCTCAACTAATTAACCGGATGACATTGTAACATTTTGATAAATTTGATAAATTTGGATCTAAAAACTCATCCCGGAGTGCATCAGCGAACTATTTTGAAAATAGTTTGCTGATGCACTCCTGATGATCCGGTCATTATCCTATTAATGGTCTGTTGGGTAATAAAGGTTATTATTATTATTATTATTATTATTATTACATATACATTTTAACCACCTTACTATCCGGAAGCAAATCATCGATCAAACTCATATGAAGTCCACCATTATCAGTCACTGATGGCGTCAACCTAATAACATTTCATTTATTTTTATTGAGTATTAAATGATTCGCCTTACACCAGTCTGTAATCTGATTTATTACTGATCGGTAACCAATGCAGTTCCTGTCGTCAGACTATTGAGAAAGAGTGCATGATGTCAAAGAAAGACGGAATTCATTAACGTATGCTGTGGTTAGACAACCCTTTTATCGCTGAGTGTATTTCAAGTTGCATATTTTTGGTTATTTATTGATTGTTTTCCTTGCTTAATCTGCTGTTGTTCAATTTACCGAAAATTTTTCACAATTTATATTTTGTTTGGTATAAGTTTATTAGTCAAAGAGTTTATTGTATCATTTTAATTTATTTAGTGTTATGTTTTTTTTTTATTGTTCCAGACATTCAAATGTCTATTGTTTGCTTGTGTTGATTTTATGCGGATTCTATTGAATATTGGCGTATTGTTTATAGGTCTGCGTTGTACGTTTCTGAGGGATTTTTGTAAAAAAACAGTTGTAGAATTTTGTTAGGGACTTCCTTGTTCGACTACTGACGTGAGTAGACGTATTTTTGTATACCATTGTTGCCATTTTGTAATTCATTTAATATTGAAATTTAATTTCTGTAAAAATTTAGTCAATCAACAATTTCTTTTTGTGATAATTGTTAATATATTGAAGTGTGCACTTTATAGATATAAGATCAATTATTATTTTTGTTTAGGAAGATATATTATAGTTTATTTTTTTTCTCATTATATTTTAAAGAGTTAATTTTTCCGTTTATTCAATTTTGCTGTTTCATTTTTAATTATCAATCACCTCGTTTTGGGTGAGTAGACGCTTTGTTCTTGCATTTTGTGTTTTTTTCTTAGATTTCTAAAAATTGTCCACGCTTAGTTTATTTTAGTTTGTGAAACCACGTGGATAGTATTTCAAAGGTTAAGTATTTTGGATTATCTTCCTGAACAAACAAATCTTTTGCTTTGCATAGGAAATAGCATTGTCCTATTTTAATTTAGAGTCAAGTGCATTTTAGACCAGAACCTTCAGTTCACAGTTTTTTTTTCTGCACAATCTATAATTTAACCCGTTGTTGAAATAAATTGATTGTTAATTTGCGTCTTTGGGTTAAAAATTTTGTTCTTTTATTTTATTTTAAACCCTTTTCATTTTTTCGGCTAATTAAGAAAGTCTGATTTCATTCACCCCCAATTTACTTTTCGTGGTTAGATTCAAGTTGTAATTCGCGAGAGTTTCTCTGATGTTAATAGTTCTTTTGCGTTCAGTAGAATTTTATCCGTTGAGCTAGCAAATTTTATTTTTTTTTATTTTAAAATTCATTTAGCATTTATTTTAATCAGTACACAGCAGTATATTAAAAAGAGGGTCGAACCAAGAATCGATTCTTGAGAAACACCGCAATTAATTTCTATATCCTTAGAATATCCTTTGAATTTAACAATAATAGTCGATATTCGTAGTTTTATTTCGTAGCAGAAATGTACAAGTTAGACACTGATCCGCCAGAATAATGACTGTAGTAGCTCCTTCTTTGTAAATCGGCAGTGCTCTCAAAAACATGGAAATCATCCAAACGGACTCGCTGAGAACGGCAGGTGACCCATATTGTCTCATCATTTCGCTGATTTGGCGTGCAGTTCACTGTCAACTTTATCATTTCTATTATGCCAACCAAATTATCTTGAGCATTTAAATCACATTCAATTATCACACGTATCGGAAATCGTGTTGAAGAATTTTTTTACCGTCTCCCCGAAAATAAAATAAAAATCAGACACAGGACATGAGTCCGAATTAGCCCGAAGGATATATCGTCCGCACTACCCCACTCCTACAGGAATGAATATTCCAATGAGACGAAGCACTACCGCGAAACGGCCCTACGGCTTTCTATGTGTTTTGCATATTCATGAGGCGGTGCCGAACGGAATGTTTAATATTATGCCCGCACGGCTGTTAGAAATCTGTTTCGCCGTATCTATATAGCGCCATACACCTACACCTATATGCTTTGTTTTCGTTTGTTTTTTTTGTTTCATGGCTATTCAAATGCCTTCGAGCGACTTCTGCATGTAAACTAAAAAAAGGAGATTTTATCATCGCCCGGTTTTAAATTATGTAGTGAATAGATAGAATTGGTGATAGTTAGAATTTACGTCGAATAGAATTCTCAATCAATAGAATCAATAATCCATGTTGTCCATCATTTACGTTAAAATAACGTCCAACATTAAAAATAACAACGTATGACATGGATGAAGTGTTTTTCTTTATTATCACCTTCCGATGCATCACAAGGAGAGACAGAGCTTCAAATGAGCTAGTAATAACAGATTCAGAAGTGGAACCGATCCTAAGCAGTATAGAGAAACAACTAAAGTTGTTTGGACACCTAATTCCAATGAAGGACCAGAGGCAAAGACGCAAAGGAACAACGTGATGAGTTAGTACTGGTGAAATTCTATGCATATCTGCAGCGCCTTTAAGATTATCTGTAAGACTGCAAGCATGTATTATGGATGCTTCCAGGTTTATAGATAACCTTACAGCTGCTACAGATATGTACAGAATCTCATTATTAGATTAGAACAGCGGGAAAATGCTAGTAAGGAACAGGAAACGTTAGGCGAACTTTGTATACCACTGCAAGCAACACCTTACACCTTCGGGTATAATATACATATAAATGTATATGTATGTCACCTCAAGTATTCCTACATCGTCAAAATCGAATAATAAAAGTCTTTTTTATGTGTGTTTATTAAAAACAATGTTTGTAAAATAATATAAATATGATGTTTCAAACACTTTTACATGAAGTTCCATACCTTTGTTTAATAATAATGCTTTCTTCTTGAATTGTTAATAATTTGACTCGCTTTACGAGCCCATTATTTACATCCGGAATTATTTGGTTTACAACAGACTGTTCTACGGCGCACACTTCTGGTAACTTCCGTGTGCGTAAAAATAATTAAAATCCCAACCAATATTTAGTATTTTCATGCTTGAACAGATATTATTCTTCTCAAAAAGTGGGCAAATCGAAGCAGGGAAAAACAATGAATTGAAGAAATATTTAAGCCTGTCAGTCAATAATTTAAAAGACAAACATTTGGACATCTTGAACCCAGATTCTGTAAAAAATAAAAAAAAATTGTTATCAATTAGTTCAGAGGAAGTGCTATAAGCTGAAAATATTTCCCTTGATAACCAATTGTCTGAGCGAGTTATTATAAAAGCGATTTACGAAATTTGTAAAACTAATATTAAATTCAACATTACATTTGTATCAGTGAAAAGGAAAATAATAAGACAATACTCATTTGATAACGAAAATCTATTGATATTTATTTTTATATCGAATAATCTATTAAAAGAAAAAATAATGAAAAGGAGTTTTAAAAGTTAATAATCAAATAAGATAACAAACACAAATTCTAAAAAGCCTAACAATAGTAAATGAAGTACCTGTTCGTTGGTAAATAGTATAAATATGATTGAAAAAAAATTCATGTTCGGGATATTTATATTTATTAATCATTAATTCATAAAATTATAAGAGGTATTACTGGTTGTCTTTATTGCTAGGAGCAGAGTACAACGAGTAAGGACAAGAGAGGAGTTATAGCGGTCCAAATTTCTAAACCTAACTTCACACAAACAACAGCTTCCCAAAATGGCAGTTTGTTATTACTTACGTTCGTATCTACACAAATTAGTTTACTCATCCGTTTAATCTATATGATTTACTTGTTTTATTTATTTATTTTACGTATTTTATTAGTTTTGAATTATCCCTGCAGTTTTAAACACATTTAATTGACTATGATATTCTTGTGTAAAAGGTAAGATCGGTGGCCAGTGGCCATAACATTTACATACTTTCTTATATATTATATTGTTAGGTTTAAGTGAAATAAGTCAAATAATCGTGAAAGAAGACACCAATGGGGTATCATGTTGTAGCCAGTCACTCTCGCAAGATAAATTTTGATGCTAACGATGGTCGCAGTTTCTTGGGATTTCCGAATGAATCTAATGTATATGACACGACAAGAATTAAGAAAGTACATGAATAAGAAGAACTATTATCGTTGTGCAGAGATTCCTAGGTCACATTAAATCAATTTATTTGTTAGATACACATTTTAAGCTAGATTGCTATTTATCGCAATAACTAACCTAATTCATTTTATGTTCACTTTTTAAAATAATGTGATTTTGGTTTGAACTGCATTATACTGGTAGAAATTTTAATCGCATTTATTCACATTATAGACAATTCGATATTATATAGTCTACATTTGAACTCTATCCACTTGTGCACCCCCGGACATTATTGTTGACAAACCAGTGCAGGGTCGGATGTTAGAAATGAAGTACTCGAATAGAAAGGAACAATCTTTGTATCGCACAGAACGATATAGTCATAACTCTTGAACCCTAATTAAAAGTTATTGTGTATTCGTGTCAGAAATTTGAAAGTCCCTTCCACCGATGCTGTTGCATTTTTATTAATTTATTTGAGAAAGAACCACAACATATTTATTCTTGGAAGAATCTTTTACAGTATAAAATTATAAACAATGATTTATTTCACAAAAAGGAAAGAATATGAACATAATTATCGTAAAACACTTGCAAATATATGTATCACTTAATCAAACATTATTTTACTGGAATCGTGTTTTCTATTACTATAAACTGTCCATAAATATTTGCAACAAAATCAGAATAAAAAACGCATAAATTTGTGTATTTTTTTAATCTATTTTTCTACTTCCTTTAAAATATAAATTATTCTACACGTTTGAAAATTCCCGGCAACAGCTTTACAAAATGGCAGCTGGGCTTGAAGGTCATTCAAAACGGACCGCTCAAGAACAATGGATTTTTGCGAACATGTCCTTACTGTTATATACTGTGCTAGAAGTATGGTTGTTTTTGTTATGGGAGCACCGTATTTTCAAACATAACATTAACATAACCTCCCAAAGTTGAATGCTTCAAACTCTGTTTCACGGATCGGTTAGCGAGTTTGACAAACCAAAGTTAACTGAGTTTAAAGTAACGTCATTAATTTGTCGCCAAAATAACAAACTTCTTCTAACTGCATCAAATTACTTCCAACCTTCAAACCGTAATCGCTAAAAAACGATGATAATCTGAGCGTGTCAAACTGACGTCAAACTTTGATCGAAAAGTAGTGGCAAGTTGCGACAGTTACCTGTCAGATACAAAATAAAATAACTTCTCTAATTCACACAGTAAACCGATTTAAAACAAGAAGAAAATAACGATGGGAAATCAACCAACAGACAGGGAAAGCAAATTTCATAAGCCTCCATCTAAGAAAGCCACAAGTGACGACAATATCGAGGATACTGTCATGGTTGACGGGCGCCAGCAATGAAGACTTCATGAGAAGATTAGACAAAAAGCCTGATATGACCATGACCATATCTATGGAAGATCGTATAAACAGGGTCCTACACCAGACGGAAAAGTTTCGGCACCCTCAGAAAGAAGAAGCGGATAGAACATCAGAAGAAGAGGGTTCAGAGACTGTCATTGACGTACAAACTTATCAGAGTAAAATGACGACGAACGAAGAGAGGATATCGAAGAAATTAAAGAAATCCACTAAGGTTGATAAGAAAGACTTTACTTCACCAACAGGATCTAATATGTATGAACAATGAAATAAAGTTTGTAAATTGTGGAAATTACAAGCTTTTTTCGTTTTTATTGTGGGAGCTATCTGTTCTGAAGTATATCGTTTTCTTTTTTTTAGATTCTAATAGTTGTTATTCAACACTGCATCAATATCTTCGGATAAAAGAGTTTCGTATGTCCGCGGGAAACGCAAATTCATATTTTCCTTAGGTATTTCTCGAATTCCCAATAGTGTGCCCTCCTCCGTACTAGGGCTATTGTCTGGCTTTTGGGGGGGGGTCGCACGTGGGGTTTCGGGACCGTGAGGGTGGGATCTGTTTATTCCTGACCAGCGATGCATGCTGCCAACGCTAGAACTACAGCCGCTACGTAGGTACCTACACTGCGCACTAGCATTGTTCCGAACGGGTTGCGCTTTATTGTTCATTTGTGCGGGACTGTATTAGATAGGAGGTCTCCCGTGAGGTGGCGTCGGCTATTCTATAGCCTTCCTCGTTCCACCTATTCACCACCCTCGCGAGCGGCTCTGATTTATTCCGAGGTCCGGTCGAGGTAGTGCGTCAGCTCTATCAGTAAATAGGATTGTCAAACGGTCGGAGTTCGATTCTGTGATATACTGAAACCGAATCGAGAGAGATAGACGATATTCCGATCGGTAATAGTCGAATTTGTAGGATGCTCTTGTAGGGTGAATAAGGGAATAACCTTGAACTTTAAAACTTGGACAGCTCCATCTTTGCGCAATTAGCTGATTTTTATTAAGCGAAGAGTATAGTCACAAATTGTACGGTGTGATCGAATAAGGCGGTCCTGCAGTGGAATTCAGAACTTTTGAGCTGTCGATGGTCGAATCGAGCTAGATTTTGTTACCTAAATTTCCGGCACCGAAAGTGACGGTCGAGTACCGTGAAAAATCGCGAGGCGAGAACTCAAAATAAAAAGACAAAAGGTGATACACCTCCGTTTTACAAACCTTCGAAAAAGTGGGTGGATATTCGGCAATCATGCAGGGTGCCAGCCGGCTCATCGGCGAGGGAGTGGGTTGATCGAAATAGAAACCCAAGATGGAAAATAAATTTCGGTGCCACCTGCTTAGGAATTACTTACCCTGTCATGCCCCCTGATAAGCAGGAATCCAAGGTGATAATTAAAACTCGAGGGGTAAAACGGTTTGCAAAAAAACTCATACACAAAAAAATAAAAGAATGAATTCACTGATAAAACAGTTAAACTTTTATTAATAAAATTGTTAATAAAAAAAAGTTGGTGTTATTGACATAAAATTCAAGAAAATAACTAGGATACTCTGTATAAGTAAACGTTATTAGCGACTACAAAAATAAGAATAAAATATAACATGAAATTCAAGAAAATAAATATGATACTCTGTATCATAAATATTTGACTCGATTATACTTGTGGTGAATAAAACCATCCTGTATATTACAGCCCGATATTTAATCGGTTGATGTTTTAAATATATTTTGAAGTCGTTAAAAAAATGAAAAGGTATCTGAATATTACAGTTAACTATTTTTCTGAACTAGTGACCCCTCCGATCCTCGATATAACATAAAAATTTACAGTAACGTTGAATAAAACATAAAAAAAAACTAAGTGATCGGGGTTGATAATTTACTAATGAAAATTTTAAACGCGGACAAAATTTACAAATAAAAAGGAAACGTGCAAACTTAGCTTTTGTTCTCAATCAGCTGTTACGGCCTTGGAAATCCTCTCCTATCCGAACAGATCGTAGCCTCTGGGCAGACTCGGTACTATCCGAAGCAGATGGTCCACTTAATTCAAGGAAAGTAGGATTCTCCAAAGGGACTTAAAAAGGTAGCAGAAGTCCTCAGCTGCACGGGGTGTTCAAAATCTCACACAAAACGAAGAAACCAAAATTCAAAGAAATAAGGGGTATTGAAAAAAAAACCTCTAAAAACACAGAAACCTCAAAATTAGTGAATTTAAAAGAAATAACAAGATCTGCTTACCGTTAAATAACGAGGTTTTACAGCGAAGAGAAGAAAGAAACAGATATGGCGTTGCAGACGCGCGTGTTCTCAAATTATATCTCGGTTTATCGAACACATCAGTCGTGATATTCACAAAAATTCCACACCAAACACAAGCGAAGATACGGCCAATGATTAATTCAAGCAATCTTCCAATTAAATCCACAGATGCGTGAAAATATCCAAAATTTCCAAAATAGGAATATGTACTCGTAAGAACACGTCTGAACGACAACCCAGAATGGCCAGCAAGCCGGAAGGAAGGAAACGTCACACTACCAAACAGAAAACAGATAAATAAAATAAGAAAACGGACCTACAGACGCCCTCTAACGTCGAAAAGATGTAAACACAGAATAAAATGATCTAAATAGACGGTCAATTGGGCAAAACAAACAGATCGATCAAAGCGTGGGAATCGATACTACCGGCATGTGCAGAACAAACATATCTTAACCTACCTAGAAATGAAACGTCAACTGTCAAACATGGGAATTGAAGAAATTTACTAAAATTGATAGAAATTAAACGAAAATCTAAGACCGTAATAAGGGTTAGAAACTGACTGTAAGTAAATAAGACTAAAAGATCTAAATTCTAGCTAAGCCGCACAACCAGGGGAAAGAAAACAAAATTTGAAAGCCAAAAATTAAACGATAATGTTTACGTTGAGGAATTACAAGGCGTAGGAGCATATCTGAAGGTAGAGGACGGAAATAGAAGAAAATAGGGTTACAAAAGCTTGTCAAAAAGACTAGCGGAGAACTAATTCGAGGTAAGCGAAGCAAAAAACCGTAACAATTTGCGATGATTAGCGATAGTATACCAGTTGAGCGATTCAGAACTATTGTCAACATCTCAACAAAAACGGACAAATAGAGTTGCTACCTTTAATTTCATAGCTGAAAAATGACCTTAAGTGGGGCCTTTAAAACGCATGAATCAATATGTGGCGCCGCCGCATCGGTCAAATTTGCAAGCAATATAACTCACTTCTAACTTGTTGCAATATATCTAAATTCTATACGAACGATTGTAGATATGTTGTTCTAGGCAACAAATTAATTATCAATAATAGCGACGGAGTGTTCAATTATTTTTGAAGATCAATAGGGATCTGTAGCCACCGTGTTCAGCTATAACCTAACATAGATTGTGGCGAGGAATTGTCTTCACAGCCAGATTACAGTTTTCTTTGTTGTCGAAGAATCTCTGAAATGAGTGTATAAGCAGATTGTTTCCATTGTTGCCAGATTCTTCATTTACTTAGCTTGGTGGACTAGATGCTGTTTTGTATCGTATATAGAATCAAAAAATAAATATTATTTAAAACATTAGCTGATGGTCTAGTGGCTTGCACGCTTGGCTATCAATCGCGGGGTCCTAGGTTCGAGCCCGATGGACTGCTCTCAGGGTGAGGTTTTCGTGGTTTTCCTCACTCCTTGCCGAATGCTGAGAGACGAACATCTTAAGTCGTTCCACGGGCGCAGGCGTAATAATAACTCATGGTTGGGCCGATGCACCTGTAATTAGAGAAAGGTGTTATGGGATGCCAATAACATGAATTATTATTATTATTTTTCCTTCCCAACGACCTGTATGCTTCTATTGTGTAATCCGTCATAGCGTACTACATTGACAGCTATTGTACAATTTAAAGCGATATCTTTTGAAATAATATTGGAGAGAACGGCTGAAATAATTAATTATAAACGATTCCAGTGCCCCCATCGGTTTTTTCACAATCACTGTTTAAATGCCTCTCTTCAATCCCCTTATTGACTGCTATTGGCTGGAACGAACTCAAGAAAGATAGCGATTGCGTGCGCACATTCACAATTTACTAGCTATCAGGCTATCATTTTCCTTTATTACAGCTGTTTCTCGCTTGAATGTGCGTTTATAGGTTATATGAGGTTATAAAAACCTCGAAAACTATTAGCGTTTTTTGGCGGTGGCTATGGGAAACAGTTATGGCAGGTAAAAACGTAAATTCCGTACTAAATAGAGTTTGAAAATGAAGTATATAACTTGGAAGTGACATCAGAAGAAGAAAAAAGGATTAATGAGGGTAAGTTTTATTTAAAAAAACGTTTATTTACAATAAAGTGAGCAAAGTTGAATTTTATATGAAACTGTTTATATTTGACAGATCCTGATTATGCTTATGCTTTCTGCTTACAAAGGTTGAAAAAAGCAGGAGAGAGTACAAGCACAGAGATAGAGGAATCAGAAGTAACAGGAGAGCAGATACACCAGTTGCATATATAGAGAGGAAGAACAGAAAGAATCTGGCTACATATCGAAAAGAAATGATTGATATAGAAAGAGCTAGAGTAGCTACAATAAGAGAACTTAAGAAGAGTGTTGACGAAAATAATGAATTAGTGAGACAAATGGTTGCTATTCAGTCAGAAAGGAATGAATTGCTTAAACAACTAATAAATAAACAAAAAGTTTGAAAAAACCGCAGCATTATTATTATTATACTTCAACATATTTTTTATTTAATGCATGTAAACTTAAAGCTAGAAAGCAGGTTTTCTTCTGCCAGCATATCCCTCAACTATATCATCATTTTCTACAATGCCGAGGACAACATTATTTATTGTAGCAATATTGTCAAATATTACATCGTCTTCAATAAGTATTGCCATTAAAATTTCTTCCTCTTTGTTCTCCATAGCAAATTTATATATGATACACACTTACGTTAGATATATCTATATGTCAAAAGAAAACAACAAAAACACGATTGAACACCATAAAAATAACCTCTCAACTTGTCAACTTTTCAAGTTGCGCCCATTAGTGTTTTATGTCATTCAGGCAACATGCAGCGCTGCAATAAAGCGCTGTTTCTCAGCGCTTAAACGTATTTTTTCCCTGAATGCGACCAATGATGACAACATTTGGTAACGACACGTTCACGTCAAAAAAAAATGTTGACGTTTGATGTAAACATGGTCACTAACATAACGCCAAAACGGAATTCTGTGTTGGTGACTGTGTGTGTCAGTATTCTAATCATCCCATCCTAACCATAAAAATCACAAATATGAATCTGAATCTGGAGCAAATAGTTCTGCTGCTTACATTACAGCAAAAAAATGATGATGACGATTTTCTTGTGCTTTTCAATGATATGGACAATGTAAGTGCACAAATTGCAACGACTGCGTCGGCTGACACATAGGGAAAAACACTACAAACAACCATTGTATTTTGAACGGTATGTGGAAATGTATTCGGATAACGAGTATAACTTTTTATCTGTTGCATCAAATAACTGTGCAATTTTGCGCGGCTGTTTCGCCATTACAAATTGTCTAATAATATAGTATGTATAATTCAATCTTAACGTCAAATATCAACCGAACAATAAAACAAGATAAACCATTAAACAGTACATAACTAATATATATATCTAACCAACAAATGACAAGCACGGCTTCTACTTGTATTAATGTCGCTTTAATCGCTTTTTTCGCTTGTGAACGAAGTTTAGAGTATGTTCACGAATTCTCATGACCAAACCATATTTTAGCATTGAATTACTTTGATTAGAGCAGTACTAGAAATGACCACAACGCAAAAATAGCAAATTCTATGACCAATTCACATATTTAGTGATAAAGTTATGCGCCAAAATACGCTATATGAAATGGTTGTCAAAAACTGTTTTGATAAGAGCCGAGCATACTTCCTATTGGCTAGAACGAACTCAGAAGAAGTGGCAATTCTTCGCAGTTAGACTTTGCTAGTTGTCCATTCTTGCACACATGTTCCATGCTACAGTCGAATGCAAGCATTCTCTCATTTCTTATCAACGTAAACATATTCGCGTGAAGTTACATGGGGTTATACAGTGAGGTCGTAAATGGTCCCCCCCCCCCCCCTAATAACTTTTGAATGGTATGAGAGAGCAATGAAACAAAAACCAAGTGAAATTAGAGATAATTTGTGATTTTTTGCCTATAGAGATACGCACATGGCTTCTGATGTAAAATAGAGGGCGTAGCTATCTTTAAAATTTTAAATGGGAAGTAATTTCATTTAGAAGCTCATTTGGAAAATATTTCTATTACTTTTATGGCAATGCAAACAGTTTTACGATTTTCGAAATTTTTACCAACTTATCCAAGATTAATAATTGGAGTACATACGTTACTTTCTCGATAGCCCTCGTATTCGCTTTTTGGATATAGTGTACAGAAACCTGTAATTACAGTAATCTGTAACATAGACACCCACACACATGACACATACTCTGACAGATAAGACACTTTTGCTAAATTTTGCAAAAACGTCATACTGTAAAATATGTCATATTTTACAGCAATCGCTTCCTAAGTCACATAAACCACTATATTTATACGAGGGCTATCGAAAAAGTAACGTATGTACTCCAATTATTAATCTTGAATAAGTTGCATCGCCATAAAAGTAATAGAAATATCTTCCAAATGAGCTTCTAAATAAAATTACCTCCCATTTAAAATTTTAAAGATAGCTACGTCCTCTATTTTACATCAGAAGCCATGTGCGTATCTCTATAGGCAAAAAATCACAAATTATCTCTAATTTCACTTGGTTTTTGTTTCATTGCTCTATCTCATACCATTCAAAAGTTATCGGGGGGGGGGGGGGGATTAAGACCTCACTGTATATATATTGGACATTTGTTGACATTTTTGCTCACAATTGTAAGAAACCACTATTTTTAAAATTCCTTATTTTATTGTTCTGTACCATTTGTGAAGTAAAACACCTAAATAAATATTATACGGTAAAATGTTCAATATACTAAAGTAAAAATGTATTCTTAAGCCTTAAAGGGGTCGGTGCTCATTGTTATTTACTAGGAAAAATTGTATTCTTTATGTTCCTTATCGATCATCATGATCGAAGTGGTTCTCTGGGTTCATTTTTGTCTTGCCAAAAATTACCTGTTTTCGTGCGTCCACAGCCTCGTATTCGCACAGAATGTGCTAAGCGCTCTTTGTCCTCTCATTACACAGTCTACAGTTGATGTATCCAGTGTTGATCGAAATTTATTTATTTATCACGATGCCAAGATGATTTCTACTACAACACCTTTAAGCATTGTTTTTGATTGCGGAATTACTTTATTGCAGCACAAAAATAGGAAAGTTGCATAGGTAGGTAGGTACTACCTGCGCTTTCCAAAATTTTAAACACTGAAGTGAAGATAGCCTTCCACTTTTCCAGGATGTTCTATCGTCATCCAATGGGCAAAATCCTTTCCTCAAAACTAATTTCTGTCCCTTTCCTCCACTTACATAAAGGAAAACGTATTTCCTCGTCTAAGCACTTAGCGATTTACTATGTTAGCAACTCCTGATACACCAACATAATTAGGACACGCTGGCATATAGAAATGCATAGTGGAAACAGGTCGTGTGGACGGTCGCCAAGAGTTGAAGACTTCCTCCCGCTATTTCCCAGTAAGTAATTAGGACTGCTCCCGCAGTAGTGTTCCTACGTGATGACTAGCATTAGTACCGGAGACTTTCCGACGATGCTCCAAAGATAACGGATACGTATGCATCGTTTGTTTCAATTCGCGAAGCGAGTACAGCCGTACCGCTCCAGTTAGTTAATTCCTTTAATGTGCCTCTCTCTCCCTTTCTCCAGACGTTTGTATCTACCGGGGGGAAAATGGAAAACATCAAATTAGTTTCGAGTGCTGTACGCGAACCGAAAGGGGTGGGTAGCGGAATGAGAGATGAGAGTGGGAAAGGGTCGACTTGTTTATCTGTTGGTGTCACACGATGCCTGTTAAAGTTAAAGAGGAAGGATTGATTTAAAGTCGCTGATGGACGTTTAAATTTTGGAGGCGGATAGAAAATTTTCGGTACTGTAGGAGCTGGATGTATAAATTTGAGAGCATATGGGTGCTGCATAGTATTTATTAATCGTTTGGTACACAATAAGGGTTGTACCTAAAGTTGCAGGCATCTCAGTATTTAGCGGAAAAGAGAAGTAAATCCGGATAAAAGATGGACTCAATGAGGCAAAAGATACCACGTTTTGCTGTGAAACTCTGGTCACGGACGAGCTATTAGAAAAGCTGGACAAATTTTGCATAAAACTTTGAGGTATGCAGATGATCTTGTCATCCTAACCCAAGGTAAATTCAACAGAGTAGTGCGAGACAAAATACAGAACGCTCTATAAATTGTACGAACATGGATATCACTCCCTCTAAACCACCATAATAGCAATCATGAGAAGGAAGATGGTCTTGGACCCCCAAAACTCCGAAGTGAACAAATAAAGCTGTCAGGGGAAGTGAAATATTTTGGTGTCATCCATAGACATAGATAATTTTTTCTTGTTTACTCCGATCAGCCTTTGTCAATGTTTCGGGAGAATTTTCACAGATGTATTTGTTTATTTTTATATAGGATTTAGTTAATGAATTGATTGTTTGATTTATTTATTTAAATGTTCAGTTGTTTAATTTAATTTCACTCTTTAAAATGTATAGCGTTCGCTAGTGTAGTTCATATCTCTTCTAGTAGTTTTCTTCGATGATTTATGCGTTGCGTTGCACGCAGCTTTTGATATATATACGACTGGTTAACCTTGTCACTCAGTTTCTCGATAGACGCTAGAGCGTGAGTACATGATATTTGTAATTGTTTGAAATTGAATATATTTCGTCCATCAAGAAACTCGCTTAATAATAATTGTTATTATATTATTATGTACACAATTTAGATCATTTATTATTTTACGTGCAGGAAGATATATTTCAGTCTAGTTTTTTTTCAACAATAATTTTATAGAATTAATTTTTGGTTTTCTAGTTTGCTGATTAGTTTTAATTTATTAATTACCTCGGGTTGGATGAATAGTAGCATTGTGTTTGTTTTTAGTTTTCAATTTTGTAAGTTTTAGTGTTCCACGATTTTATTTTTATTTTATATTGAAACCACGCGGATTTTTGTGAAAAAAGAATTATCTTCCTGAACTAATTTGTTTTTTGCTTTGATATAGGATTTAGCATTGTCCTATTGTAATTTAGAATCTATAGCAGTTTTTTTGATTTAAGCCAGGACCCTCTGTCCACGGTTTTTTGTTTCTGCAAAATTTTGTAATTAACTTGTTTTTTTTTTCTTTTTTTTATAATAAATTCTTGTTTGTTAATTAACATCATTCAAAATTCTGTTCTTTTATTTTTATTTAAACCTTTTCAATTTTTGGAGTAATTAAGAAAGTCAGATTTCTTTCACTCACATTTTACTTTTCGCGGTTGGTTTCAAGTTTTGATTCGCGAGGGTAACTCTGAGTTTAATTGTTCTTTTGCGCCCTTTTAAGATTTTTATCCGTTGAGCTAGTTAATTAAATTTTTTCATTTTTAATTTTCATTTTGCATTTTCAAACTCAGTCAGTACACCGCAATACTTTATATAGATATAGATAGCAATGTTAATACAGATTTTGTAAAGTCACTAGATATATAAAGTAACGCAATTGACCGCCATATTGTGTTCAGCTTAGGCGCCAAATTTAATCATTGTAGTTCACGCGTTCTTCCAATTTTTCTATTGAAGGTAACCACGACGCCGCCAAGATCTAATGCTAATAAACTTAGCTGCGCGGTTTTCTACTGCTTTAACTCTACTCTTTTTTCTCCTGTCTCCAAAACCAGATGGAAATATGTAGAAAGTACAATAAAAAATTGAAAACGCGAAACACAAGGACCAAGTTGGGACCAAGGACCATGTTGTCAATTGTCAGTACCATGTGAGTACAATTAGTTAAACAACAGTGTTACTATGATACATTAAAGTATATAGAACAGTAACTCTAACCAAATATTATTTCCAACTCCAATAGTTTATAATGACAGCACTGACAGCTAGAAATGGCTAAATATAGTGACTTTTATAGCCAACCGCCTACAGCTGAATCAGCTGGACCCTGACTCCGCCATATTGTGTCCAAAGAACGTTCTTTTCTCTCTAAAGGCCGTTTCACACCTAGCTATTTTTTTAAATTTTACGTGCATAACACGTATTAAATACGTGTTATACATGTAAAATTTTAAATTGGCAAAAGCTGTTGGGGGATGCTAAGGCATGACTTATTATTATTATTACTTGAAAATCTAATTGGATGCAACTGCATCGGACTACGGAGAATTCAGCATATAGAGGGGACTAAAAGAAATACTGGGACATTTTTAGCAATGATGGAATTCTCGGCAACAAAGAAAGTACGACGTTTTTAAGTGTAGCAAACAGCCATAGCATATCTACAATAGATATGTGCGAAATGACAACGTTTGGTTCTTTTGCAAAATTAGACTGCCAACTGCAGAAAGTAGATCCCCCACGGGCAAAATATCCTGACAACAGCAGATCAGGTAATAATCACTGCCTTCTCCCTTCCGCCATATACCATTGCGCCCCGTCGATTCGTCGATCGGCTTCAGCTCTGGCATATACATTTACTGTCGTCATCAACCCCGCCAGAGGTCGCTTTTGCGAATTGTTATTCCGCCAGCGGGAAAATTTTATTGTCGTTCTTTCAATACCCTTTCGCCGGAAAGGAAACCAATAGAAAAACTCGTAATATGTAAATTAGGAAGCGGTCGGAATGGATAGAGGTTGAAGGGAAGACGTGATGGAAGGGGAGAGGGAGGGGGAAGAGGCGGTTGTTGGGGGATCTACTGGAGGAAGGAATCGTCGCGAAACAAACGCGAATATCGTAAAGTAATAGCGGGCGCGTGTTCCTTTATTGTTTCCTGAGTAATATACACGCGCGGATCTGTGTAAACGGGGTAGCCTGCCGGGGGGTGGTGGGAAGGAGGTGGTGTAAGAGATAGGTGCCGGCATGTAATATTCCGGGAAGAACATAAAAGTTTATGATTAAACCGTTTGTAGATGTTCGTGCCGCTCAACCGATGGTAATCTACGTTGAGGGTGGTGGGGGAACACATTTTGACTCAATAACTTTTATGGTCACATTTTTGCGATATTCCCTCTTATGTCGTATCAGAAACGTTATGAATAACGTGTACTTTATCAACAAATTTAATGTATTTACCTTATTTCAGTCTGAAGTCGTATGTTGTATCCGATAAGTGTACGTTATAAAATAAGATGCATCTTATTTGCACTACGTTATATGGAATAAAAAGCGCCATACGATCCCTTGCAGTGAAATAGGCAACCAAAGGTGCATGACACAAAAAGGTTATTTGTGTTTTTGTAGGAATAATGCTGTAATTGAAATAGACTTGGCGTACAGAATTATTTGAATAACTTCTTTACATTTTCGTAAAGCCTTAAGCACACAACTTATCCCTTTCGGTCTCTGCAAGAATTAACAATTACCTACTAAAATTGTGAATGATATCTAAACTCTTAATAGAGATGGAGATTAATTAACATTTAATCAAATAACGGTGAAATGACAAATGTTGATAAAAGTGCAGAGATGTTTTTTATTATTATATTTATCGCAATTAAAACAGCTGCATTGTAGGGATTGCCAGTAAAAAAACAACATTTTTTTCTATATAATCAGCGTTTGAATACGACCATGATATAACTTCTCTGGTATTAAGTAATTTCTTCTACTGTGCAAAAATACAACGGCACATATGAAAATGTTGGCAGAAATTGTACCTACTAAAGATAATTTTACAATCCAGTCATCATCATATGGTACCCTAAAATATTTTTTTTCTTTCCAATAACAACATTACAAAAATGTAGTTAGATTTGTGGGTATTACTATGATGTAGAAGATTGATCCAACAACGAGTGCTGGTATTCTCCAATTCCACAAGATTTAATAAAATTGTACACAACTCCATCCGTCATTTTGTAAGTTCTAAACAGACCTAAGCAAAAAGAGAATTTATTTCGCGAACAGCAATGATCAAGTGACGTAATCTTACATTGTCCCAAACCACTTCAAACCTAGTTATGTCGCCCAAAAAAAAATGCCTACAGTAATCACAGATAACCCAGTTGGTCGCCATTACTGTCTTTTTGACCATTTTCTGGCGTAGTTGGTTTGTTATTGGATTTCACAATAACTGGTGTTCAATAATTCGAAGTGAACTCCTTCTTCTTCAGTTACACTAATAACTAACCTACTCGAAAAACGTCAAGCAAAGGCAAGCTAGATTTTGGTTTCCCAAGATCTGTATGAATGGATTATTTGAAAAATCGCAAGGCAATTTTGAGTCAATACTATACTATAAAGCTAATTCGCAAACCTAAAGCCATTGAGCACCGATTTAATTCTACGTATAGCTTTAAGAAAACGATTAGTATATCAGCCCCACATTGGGCGCCAATTTATTACAAGTATGGCTCTAAGCGAAAATTTAGTGGGCGCCAATTCTTCAGGGGTTGCATGGAGAAAATATTGCAAAAGTGTTTTAATTTTTTATTTCTTTTTACTTTTATTTTTAACTACTGCTTTTATTTGCCCAAAAATAACGACTAGAATCCTCTGTTCATTATTTTCACAGAGAATTTTACCATGTCATTAATTGAATACTACCTGGATGGTAGCAAATCAATACGGATCAAGATTACATTAATATTGAGCAATTTTGTATTAGTGTAACACTAACGAGAATTAGAATAAAATCGTTATACCTTTTTCGTTCATTGCATAATACCACCGTTTCCTCAAACGCAGTTTACGATACAGCTTTAGAGCTGATAAGGTTGATCACACTATAATAATGATTTTTGTCCAGCCGAATGTTATACGAACGCGTTCACCTCAAATCAGTACCAACGTGACGTTTGTGCAAGCTGATGTACGTTCCTACGAAAATGACGTCGCACTACTAGATAATTTATGTAGATACAATCAGTCAGCAAATTGCTGCATATCCTGCCCGGGTCCCTCACATAAAACCGTCAGAATTATTTATGCCCGCACGCGAGCACATCGCACGCTAATGGGTTTTATGATCCGTGATCCCGGCGATAGATGGCAGTCGGCTATTATCGCGGTCACCAACGGCCATTACACTAATAAGCTCTAAAACCGAAACTATCTTATTCGCTGTATATTTCAAATAATAAAGGCATTACATGTACATTACATAAATATATACTATGTAGGTTTGGGTTGCTGCAAAATCCTCCAAGGTTTAAACGGCTTATAATGTAAATTTACGCCCGTGTAAAAAAAATCCAATTAAATAGCCATCGCTTGAACATTACACCCAGGGGTAGTAGTTAGTCTTAATAGTCGGGTCAGCTTTGGATTATGAGAATATATAAGTCCAAATTTCAGATAGTCTATGATAGAGGGAGTTGTGTTAATACGGAAGTATTCTTTGATTTTAATCATTCGTTATCAATTTTTATACTACAAATAACAAGTTATAATAAATTCTGTACTGTTAAAGTAATTGTCAGTTTTGATAAGCCAGATTAATAGAAATGCGTTAGATGTATTAATGCCACAAACTTATTATTAATATTTTAAGTAGTTTTAAAAAATTGAGCGGAGAATACGTGAGGTGCAGGCCTAAAGCCGACACTCGTAACGTAATACACGGAATTAAGAGGAGATTACGTGTGATACAGCCCTACAGCCGACACTCGTAACGTAGTCCACAGAATTAAGCGGAGATTACGTGGGGTACAGCCGTAAAGCCGACACTCGTAACGTAATTTACGGAATTAAGCGGAGATTACGTGAAGTGTAGCCCTAAAGCCGACACTCGTGACGTAATACACGGAATTAAGCGGAGATTACGTGAGGTACAGCCCTAAAGCCGACACTCGTAACGTAATACACGGAATCAAGCGGATACCATGCGAGATCAGCTGGCGGCCGACACTCCACATAGCAGGCGGAGAGCAGGAAGCGGAATCTCTCCCTGGTCCGCTATTCGCGACGGCTTTTATAGGCTTCTTAACTCTAGTTTAATACTTAGATTAAATATAGGCAGACGAGCAAGGTATGACTTTAAGTCTCACTTTCTCCCTTTTTTTTGCTTGGTGGGAGGCATCTGAAATATCCTTGGTTCGTAGCAGGTCATGCTCATCAAGATAAATATGCCAATTCTATAATTAAATCCTTCGACGAATCCTTGTCCCATGTCTATTTTCTCTGCCACTAAAGTTGGTTAACGTCAGCGTTCTTAAGTATTTCTAGATACTTCTACCATAAAACAGTTTACATCTGATATCGCAAATTCCTTATCTTGCTCCTTATTAGTTTCTACAGCCCTGCATTCAGGCGTAGTATCCGTGGCCTCTTTGGAAAGTCCTTAGATTAAACAGTAGCTGTTGACAATGCGACGCAAGTATGAAGAGTGCAACATCTTCTTTGCTTTTATCAAGCGTAAATGATAACAATTCGCGCCACGTGGGGCAATACGTAACGAGTGATACAACGTATACGAGTTTTAACACAGATGTCTTGGAGAACTGAAAATAGTTTGCATCAGTAAAGATCTAAATTATATATTTAAATATTAATTATACTTTTGAATTATATAATAAATATCAAAGTAATACTTTATTCTGAATGAAACTGATCTGTAAGCTAAGAATACCACTGTGAAGAAAAATTAATATTTATGACAGATTATGAGAGTGTATTACAAAACAATCAAAAGGAATCTCGTAAAAATATACCACAGAGAAAAATTACATCATTGGCGAATGTTGATTATATAGTATATAATTCTTGAGACTGCACTGTTTGGATTTAATTTGTTATGCACTAGAATGACGCAAGCACATTGTTAGAAGTTCCTACTGTGGAAATATTCACATGTAGACCCAGGCATCGATCGCTACGAAATGGCTACCCCAACTATCGAAAGATCATTGATGGATGAAGGGACTGGCAAGCAATTCCGCCGACGTTCAAAGTAAAGAAAAACATCACAGCTAAAAGGGATGTCCGATAAGCGTCTAGGGACTACTCTAGGCATCAGCAGATCATCCCTATCCTTCTCAGAAACATTTTGAGACCTTTACAAGACAAATAGAAGCAGCAGTAGAGACTAGGGCACCCCAAGACGATAAATATCTCAACTAAGGGCTGCCATTTACCCTAGTAGAAGAAGTGATTATCTAACGCCACTATTGTGTAAATATAAAATCGTACATACGTGTGATGCATCTCCGATTTCGATGTCAGGTACTCGCGTCCATATGTCGCATCTGGCTACATGTTTATGATCCGGTTTGATATTTCTAGACGAGGCGAGTCTCTGGACCGTTTTCAAGTCCAAAATACCGTCGCCGCTCATGAATAATGCATGAGAGGCACAGCCAACCACCCGGGGTGCTTACAGGAGCTGGGACTTCGCCGAATATGTGTCGGGCCGTCATACATGCGAATGCGTCATCTCTAACGCCAGACGCTGGATTCTACTTTCGTTTCAGGACGTGTAACATATTTCGCGGAACGGTTGGGGTGGTGGTTGTGGGAGCGAGCGATGTTGGAAGTGCGATATTTTACACGAAAATATAAGTAATTCCTAGAGAATATGGAAGGCAGTCTAGATCGATGTTTAGACAATTCTTTATTTATAATTTTGCGCAGTGAAAGAGTTAATAAACCGGCGCCCAATTAGAAACTAATATATCAGAGATTTACTTATAGTCATATGTATATTGTAATAAATTGGCGCCCAACGTGGGGTGAATTCGTTAAAGTTGTACTTATAGCTATGCGTTACGAATTGAGCGCCCAATGTGGGGACATAATACAATACCAGACACTAAATATGTACCACAGAATAAGTAATTTGTAATATATCGATGCACAACGAAAAGACAATATACTAAATATTTATTTACATAAGCAATTTGTAATAAATTGGCGCCCAACGTGGGGCGAATATACCTGTTTGGTATTTCAACTTTCTTGAGTACATGTTGTCATTGTTTAATCATTTGATATTATTTAAGTGTAAGGGTACTAGTTTTACTTTTATTTTTTTTTAAATGATAAGGATATAATAAAAAGAGGATATAAAACGTAGCAGTTGACAGCCAGACGATGTCCAGGTGATGTAGGAAACCTCTGCATTTGGCAAGTCCTTCAAACCATTTTCCTTCAGGAGGTAAAGAGGATCAGTAGTGAAATACCTACACATCGAAAAAAAAATAGAATTTTAATTATAAACATTTTATAACAGATATTGACAGATCGAACTTGGAACAAGTTTCAGTTGGAATGAATATTTTTATTTTTTTTTTACAGTATACTTATTTATTTATATTTAGCTTAATAATAATAATTATTATTATTAAATATCCAACAGATTACAATCCAATAAGGGTAATAATTGTAAGTACATGAACAAAAAATAAATATAATCTTAAGGCAAATCCACATCCAGAAAGTTAAAGTTTCGCGCTGCATGCACCAGGGGTGCTTTTCACAGAACATTAGTTCGAGGCGTTGGTATGCAGAGAAATTCACTCGATCTGGCTTGAAGACGAAGCACCTGGAATTCCAATCTGGAGGGAAGGTCAGGCGAGTCGATTCTGTTCGTAAGGATGTCCAGTACAAGTGTCATGCTAATTTTTTACCTTCTATCTCTAAGCGAGATAAAGTTTTGCCTTTCCAATAATTCAGTATAGTCTATTCCAAGTCTTAATAATGTTTTTATGTGTGTTTGCAATCCAAGTTCATTGATATGTCAACAGAAAGACGGAGAATTTCTGGAATTCGATTTCGTCAAAAATTGACGTGTACGCAAGGTTGCATACTCTTTGTACAGTAATTAATTCTAGGATTGTTAATTTAACAGTAATAAGTATTGAAAATTTTTAAATGTATTTTTCCCATGACGTAGAAACACGTACCATTATTTTATAATTAATGTAAGGTGATTCCAGAATTTTGCAATAATTATTTATCTCAATTTAGTGTAGACATTGTATAGGTTCATTTGGTCACATGGGCATTCTCATGTATTAAATATCTTATATTGCCCTCACTTCGGTGAAAGTAATGGATTTCCCAAAGGCTGTTTGCCTCCCTTCCCCTCCTCCTGCGAAGAGACAATCGCTATCGAAGTCTGTTAGCGAATTCAAAAGGATTCACTAGCCAACCTCCGTGAGAGACGGACGTGTTTCAATTAATTTTTTAACGACTATTTTAGTAAAATCCAATTTATTTCAAATTCCTATCTAAAAATGATAGTTAATTGTTAAACAAAGTTGATCACATTGATTTTATCTACAATTTTACCAAAATAACTGTTGGGTAATTTTCTCCAGCGATGATATTCCTGATATATGTTCCTGTTCTGAGCCATTCACCGTGATTAGAAGGACGAAAGTCCCCATTCAATGCCTGACCTGATTTGCCCACCTGATGTCTGCTAAATTGATCCCTTCAAAGGTATCCCTTATCCATATGAACCTAGAAATAAACGTTTTATATTAATCCTAATCTAAGTTTTAAAATACTTATAAGAAATTTCATTTCGGCCATTTTGTTTGTTTAGGAATTATAATATGTTGTTTTTAGAAATTCTGAACTTTTTTTATTAAATAAAACCACTTTTGTTCGTACTTAAATGTTTTCTTTATCGTACAAAATTGAACATAATTGATGTACCAGTCTCTCATGCACGTTATTTCACATAAACTAAGCACTTTATTGGAATAGACGACGTCCAAGCAACACGCCCCTACGTCACCTGGGGTCTTACTAAAGAATAATAAGCGGTTTTGATATTAAATAATTTAATTAAAGTGTTATATTTAAAATTTATTTTTCTTATACCCTTATATACCCGGCTGTGTCCTACCAGGCGCGTATACAACTTGAGTTTATAGGGGGAGTAATGGAAATGATATTTTTATTTTAACTAAAAAAAAAGGTCGGCTCTTTTTCAACACAATTTAAATAGTGTCATCATGGGAGGGGTAATTACACAAAAAAAGGAAAAAAGAAGGATGAATGTTTGTCTTTAAATGCAAAATTTTAACTTACAAGTAGGTTTCGTTGGCTCATAGGAGGGGGGGGGGGGGGTAATTTTCCCATTACCCCCCCTCCCTTGTATACGCGCGTGTGTCCTACCCTTGTAAAGTTACAATATTTGCATTCTGGATTAAAAAATTCACCATGAACGAAAATATTTAATGTTTAACCTTATGCTTTGTGTAATTAAATCAAGGATTTTCTGGCGAATATTATTTACGTAAATTCTTAAAAGGATACAGCTGTAAAACTTTTCAAATGATGCTAAAACGCATCAAGACGAAGTTTAAAATTGTTACCGGCCAATTTAAGCCGACAGCAAAGGCTCTTTGACACTTTCACCCCATCCCAACACCAGGTGCCTTTACTTTCCACCACAATCCTTTCTGAAAACCTGAAAAGTAACTTGTATCCATTCACTCGGCTACAGACAGCGACATGTCGCATTCACGCCATTCAGAAACTCGCGAAAATCACCCACACGGAATAGGAATCAAAGTGAAACCGTCACCCTACACCAACCCCTACCCCTCACCCCCCGCGCATGACTTCGGGACTCCGACAAAACCGACTACAGCGCGCTACCTCATTCAAAAATACCCCTTTTCATCTAACCGACGCGGATTCGGAAAGGTGAAAAGAAAGGTGCCGCGTGACGAACAAAAACTTCGCGCACCCCACAAAGCAAAGAGACATTTACGTGATTCCTCCTCTGCGAGCGAAGAGAGAGAAATTAGACGCCGACTGTATAAGACGTCAAATTTCAACGTTTGAAGACGTCAACGGAGTTGAAACCGCAGATCTCATTCCGATGTGCGTCGGCAGATGGCGCCCTGGATCGTATAACTTAATTGGGCGGTAGCCTCCGAGCGCGCACAGCGTGCTTTCTGTTTTATTTGCGAAGACGCTTGCTTGCTTGTCGCATTAAATTCTGCATTTCCTCACTGGCGACACGTGTGGGGGACCAATGGCGGATGCAGTTTGCTCCATGATTCACGCTATTTCGTTTTAACTGTGGATGGAAGTGCAGTGGATGCTTTAACTATCGTAAGATATATTATCTAATGTATTGCCCGAGGTGTTTCTATCTTGTGGTCTAGATCTGTATGTCTCAGAGATAATTTTGAGGTAATAACTTCCTAGGACGATAAACAAGATTATTACTACACTAAACATGACAAGCAAGCATGTACATTTACGATATAATGGGGAAATAAAAATATCCCAGAGAAGAGTACATACAATCCAACAAAATGTCAAGCAGAAGATATGTTAGATTGAATGAGAAGCTAATATTTTAACAGAATAGTAACGATATAATCATATTAACAAAGACAATTAAATAAATGTTTAATTGCAGTATAATTTTATGCCCAACGTTGGATCAATTCATTTTAATATTTATTTTACAACCAAATGTAACTCGTAATAAATTGGCGCTCAGTCTAAGGTTAGTACATTCAATTTTCACTTGTGACCAAACGTAATTCGTAACAAATTAATGCTCAACTCGAGGCAAACTACTAAATTTTTACTGGCATGACAGGTAACTTGCAAAAAGTTGACGCCAGCGAAGGGCTAGTATGAAGAAGAAATTGTTACTTGTTATGACCAGACGCTATTTCTATTTTCATCATCCGTAATTTGGCGCCCAGCGTGGGGTCAATACGTTAAATTTTTATTTACAACCAAATATAACTTGTAGTAAATTGAAGCCCTACGAGAAGCCAGTATATTTCAATTTTACTTATAGTCGTATGTGATTTGTAATCTGTTACAAATAACAATTTATAACAAATTAGCGTTCTACTGGGAACAAACCGCGAATTTCTATTTGTATCACAAGTAACTTATAAGTAACATATAACTTGGGGTCTAAGCTGATGCTAGTGTATTAATGAACGTAATTTGACGCCCAATACATTGAATTCTTAATTTCAGCTAAATGTAACTTGCAGCAAATTGGCGCCCGATGAGGGGCTAGTATCTTTTTTGTTTTTATATACCTATACGTAATTCTTTTACAAGTGGAACCCATACATTAAATAAAAATTAGTGTTCAATGAGGGGGCAGTCGACTAAATTTTTACTTACATCACACGTAACTTGTAATCGATCAGCCCTCAGTCTAGGGCTAGTGCGTTAAATTTCTATTTGGGATGTAATTTGGCGCCGAACTTTGAACCAATTTATGAAATATTTATTTTACAACCAAATGTATCTTGTAGTATATTGGCGCCCAACGAAGGGCTCGTACATTTAATTTTCACTTATAGTCATAGGTGATTTGTAATATGTAAATTAATACTGAACTGGAGGCAAATTGCGAAATTTTTGCTAGCATCGCTTATAATTTAGCACTCAACGTGGGGCCAATACCCTGTAAATAAAAAAATTGATATTTACAGCTGGATATAATTTATAGTCAATTATCGCCAAGAGAAGGACTTGTACTTGCATAAAATTTTTATATATACCCATACGTAATTTATGACAAGTTAAGGCCGATTCACATTATCGGTCAAGTCACGGTCAGATCAAATATTGTAACATTTATTTTGTATTGTTAAATTCACATTAGGGCGCACGATTAATTCACGGACGAACAATACAAAATGCATGTAACAATATTTGACCTGACCGTGATCTTACCGAGACTTGACCGATAGTGTGAATCGGCCTTTAGTGTTTAATTGAGAATAAAACAGTAAATTTTTAATGAAGATAAGTATTTTCTAATTATATAAATAAATTGTAAAAAACAATATGTTCAAAATTCCAATTTGTATTATTATAATTGTCTTCTCACAACATGGTTGGATTAATTCAGTATAATTATCGTCTGGTGAAAAAAGTCAATTGGATGTGTTAAAATATAAAATGACGAGTGACTACATAAAATGTATAAACGTCACAATAAATATAAATAAATATGCTATAAAAAAAAAACATGTTAACATATAAGAGAGAATGAACAACAAACTATTTGATATTTTAACACATGCAATTGAAATCTTTTCACCTGATTATAATTATATTTATCTGATCGAAACACGAAATGAGAAAAAAATTATAGTAAATCATTGAAATTTTAAACATATTATTTTTTAAAATTTATTTATATTAAATCTTCCTGACTTTATACATCAATACCATGTGATTCAAAATGATTGTCGTAAGAAAAAACTGTATTCCGGAAAAATTTATCTATACTTATTACCAATTTAATGAGCGAAGTTAACTACATACAAATTTCATACATTAAATGAATTTTCTTGACATTTAGCGACATTGGCGCGCGTGTTGTAGTATCTTTCGATTATTTATCTTATAATTTTTTTCAAATCGTTTATATTTACATCTAATATCACCAACAATAGTATTTCTGAAACTGTAAGAAATAAGGGAATTTATCTGTAGTAATTAGCTCACAAACAGGTAAAAATTAATATTAACATTAAGTGAATAGTTTATTACATTTTTATAATTTTATAGGCTTATCATACACTTCAGCGCAATGAGCTGTCGAAAGAAAGTTACATTTTCATCCCTATAAAGTTTCTAGGTGCAGGAATTATTACCATTAGATCACGATAGGCGATTGGAATATTGTCATTGGTTTAATAACAATTTAAGGGACGATGATTGCTAAACAAATCATTTTTCTCGATGAAGCCTGGTTTTATCTAACAGACTATGTAATTTACAAAACTATTGTATCTGGTCTGCAGAAAATCCACACGAATTTCGAGAAACGCAATTGCATCCCATAAAGTTGGAGTTTGGTTAGCTATGTCCAGGCAACGAATAATAGGGCCAATTTTCTTCGAGAAACTGTAACAGCCAACGTTACCAACAGATGTTGGAATTGTTTATAGCAGAGTTACAAGAAAATGAGCTTGAAGCAGGTTATTTTCAGCACGATAATGCTCAAGCACATACTGCTCGACAAACCTGCCAATATCTTCAACAGTTTTTTGCTGACAGGTTCGTTAGAGCACAAAGATGGCCACCAAGATCGCCTGATCTAACCCCATTAGATTACTTCATGTTCGGCTATCTAAAAAATAGGATCTATAGAAACCGCATGCATACCATAGAAGACTGACAGATGCAGTTTTGTCACTTAATAATTATACTAATTGTATGTTATAATTTAAAGTGATAAATAAATTTAGTTAAACACCAGTTAGTACTGAATTGTAAAATCATAATTTAGAAAAGTTAAATTAATTACATTTCATTTTTACAAGCAGAAACACCAATCCATAGTCGTTATATAAATGCGAGTTCAAATATAGGTTACGTTTTCCTTATTTATGACAGATCCGTTTACTTTCTTATGTTCCAACACTGACTTAGTTCAAACCTTCAAACATTAAAATTATTGTTTCCTTACCGATTTCGACACCAAATTAACCTTATTCAGGTGAAAAGCAGAAATAATTATGAATACAAAACTAAATGTATTATCATAAAATATTTTTTAAAAAATATTTGAAAATTACAATAGCAAAATTTGGAAAAAAAATTTTAACAAAAAATTAAAAAATTTACATAGGTTATTTAAAAAAAAAATGGTAAGTGATTACTGTGTTGACGTGTTTTACTTCAGTGTAATTTAGTAAATAAATTAAAAAAAAATTATAAATAGAAATACCTACTTAAATGTAATAGTCAATTAAACAAAACAAAAAACTAAATGAATGATCGTAACGAGACATAAATGAAAAATTTATAAGGTTTAGCATGGTGCCGCAGGCGAACCCTTCTCTCGACAATTTACCTGATTATGTATGAAAGATGAGCATATGTAGTTAATTTTTACTTGTATCGTGCATAACTTACAATAAATTGGCGGTCAAGTTCGGAAATATACTACATTATTATTTGCAAACAAATATAACTTGCGGAAAATTAGCGCCCAATGAGGGGCCAACGCATTATACACACTAAAAATTACTTATAGTTTATAGTTAGAAATATTACTTCTAAAAGTAGAATACCTGTACGGTTTTAGGGGTACAAAATTGGCTCAAAATCGTACAGGAATTTTACCAAATTTTGTGTACTATTCAAAAGTGGACAAAGCACTAATGATGGGATTCTGTGTATTACTGTAGCGCTTGTAAGATTATCTGTAAGTCTGTAGGTAAGTATTACATACGCTTTACAGATAACTTCACAGGCACCACAGATATGCATAGAATCTCATTATAAATTTTTGCTTATGTCTTGCGTAAGTAGCAAATTGGCACCCAACTTGGTTGGGGTCAGTACACTCGAATATTTCGCTCGTAGTTGTGCTGTGAATCAAGAAGAAGAAAAAAACGGCATCTTCTTAAATAATACATACACCATGGCCTACTCGATTCCAACAAGAGCAGAAAAGAACATTCGGTAACAATTAAGTTGAAACGTAATACTGCGCTCTTATATAACAGCAGCGCCCGCTTTCAAAATTAATGACCGGGTTCCATTCTTGAGCGACGAGCAGTCGCTAATATTTCAGGATCACGAAGATAGCAGCGCGCGAGTCGGGGACATATTATATTAATCGCGCCAGGAGCACGGCGGACGAGGTAGTCGCGCATAATGGATGCCCAACGATCCGTCAGACGAGACGTAATTAGCGGTAAACGGGAAAAGTTCTCCCTTGCAGCTGGGGCTCTGTGTACTATTTGCGTTTCCTTTCGACTGGCTCCCATTTTGTACGGCGACGAAAAATGGAATATCGGAAATAAGAGTAAAAGTAAAAATCTTCCGAAATGTCTCTGTCAATTCGATTCTTATCAGGCGTAACTTCTTTTCACAAATATTAGATTTCTTTCGGGGAGGGGGGGGGGGGGTAGAGGAGCTCGTAGACAAGTGGAGGGAGGAGGGAGGCAAGCAGAGAGGCGTTTTCTGTGAATTTCTTCTTCCTTTTTCGTTCGCCGCGCGACAGAATATTATTCATTGTGTTATGACGACGTATCTTCCCTTTAATCTCTACGTTCTGCTTCAGCTTCTTTCGCTCGGCTATCAGTCATGTCGTTTTTCGTTATGCCGAGGGTCGAAGGGACAAGGGAAGAGGGGGGGGGGGGGAAGCGGCGGTGGATGCGGGGAGAAAATGTGATTTTTTTTGCTCGTGTCGCGTCGCCGTGAATGATATTGGTTCTGACGTGTTATCATCAGAAATTGCCTCGTTCTAGATTCTCTCACGTGTGATATTCGCCTTAAGAAGGTGTCAAATTTGTTATTTATTGCTAAGCTTACTAGATGCTGCGCATCTTCGCCCAGCGAAGAAGGTGGCACTTTTAGAATGTGCTGTACGTTTTAAGTAGTTTTCTTCTTTTTTTGTTTTGTTTTTACTTTTGGAAGACCCTGTATAGTCGAAAATATGTTTAGGTTGTGCAGTATTTAATTCTGTACAACTTTTGTAGAAAAGATTTGTTCCTAAAAGCAAAATAGAGCTATAGTGAAAAACCAATCTTTCTGAACACCCGGTATATTTGAAAATATTTTTAGGTTATGCAGCATTCAATTCTATAAGACTTTTGTAGAAAAGATTTTTTCCTAACAGCAAAGATAAAGCTTTAATCAAAGACTCAATATTCGTGAACACCCTGTGTAGTGGAAAATATTGTTAACTTATGCAGCATTGAATTCTGTACACTTTTGTAGAAAAGGTTTTTTCCTAAAGCGAAATAAAGCTATAGTGATGGAAAACCCAGTCTTCCTGACACTCTGTATATTTTATATATATGTTTAGGTTATGCAGCATTCATTCTATAAAATTTTTGTAGAAAACACTTCCTTCCTAAAAGCAAAAATAGAGCTGAAATCAAAATCTATCCCCTTTCTCCCTATTCTTTATTCCTTATTGCGTTTTCATTGTCTATTTTTCCCTATTTCCTTTTATAAATCCCAAAGTTACAGCTTTAAAAAAATAGTTGACGATTTTTTCCTATAGTTTATTTTCAGTTTTTCCCTATTCCCTTTATCATTTTTGTTTCGCTTTTCCTATCTCTATTCCCTTTTCTATTCCTTTTTCTTATTCCTTTCCCTAGTCCCTTTCCCTATTCCTTCTCTATTCCTCCCTTATTCCCTATCTCTTCCATACTCCCTTTCTCATTCCTCTCTAATTCCCTATTCCTTTTCCGTATTCCCATTCCCTTTCCCGATTCTCTTTTCCTTTCCCTATTCCTTCTCCCTATTCTATTTACCCATTCTCGTTCCCTACTCTTATTGTTATTCCATTTCTTTATTCAGGACCCCTATTCCATTTCCTTATTTCCTTTCCCTATTCCTTTTCCTTATTCGCTTCCCCTATTCCCTTTCCCTGTTTCTTTCCTATTCCCCTTCCTATTTCCTTTCAATATTTCATTTTCCTATTCCCTTTATCTATTCCGTTCTCCTAGTCCGATTCCCTTTCCCCATTCTCTTTTTCCATTCCCTTTCCCTATTCAGTTTCCCTTTCCCCATTCCCTTTTTCTATTCCCTTTCCCTCTCCGTATGCCCTTTACCCATTCTCGTTCCCTATTCTCATTCTCTACTGCCTTTATGTATTCCCTTTCTCTGTTCCCTATTCCCTTTTCCCCATTTCCATTCGCTATTCCCTATTCCCTTTCTCTATTCCCTTCCCTATTCCCATTTCCATTCCCTTTCCCCATTCCCATTTCCTTTGCTTTTCACTATTGCCTTACTCTTTTCCCTTTCCCTACTCTCTTTTTCCTTATTGCATTTTTATTCTCTATTTTCCCTATTTCCTTTTATAACATCCCATAAGTTGCAGCTTTTAAAAAATGGTTGGCGATTTTCCCTATATTTTATTATTTTATTTATTTTATGTATTTTTTTTTGCGCAACATCTAGTCATTTTTTAATAATATTCCTCCATTTTAGTCGCGTCATCGTGTTTTGATTCTATATATATTAAATATTCTAAACTCAATCTACATAAAATAAATGTTCTTTGTATATTTATTGGCCCAATAATATATAATCATGTATTGCAATCGATAAGTACAATAAAAAAAAGTACGATAAAAAAAAAACTGACACGCGCGGTGATTCGAACCCGGACCTTCCGATAACAAACTCCTTTTGTCGCACGCCGATCCCTCTAGGCTAAATGCACCCACATATAAATAAAATATGACAGTGACTGACAGTTCAATTTATGTTACAATACTTCAGATATTTCAGCTACGTTACATATGTGCAATGATTATAAGATCTCTCAGTATTCTTATTTAATTAATACAACATCGCGAAGACACCACCTACCTACAAAATTTTCGCCATTGTCCGGTAATAGCGTATCTTTGCGTATATGGCCGGCAAAAGGCGCTGCCATTTCCGCAAGTATTTTGCAATATTTTGGTACCTGTGCGTAATTCTCGATACCACAGGGCTTCATCACCTATTATCTAGTCATTTTACTATCTTTCCGCATTATCTACGCGCCTCTCCCCCTTCCGAAATCATCTCGATAATTTGGGAATATGAGCGTCCCGTAATTTGACATTTCTCTTGGAATTTATTCAATAATCTATCTAAAAACTGAACAATCACATTCACAAACATACCTGAGCGCCCGTTACCACTGTTATGTTACCTTTTAACCCACGAACTGAGCCATAAACGAAAATAAATGTACCTCGTATTATTCCATATTGACATATGGTATAGGTTAGACTATTAGCTCCATCTGAAATGACTATATTTTGCGAATTAATCGGCATATTCCCTTTCAACCTTCCTGTTATATGCTCATAACGTTTGTCGAACCACTTTTGTCATCTTACACTTGCTCGGAGTACATTCTTACCCCAAAAACACGTCGCACTGAATTATGTAGGTTTAGCGGCCATTTGCCGGACGCGCTTCAACGACTTCTGTCAAATCTGACAGGCGTCCCTGCAAACATATCTATATTAATCGTTTATTTGAAGAAAATTTCGCGTTCCTGTCCTATCTTAGCGTTCGAATTGTACGATGAAACATGAGAGAAGCCGTTCCGACAACAATTTCATACCAAGATACGGTTTTGAGCCGGTGTCGATGCCGCAAAACGGGCGTCACTCGCACAATTAACGATTTCGGCCGATGTGTGACGCGATAAATTGATCGTCGTTGAGAGAAATTTCGCGTTTTCCACTCCATTTTATGGTGCAAACTGTAAAACGAAGGATACAGGAAGCCGTTTCAAAACTAATTTCGCACCACGTTACGTTTATGACCGATATTCTGCGCGACAAATTTGCGCTTTTGGTTGGCATCTCTCTTGCACCTTGCTCAATAATTTCACTAAAAAAACTGTCATATTTATATCACAAACATATCTGAGCGTGTATCATGAACCTTTTCTACTTTCAATTAAGTTTAATTACCTCGAATCCCTATTATCGTTACTCGAAATTGCATGTGAGGTTACGGCAAATCGGTACCATCACAAATGACTATTATTCTCGAATTATTCCACATTTTTCCATATGCTGACGAATCATACAGGCTCACAACATCTCCCTGGTCGCGCTTCGACACATTACGTGCCGCTTGTATGCCCATTTACGTTAGAGATCGTCTCTAGAAGCTCATTACATTTTACCGCATGACAGCGGTATTTGACATCCACGAAACCCGCCAAACTTCCAAGCTCTTCCCGGGAAAATACACCTCTACAAATCGGGTTTTTTGAGAAAATTAAGCCGTCTGGACCACATTTTAAGGTTCAATCGGTAAGAGGAAACATGCGAGAAACCCTTTTCACATCCATCCCACTCCCAAATATTATTTTTGCTTCGTAGCGATCGCGCGAAATCGCCCACTTGACAATGCCAAATCGATAGAAATCCGTCAGTTTGACGTTTCTCGGTCTACAGTGCCGTTCGCCGCAAAAATCTAAACTCTTATCGAATTTTCACGTTCTACACACATTTTTCCGATATTTCTCGATACGCCTATTGTGAGGGGACGGTCCGCCCCATCTCCGCGGTACGCGTTCCCCCTCTATCCGCACCGTCTCGAGCTCTTGGCAACGCAAGTCGGCCGCGGGCTCTTACACACCTCGAATAGGGCGACGCCTATGCTGTGCGACAGAGAGTAGACAAAAACAGAGCTATCAAGTTTTATTATTATTAATAACTAGATGCTGGCGCATCTAGGAGTCGAGGAAAGTGGTACTTGAGGAAGGTGGTTTCTTGAAGTCAGTCCCCATTCACTTGAGAATCATCTTTTATAATGTGCAATACGTTTTAAGTAGTTTTCTTTTGTTTTTACTTTTGGAACAGCCTGTATGGTCGAAAATATGTTTAGGTTATGCGGCATTGAATTCTGTACAACTTTTGTAGAAAAGATTTGTTCCTTAAAGCAAAAATAGAGCTATAATGAAAAAGACCCAGTCTTCCTGAACACCCGGTTTTTTTTAAAATAATTTTAGGTTATGCAGCATCCAATCCTATAACACTCTTGCAGAAAAGATTTCTTCCTAAACGCAAAAATAGAGCTATAGTGAAAAAACCCAGTCTTCCTGAACACGCGGTATATTTGAAAATATTTTTAAGTTATGCAGCATTCAATTCTATAAGACTTTTGTAGAAAAGATTTTTTTCTAAAAGTAAAGATAAAGCTTTAATCAAGACCTCAATCTCGTGAACACCCTGTGTAGTGGAAAATATTGTTAACTTATTGCAGCATTGAATTCTGTACATCTTTTGTACAAAAGGTTTTTTCCTAAAAGCGAAAATAAAGCTATAGTGATGGAAAACCCAGTCTTTCTGAACACTCTGTATATTTTTATATATGTTCAGGTTATGCAGCATTCAATTCTATAAAACTTTTGTAGAAAAGACTTCTTTCCTAAAAGCAAAAATAGAGCTGAAATCAAATTCTATCCGCTTTTCCCTATTCTCTTATTCCTTATTGCGTTTTCATTGTCTATTTTCCCTATTTCCTTTATGACTCCATAAGTTACAGCTTTTAAAAATAGTTGACGATTTTTCCTATAGTTTTATTTTTTCAGTTTTTCCCTATTCCCTTTTATCATTTTTGTTTTCGCTTTCCTATCTCTCTTCCTTTACCTATTCTTGTTCCTATTCTTATTCTCTATTCCTTTTCTCTGTTCCTTATTCCTCTTTCCGATTCCTTTTTCTTATTCCTTTCCCTAGTCCCTTTCCCTATTCGTTTCTCTATTCCGTCTCCTTATTCCTATTCTCTTTCCCTACTCCTTTCCTATTCCCTCTCCTAATGTCCCTATTTCTTTTCCGTATTCCATTCCCTTTCCCATTCCCTTTCCCTTTCCCTATTCCTTCTCCCTATTCTATTTACCCATTCTCGATCCCTACTCTTATTCTTTATTCCATTTCTTTATCCGGTCCCCTATTCCATTTCCTTATTTCCTTTCCTATTTCCTTTTCCTTATTCACTTCCTAATATTCCTTTCCTGTTTACTTTCCCTATTCCCCTTCCCTATTCATTCCCTATCCCTTTTATCTATTCCATTTTCCTATTCCGATTCCCTTTCCACATCCGCTTTCCCCATCTCTTTTACATTCCCTTTCGCATTCAGTTTCCTTTCCCCATTCCCTTTTTCTATTCCCTTTCCCTCTCCGTATTCCCTTACCCATTCTCGTTCCCTATTCTCCATTCTCTACTGCCTTTCGGTATTCCCTTACTCTGTTCCCTATTCCCTTTCCCATTTCCATTTCCCTATTCCTTATTCCATTCCCTTTCCCCATTCCATTTTCATTCCTTTCCCCATTCCATTTCCTTTGCCTTCCCTATTGCTTACTCTTTTCCCTTTCCCTATTCTCTTTTTCCTTATGCGTTTTTATTCTCTATTTTCCTTTTCCTTTTATCACATCTCATAAGTTGCAGCTTTTTAAAAAATAGTTGACGATTTTCCCTATAATTTCATTTTCTTCCCATTTTATTTTCCAAACAATTATTATCAGCATCAAATGCAACGATCCAAGCACCCACAATGTCTGTTGCAAAATGTCATCATTTTTTAATAATATTCCTCCATTTTAGTCGCGCCATCGTGTTTTTGATTCTATATATTATATATCAATATTCTAAACATCAATCTACATAAAATAATGTTCTTCTGTATATTTATTGGCCCAACAATAAATATCATGTATTGCAATCGATAAAGTACAATAAAAAAAAGTACGATAAAAAAAAACCTGACCCGCCGTGATTCGAACCCGGCACCTTCCGATAATAAATTCCTTTTGTCGCATGCCGATCCCTGTAGGCTAAAATGCACCCACACGTATATTAAATTATGATGGCATATAAATTAAAATATGACAGTGACTGACAGTTCAATTTATGTTACAATACCTCAGATATTTCAGCTACGTTACGTATTGTGCATGATTATAAGGATCTCTCAGTTCTTATTTAATTAATAAACATCGCGAAGACACAGCCTACCTACAAAATTTTCGCCATTGTCCGGTAATAGCGTATCTTTGCGTATAATGGCCGGCAAAGGACGCTGCATTTCGCAAGTATTTTGCAATATTTGGGTACCTGTGCGTAATTCTCGATACCACAGGGCTTCATCACTTATATCTAGTCATTTTACTATCTTTTCCGCATTATCTACGCGCCTCTCCCCCTTCCGAAATCATCTCGATAATTTGGGAATATGAGCGTCCCGTAATTTGACATTTCTCTTGGAATTTATTCAATAATCTATCTAAAAACTGAATAATCACATACACGAACATACCTGAGCGCCTGTTACCACTGTTTTTTATCTTTTAACCCACGAACTGAGCCGTAAACGAAAAATGGTACGAATTTCGGTAATTATTGCGAATTATTTGCATTTTCCCTTTCAACCCTTCCTATTATATAGCTCATAACCGTTTGTCGAACCACTTTTGTCATCTTACACTTGCTCGGAGTACATCTTTACCCCAAAAACACGTCGCACTGAATTATGTAGGTTTTAGCGGCCATTTGCCGAACGTACTTCAACGACTTCTGTCAAATCTGACAGGCGTCCCCTGCAAACATATCTATATTAATCGTTTAATTTCGAAAAAAACTTTCGCGTTCCTGTCCTATTTTAGGGTTCGAATTGTACGATGAAACATGAGTGGGGCCGTTCCGACAACAATTTCATACCTGGATACGGTTTTTGAGCCGGTGTCGATGCCGCAAAATCGGGCGTCACTGGCACAATTAACATTTTCGGTCAGATGTGTGACGTGATAAATTGACTCATATTGAGAGAAATTTCGCGTTTTCATTCCATTTTACGGTTCCAACTGTTAAACGAAGGATACAGGAAGCCGTTTCAAAAATAATTTCGCACCACGTTACGGTTTCTGAGCCGCTATTGGGCGCGCACAAATGGGCGCTTTTGGTTTGGCATCTTACTTGACTCTCGCTCAATAATTTCGCTAAAACTGAACACTTATAATCAAAAACATACCTGAGCGTGTATTTGGCATCTCATCTTATCTTTCAACTCACGTTAAATTACCCCAATCGCTATTATTATCACCCAAATAATTGATCAGGTTATGCAATTAATACCATCACAAATGACATATTTGTCGAATTAATTCCGCGCTTCTCCATATATAGTAATGAATAATACAGCTTCCAGACATCTCTCTTGGTCACGTTTCGACACCATTATGTGTCCCTCGTACGCCCATTCACGTTTCGAATTTCGTTTATTGCATTTCACCGTGTGACAGCGGCCACTGACATCTGACCAAACCCGCCAAAATTCCAAGTCCATCTCCCCTAAAAACGCACCTCTATAAATCGGGTCTTTTTGAGAAAAATTTCGCGTCTCGACCCCATTTAGGGTTCGAACCGCAGATGAAGCATGTTGAGACGCCCTTTCGACATTAACTCCACTTCCGCATAGCACCTCTGCTTGTAGCGATCGCGCGAAATTGCCCAATTTTGACAACGCGAAATCCGTCGTTGGACGCCATGTGACATTTCTCGGTCTCCAGTGCCGTTCGCCGCAAAAATCAAAACTCTTATCGATTTTTCACGTTCTACACACATTTTACCGTTACTTCTCGATACGCCGTTGCGATTTCCACGTCCCGTCCCCATCTATACGTTACGCGGTCGCTTCGCGACCGCCACCCCTTCTCGAGCCTTTAGTTACGCAAGTCGGCAATGGGCTCTTACACACAATCAAATGGTGCACGCCTATGGAATAGCGCCCCCTCGCGCCCCCAAACGCAAGAGCAAACTTTAGTATATTATAACTAGATGCTGGCGCATCTAGGAGTCGAGGAAGGTGGTACTTGAGGAAGGTGGTTACTTGAAGAAGGTGGTACTTGAGGAAGGTGGTTTCTTGAAGTCGGTTCATTAATTTTTTTGTTCTTACTTTTGGAACACCCTGTATAGTGGAAAATATGTTCAAGTTATGCAGCATTGAAATCTGCACAACTTTTGTAGAAAAGTTTTTTTCCTAAAAGTAAAGATAAAGGTTTAATCAAAGACTCAATCTTCGTGAACACCCTGTATAGTCGAAAATATGTTTAGTACAGTATTCAAATACTGTTCAACTTTTGTAGAAAAGATTTTTTTCCTAAAAGCAAAAATAAAGCTATAATCAAAGACGAAAACACACCCTTATATTTAAAATATGTTTTGTGTTATGCGGTATCTTTAATTGTAATAATAATATAAAAAAAAACAGTTTAAATAATTGAATTACGTATATTACAAAGATTTATAATTGATATAATGCATTTCACAAATTATGTATGAAAAAAGACGCCGTGTAATAAAATCGATTTATAATATCTAAATAAAAGTATTTAATAAAAAAATAAAATTATACAATTATAAGATGTTTAATTTTCATTACTATTAAATAATGTAAATAACTACATACAATGTTGCTACTATAATTGTATTTGAAAAGTAATAACACATTAATTTTGTCAAATATATATAATAAATTTTTGAAGAATATATATGAATGCTAAGTTTAACTTTTACATTAAGTGATTAAACTGTATAATTAGTAGGAAATAAAGTTAACATTCATTTGTACAGCTATATAGGTAAGTTGTTGTTGATTTACATTTTTGGTTTATATGTATAGTTTCAATTACAAATTTTTTGTTATCATTATTTAAGGTTTTGTGTTCATAGGTTATATCATTTTCATTTATAATTATCACGACCTACTTGTGAGTCTGATTTTTGTTTTGCGTAATCATTTTAATGTTACTTAAATTGAATGTTATATTAGTTTTTTGTAAATAATAATGATATGTTAAGAATAATATTAATAAACGGGTGCCGTTGACGATAGTCTCTGGTTTATATGAAAGTTAAAAATGTTACAAATTTACGTATAATCAAAGTTAATAATAATGAATATGACTTATTAAATCTAGTAGTTGAGTTGTAGTTAAAGCAGATAAATTGAATAGGTTATATTTAGAAAGTATTGAATGAGATATTTATATAATTTTGATTTAAATATGACATTTGTTGTGGCAGTGTTTATGCCAAATATGCTCCGTTAAGTGGCGATAGTGAATAAATGCACTTGTAGCTCGTGAATTGTAAACAAACTGTCAGTCATTTTGCCAGGCCGTGATTTATTATAATACATTTACCTTTATTAAATGTTAAACTAAGGAAAGAAAAATTTTAAACATTATAAATTTAAACTATTAAGTACTGTATAGTACATTTTTCAAACGAAAAAAAATGTTTTTTTTATTCTAACCGGTCGATTAAATCCAGTATCTTCTAAGATGCTTCCCTGTAATTCCTGTTCCCATTTCTTAATCTGTTATTGATGGCGATGTGCGTAGGCATTTGTATCACGACGGATTTATATATCGTCTGAAGAATTGAAAATATCTTTATCGTTGTAATTTGGCGGATCTATGTTAGAAAAAAAAAAACAATTAATGTTTTTTCATTGAGCAACTGTATATTATGTTGTTCTTATTATAAATAATATAATTAAAAGTAGATTTTACCTAAAATAAGCGTATTCCTTTTCTAATTTGGAAACGTCAATTCGCTGTTTTTTTTTCGTTTTGTACGTGTTGTCGATTCTGCTTCCAAACACCGGGCCATTATAATGGATCTGTTTTTTTTTTTTTTTTTAGTATGAAATATGTTGCAATTAATTTAATGTGATTTGTACCTGAGTAAATTTGCGAGTGTTGAACGGATGTCGTCAAAACGGGTGTCCAAGTTGTACAGCAGCTATTGCAGTAATAAAGATGTAGTAATGTATTCATAGTTGTCAGTTTTCTTCGTTGGAATGTAGAACCTAACAGAAATGAATCACAAATAATTAGTAATAGAAGTGTGGAATGTTGCTCTTGTGATGATGTAGTACATAATATAGATGCATAAAGCAAAAAATATATTTTACATATTATTATATTATATTATTTTGACAATTTATAAAGAAAATTTTAAAAATAACAGAAAGCATTCGCAATATTGTTATTCACCTTGAAATTTGTAATAGTACAAAGTTTACTGTGATACCTCAATTTGTGGTTTTTTTTTTAATCAAAAATCCTGAAATAAATCCATAAAAGTCGTAGATAGGCTGTTTGTGTAGGCCTGGCTAAAATGTTTATTCCTGTAAAAGAAAATATATTTTTCTGTTAAATTAGAAAAACAAAATTGTTTACCTTTTAAAAGAACATCATTTGCTGTAGTTAATTGTTAATTTTCACGTAAAGATTGTTAATTCCACGGTAATTATGTGTTCCTTAGTTGGTGGGTCCTTTGTTTTATGTCCATTAACAAATGAATAAAGCGATATACAATATTTACTAAACAAACTATATAAATTTTGATATATATATACAAAATAAGTTTATGATATTTAGTGTACCTATTGATGTAATTTGTTTTTATTATTTTCGGGTAAATTAACAAAGAGAAAAGTAGGAATATTGGTTTAGTATAACATGTTTGTAAGTTTATATACATTTATAAATATACTGCTATTTAATAAAGGTAAATGTAACTGAAAATGCTGTGAAATAAAAAATTGTAAGAGTGATAACAATCTTTAGAGAATAGATTGTAATTTTCAATATGGTCATCGCTCATTTAATTATTTAAACAATCTCGCGAAGAACAGATACCATGTGTGGGTGTGAGTCCACGAAAAGCGCTATTCATCAGCACAGACCTGTAAAGGTTGGTCCAGTTTTTGAACAACATGCGGACATCGCCGTCACCGCAACACTGCGAGAGGTGCAGGACGTTTGAGTACGACAGCTGACGCGCGCTCTTCAATCTCTGGTGTGTTCTTTAAATTAACAACATAAATCGTTTTTGGTAATCGTATTGGCAAGATCGAATTTGGCCGTTCTTAGTCTGAAATAGGCGAATGAGGATGAAGAAAATTACAATATTTCGTCGAAGACGATGTTTCGCGTATATACTGAATTACTATTCTCGACCAGTTTACCTTGATTTGTCGTTTCGGCAACGTACACAAATACCTGATCAAATCTCCTCGCACGTGAAAATGCCACGTACAATTGTCCATGTTGGAATACGGGATTGATTAGGCAAATGCCAACGGCGTCGAAGGTCTGTCCTTGAGCCTTGTTGATTGTTAAAGCGTATGCCGGTTTTAGGGGAAATTGTCGTCTGCGAAGGACGAACGGTAACGTGGTATCGGCTTCTGATGAAAAGTCGACCCGCGGGACGAAAATCCTTTGTCCTGTAAGTTGTCCGTCCCCGTTCAACTGTTCTGCGTCGACGTAGTGTTCGCCGAGGTTGCGATCAACAATCGCGTACCGTTGCAGAGGCCGGCGCGCACGTCGAGATTCTTTAGCAGCATAACTACGGTGCCTTCCTTCAAGCGAAGTCGGTAGGCGGAAATCCGCACGGCATCAGATTATTTAGATACTCCATGGTGAAGTTGTCCGCTTCCTGTTCTAATTCGGCAACGATAGAATCGGCGCCGATATAGACCCGTTCAGGAGTATCTGTAATCATATCCAACACTTTATTATTAATCTCGTGACACCAATTGTTCAGTGGACTCAAAACGGCCTTGTTCGGAACGTCTCCTGCGCGGAGTTGTCCGAAAACTTGTCGTATCAGTTCCTCTGGACTGTCCACAACGCATCGATCGGGAACGCGAACGATTCCTCGTCTATGGGCTCGTGGAATTTCTGGCGTCTCTAAAGTACCGTTGCCTAGTCTATCCAGCCATGCGACGAAATCCATCTGTTGAGGATCTACGCGCATGTTGATCTGGAGTCGCAATTCTTCGAATAGTTGCCAGTGCGGGCTCGATTTGACGCAAGCCTCGACGACGTTGGTTCTGTCACTGCCTATAACAATCGGTAAGCATTGTTTAAAATCGCCACCTACCATGACGCATTTGCCGCCAAAGGGTCTTTCGTCGGCGCACAGGAATCGAAGACTTTTTTCGATTGCGTCGAAAGCTAGTCGACTGGACATGCTGATCTCGTCGAAGATCAAGAGCTTGGCTTCCCTGATGAAGGTCGCCTCTGTCGACTGAAATCTGATGGCCGACGTTGAATTTTCCACGATACGAAGCGGGAGTCGGAAGGTACTGTGAACGGTTCTCCCTTTTTTGAGGAGCGATGCCGCCAATCCTGTCCACGCTACCGCTAACACCTTGACGTTCCGAGCGTTTAAACACGTGATGACGCTATTGTAGAGGAATGTTTTGCCGGTGCCAGCTGCACCAGTCACGAAGAATAGCCTTCTGGCTTCCCCGTCGTCATCTACGGCTCTCATGACTGCGTCGAAGACGTTACGTTGATCGACGTTGAGGCGTTGTAGCATGTCTTCGCCTTGACGTCGTTCCTCGTCGACATCCAGCTGTTGCTGGTCCTCAATCGCATTGTAGTCCGGTGGGTCTACCAAACCGAAGTCCGACAGTCTTTTACCGCTCACCAAAAGAATGGACTGGATTCTAGAGAGGGCGGCGTTTTCGGCGTGTTTCCTCGTCGAGTTGCCGAAGAAAATCTTCCATCATGTGACGACGGAATTGCTGCCACAATGCCGGTGGGTCTTCGACCGTTGCGAAAATCAGTATGTAGGCAAACATCTGACGCATCTGTTTGGGCATTTCGCGCTGTGCCGCTTCGTTTAGACTACGGATCCATTCTCGATCCTCCTGAAGAAGATTACGACGTCTGCAGGCTTCCTGAAACGTTTCGCAAACTTCTCCGTCGACGGTTTTGATGTCGTCGAAAGAGGTGGCACCTCTGATCTGTAACAGAAGCAGTCGCAAATAATATAACTCTCCGCTGCGTATAGAAACGTTATAGATTCTAGGAACGATCGGCTTTGGAGTTCGCTGGCGACGCTGCCATCGTTTCGCGCCGTTGTTCCAAACGTATTGCAGCGGAAATTCTCCATACAGCAATTGTCTCGCCTCTGGATCTCTGCGATTCGTTTCGAACCATTGTAAAAGGCGAGTGGTAGGTTCCTGGTTGGCGACAATTTCCTCCTCACCTTCTCTAAAGAGGACCTGCTGTCTACCGGGCAGATGTATTGGCAATCTGAACATGTAGAATACAAAGGAATTACATTTATTTAAATTTATTGAGCGAAAATATTACAAAACTATAAGTGTGCATATTGATAAAGATTGTATTATATTTTGATAATTTTCTGCAGAACGTTTATATAATTTTGCTGTACAATGTTTTTTTTCCGTTAGTTAGATGTGGTCTATGTTAATAAAGAAGAAAATATTTGAAATAATGAAATATTGTAAGGTACAAAATTACATTATTACACATATGATATATTTAGCGAGTAGAAATTTATATGAGGTGAATGAATTTATTATGATTGCTTAGATAGTTTAATGGAAAAATCTAGAAACTATTAAATTGTGTCTAGTGAAATTGATTATAAAAAATTGTAAAAGGGAGAATTTTATAAACTGTACATGAAGGAAAATGCATGTGTATTGATGTTTAGAAATTGAATCAGTTATGCCTTTGAAATAGGTTTTTTCTGTTAATGTTTCGTATAGATTCTTACCTTTCAACGTGATGCGACATCTGGTGGAACGCAAACGTTAAGATATGCCAAGCAGCCTCGGGGGCTGTCATATATCTGCCATTCAGATACGAATTGATTTCGTCATGTACCAATGGCCTGGGGTTCTCGTTTTCCTGAACCACTCTGAGTAGGGCTCGGTCTGTTTCCTTAAAGAAATACTTATAGAGATATTTGACACACCCGGTAGTGGTGCAGATTTCTATGTTGATATGTGTTTTGTATTTGAGTAATAAATACGGATTGTAGGGAACAACAAACTCGTTCTCCGCAAGGTAAACGATGTTATTCCGTCTCAGCTGAACGACTCTACCGTTTCTGCGTCGGCGATAGTTCACCTGGCCGTTTCTGATGTTGGTGTTGTCGCACCAGTACTTTGGAAACCTCCTGAAGCATCTGCCGTCTTGCATGCAGACGGCACCCGGATTGTAAGCGCCGCACGGTCCGTGGATCATGTGCGCTCCCACCAAGTCAAAAAGAGGACGCTCGGTCTCTGGATCGGGTAGCTCGGCACATACCAGCTGGTCGATGCGGTCTGCGTCGAGCGGCCTATCCTCCGCCCTTAACGTGATGAGAATATGAGCATGCGGTAATCCGCGCTTCTGAAACTCAATCACGTAAAGATGAGCGATAGGTACGCCCATCACATGACGAACGGTCAAATCGTCCATCAGCTGTTGGAGTTTCATCTGGAAAACACGACAAATCAATAAAGGATGATTTGACGGATCATCGTTGGGAGGGATGTTCTCCAAGATCTCGGGCCATTTGGGATTGCACGTCATCGTTATAAACAACGACGGATAACCAATCACGTTCACGACAGCCATAGCGTCCTGATAGCGTTGCATCTGGCTCCTGGGTCCCATATTGAATGTGGACGGAAGAACGACTATCCTTCCGAGGGGAACATCTCGATTCTCCGCCACGTTTCGCACGTAGTCGGCTAGACCTTGATATTCCTCCGCGCGCATCTGATCCTGGTGCGTACGAATGTAGGACATTCGATTCGATTCCACTTTGAGGTATGCGCACACCACAAACTTCTGCATTAGCTTGTCGGCATATCTGAAAACACTAAAGGCTTCCGCATCGTTGCCAATGCGGTAAGCCAAGCGGTAAGCATAATACTGACATAAGCTCACTCTCGTTCTACGACGTCCTGCCCGATTGTCATTGAGTTGGATGTCTACTCGCCAGCCTAACTCGCCGGTGGGAACAGCAATGGAAACTGAGCGGGTCGCAATGTTCATTTTCCAATTCGATGTTCCGAAATTGATTGTCTTCGTTGGTTAGGAAGACTCTCATCTTCGGATCGGGCATCTCAACCTCGTTGCATTCATAGACGGCCGCCACTTCGTTCACCTCGACGGGATCCAGCTCTCTGTGATGCCGGTCGCGTCGTTGCGTCACGAACTCCAGATACGCCCTGGGAAGAGGACCTTCTGGGTTGCGTCGTCTCTGCTGCTGGTAAACATGGTACAGGTGTCTGTACTGTCTGGCGAAGGGGTTGACGTCGTGCATGATGTGGCTTAACGTTCGCATCAAGTCTGCATTAACGTTGAATCCTGCAGCGTCCTCCAACCGTTGACGGGTTGCCTCCTCTGGGTCGAGAAAATAAAGCGGGCCAGCTTTGTAATGATTTCTCTGTACGTTTACGTCCGTGTAGTGGTGGTAGATCTGTCCCTGGATGGCGTAGACGTAAGGGCCTCGCCCAGGAAGATCCCTCAAGTTTGCCTGTACGCTAGCGAACTGAAAGCAATTATTATAAACGATAATATTTCTCTTAAATGCACGGGACAAAACGTGTTGGCCTGTGAAGAGTTCCCGTAATTCGCGTGGAAACTCTTGTTGTGGTCGCTCAAGTGCCACTTGACCATTGCTGCAACACTTGGTGTAAATGCCTCTCCAAGTTCTCTCGCGCAAGAAATATCTGGCATGACAATGGTGGCATACGCCTTCCATCTGTCCAACGTGACGGTACTCAGCGTGACGTCGTGTCGCCTCCAAATAGGTCGGCGGCAGTAGGAAGTTGTTGCGAAGTCTGATGACATCCGCTGCAACGTTTTCCCGCTCGGCGGCGTCCTCGTTTCTGGCGTTCGCCATTCGATTCCGTCTCCTTTCGTCGTTGAAATCAATCGGCAAAGCGGCAACTTCGACGTTGTCGTACATGTCGAATTGTGCGTCTGCCCGTTGGTTTTGGATTTCGTTCAAAAAGATCTGAACCTCTTCCTCCACATCCACATTGAGGGAAACAGGGCTACGGTCTGGGGTAATCTGTGGTGACACTGCGATCGGTTCCTCCTGGTTGGAAACCAACCGTTGGCTAATTGAGTCGACGGGCGACTGCGGTTGCCTAATCGTGTCCTCTGCGTCTAGCCGCGGTCGTTTGCGCGGCGATTCTCTACTGACATCGTCGTCGTCATCATCGGATGAATCTGCAGGAAAAAATGAATGAACGAATGAATGTTTTATATGATACTTTTGTATGAGGTTTTGCCTTAATAAAAAATTATAATTAAAGAAACAGTATTCTGCTATAAACTTTTATAAATTTTCAATAGCAAAGCGTAAATCTTTTCTTTTAAAGTGATAATAAATAAGAATTTACCCGAAAGCGTGTGTTGGTTAACTATGGGACGGTTCACGATCACGGTCGCTTCCGAAAGATCTACTTGGGGCCTCTCCGTACCATTTTCAGAAGCCAAATCGTCGTTGATCATGTTGACCGTCTCGGCAATAGCTTCGGATTCGACGACTGCAGATGTACCTGCTACGACGACGTTCGAAACAGTTTCCATTTGAGTTGGCGGAGCACGTTGAGAAGCCGGGTCGTCGTTCGACGTACCTAATACGCAAATAACGACAGAAGGAGGAATTTAATGAAAGGAGAATTCATAGTAGAACATTAATTATGAATATTATCGTGTATATGTTGTATGCAGAAAATAATTGATCTAATTATGTGAAATATTGTTTATAATGTTTTCTTTTTTTCAAAGGAATCAACTCTAAGTTTGGTGTTTTTGAAATTTATTTCTAAATATCATCAGTTTGTATATATATATTTATATTTATTTATATTTTGAATATTTTACTTATATAATAGCGACAGAAGGAGGAATTTAATGAAAGGAGAATTTATGGTAGAACATTAATTTTGAATATTATCGTGTATATGTTGTATACAGAAAATATATGGTCTAATTATGTGAAATATTGTTTATAATGTTTTCTTTTTTTCAAAGGAATCAACTCTAAGTATGGTGTATTTGAAATTTATTTTTAAATATCATCAATTTGTATATATATATTTATATTTATTTATATTTTGAATATTTTACTTATATAAAAAGATTTTAATTTATAAAGGAATATATAGATATTTATTACATATTTATTATTCATTACAGATACTAATTCACGTATTGTATGTATCTCATAAGTATGTGAAATGTTGTTTAATGTATAATTACAAAATACAGATAAAGAATATCCAGCTGAAAATTAAATCTATTGATCTATTGATCTTTCATATTTATCATCAAATGACGATAAAATCAGTATATACAACGTTTAGTTATGTTGCAATTAATGCATGTATGTGTATACGTATTTTACATTTTTTTTTACAGTTACTAATTTACGTTTTGTATGTATCTTTTAAATATGTGAAATGTTGTTTAATGTATATTTACAAAATACAATACAAAATTTAATAAAAAATATAGATTTAAAAGTTAAATCATGTAGTTGTGGTAATTAACAAACGCTATTATTGACCTTTCGTATTAATCAAATGATGATGAAATCAGTATATACAATGTTTAGTTAATTTATACTTATGCGCTTATATCTTGCAAGTGATCGTAACTTTAATAATATTGCAACGACACACAGGTATTATAAATAGATAAGAATATCCATCTGAAAGTTAAATCATGTAGTTGTGGTAATTAACAAACATTATTATTGATCTTTCATATTCATCACCAAATGACGATAGTATCAGTATATACAACAAAATACATTTTTTCTTTTACAGTTACTAATTTACGTTTTGTATGTATCTTTTAAATATGTGAAATGTTGTTTAATGTATATTTACAAAATACAATAAACAATTAATAAAAAATATAGATATAAAAGTTAAATCATGTGGTTGTGGTTATTAACAAACACTATTATCGATCTTTCTTATTTATCAAATAACGATAAAATCGGTACATACAACATTTAGTTAATTTGCAATTAATGCGCTTATATTTTGCAAGTGACCCTAACTTTAATAATATTGCAACGACACACAGGTATTATAAATGGAAAAGAATACCATCTGAAAGTTAAATCATGTAGTTGTGGTATTTAACAAACATTATTATTGATCTTTCATATTTATCATCAAATGACGATAAAATCAGTACCTATATATAACATTAAGTTATGTTGCAATTAATGCATGTATGTGTATACGTATTTTACATTTTTTTTTAACAGTTACTAATTTACGTTTGTATGTATCTTTTAAATATGTGAAATGTTGTTTAATGTATATTTACAAAATACAATAAACAATTAATAAAGAATATAGATTTAAAAGTTAAATCGTGTGGTTGTGGTAATTAACAAACACTATTATCGATCTTTCTTATTTATCAAATGACGATAAAATCTGTACATACAATGTTTAGTTAATTTATAATTATGCGCTTATATTTTGCAAGTGATCGTAACTTTAATAATATTGCAACGACCCACAGGTATTATAAATGGATAAGAATAACCATCTGAAAGTTAAATCATGTAGTTGTGGTATTTAACAAACATTTTTATTGATCTTTCATATTTATCATCAAATGACGATAAAATCAGTACCTATATATAACGTTAAGTTATGTTGCAATTAATGCATGTATGTGTATACGTATTTTACATCTTTTTTTTAACAATTACTAATTTACGTTTTGTATGTATCTTTTAAATATGTGAAATGTTGTTTAATGTATATTTACAAAATACAATAAACAATTAATAAAAAATATAGATATAAAAGTTAAATCATGTAGTTGTGGTAATTAACAAACGCTATTATTGACCTTTCATATTAATCAAATGATGATGAAATCAGTATATACAACGTTTAGTTAATTTGCAATTAATGCGCTTATATTTTGCAAGTGACCCTAACTTTAATAATATTGCAACGACACACAGGTATTATAAATGGAAAAGAATACCATCTGAAAGTTAAATCATGTAGTTGTGGTATTTAACAAACATTATTATTGATCTTTCATATTTATCATCAAATGACGATAAAATCAGTACCTATATATAACGTTAAGTTATGTTGCAATTAATGCATGTATGTGTATACGTATTTTACATTTTTTTTTTAACAGTTACTAATTTACGTTTTGTATGTATCTTTTAAATATGTGAAATGTTGTTTAATGTATATTTACAAAATACAATAAACAATTAATAAAGAATATAGATTTAAAAGTTAAATCGTGTGGTTGTGGTAATTAACAAACACTATTATCGATCTTTCTTATTTATCAAATGATGATGAAATCATTATATACAATGTTTAGTTAGTTTATGATTATGCGCTTATATTTTGCAAGTGATCGTAACTTTAATAATATTGCAACGACCCACAGGTATTATAAATGGATAAGAATAACCATCTCAAAGTTAAATCATGTAGTTGTGGTATTTAACAAACATTTTTATTGATCTTTCATATTTATCATCAAATGACGATAAAATCAGTATATACAACGTTTAGTTATGTTGCAATTAATGCATGTATGTGTATACGCATTTTACATTTTTTTTTAACAGTTACTAATTTACGTTTTGTATGTATCTTTTAAATATGTAAAATGTTGTTTAATGTATATTTACAAAATACAATAAACAATTAATAAAAAATATTGATATAAAAGTTAAATCGTGTAGTTGTGGTAATTAACAAACACTATTATTGACCTTTCATATTGATCAAATGATGATGAAATCAGTACATACAATGTTTAGTTAATTTGCAATTAATGCGCTTATATTTTGCAAGTGATCGTAACTTTAATAATATTGTAACGACACACAGGTATTATAAATGGATAAGAATAACCATCTGAAAGTTAAATCATGTAGTTGTGGTATTTAACAAAAATTATTATTGATCTTTCATATTTATCACCAAATGACGATAAAATCAGAATCTACAACGTTTAGTTATGTTGCAATTAATGCATGTATGTGTATACGCATTTTACATTTTTTTTTTAACAGTTACTAATTTACGTTTTGTATGTATCTTTTAAATATGTGAAATGTTGTTTAATGTATATTTACAAAATACAATAAACAATTAATAAAAAATATTGATATAAAAGTTAAATCGTGTGGTTGTGGTAATTAACAAACGCTATTATTGACCTTTCATATTAATCAAATGATGATGAAATCAGTATATACAATGTTTAGTTAATTTGCAATTAATGCGCTTATATTTTGCAAGTGATCGTAACTTTAATAATATTGTAACGACACACAGGTATTATAAATGGATAAGAATAACCATCTGAAAGTTAAATCATGTAGTTGTGGTATTTAACAAAAATTATTATTGATCTTTCATATTCATCATCAAATGACGATAGTATCAGTATATACAACAAAATACATTTTTTCTTTTACAGTTACTAATATACGTTTTGTATATATCTTTTAAATATGTGAAATGTTGTTTAATGTATATTTACAAAATACAATAAACAATTAATAAAAACTATAGATATAAAAGTTAAATCATGTAGTTGTGGTAATTAACAAACATTATTATTGATCTTTCATATTCATCATCAAATGACGATAGTATCAGTATATACAACAAAATACATTTTTTCTTTTACAGTTACTAATTTACGTTTTGTATATATCTTTTAAATATGTAAAATGTTGTTTAATGTATATTTACAAAATACAATAAACAATTAATAAAAACTATAGATATAAAAGTTAAATCATGTAGTTGTGGTAATTAACAAACACTATTATCGATCTTTCATATTAATCAAATGACGATAAAATCTGTACATACAACGTTTAGTTAATTTATAATTATGCGCTTATATTTTGCAAGTGAACGTAACTTTAATAATATTGCAACGACACACAGGTATTATAAATGGATAAGAATAACCATCTGAAAGTTAAATCATGTAGTTGTGGTATTTAACAAACATTATTATTAATCTTTCATATTTATCATAAAATGACGATAAAATCAGTATATACAATGTTTAGTTAATTTATAATTATGCGCTTATATTTTGCAAGTGATCGTCACTTTGCACAATAGTTGCATACATTTTTATTAGTAATTCAGTTGAATAAGTTATGTATATATTAAAGTAGCAGATAATATAAATGTAGTTATCTTCTTTCTTTATATAATAAGAATTTTATTAACATACATTGTGCTACATATATAAATGTGTGAATGTAAAATGAAAGGTCAATATTGCAACGACACGCAGGTAAAAATGGATATATTCTAACCTTTAAAAAACTGAATCTAGAATGTTTTGCTCTATAAGACTATAATAATAGTTTAGAAATTAGGTTTAAACTTAATTACCTGGAGCGAGTATTTCCCGTTGTGGAGGTGGTTCTTCTCGGGTTCTCGTTCCATTTGCTCGACGCCCTTTTCGGGTACTTAAATGCGTTTTTCCCTTTTTCGGCATCTTTTAAAAATTGTCCACAAAACGTAAACAAACGTGAATATATATATATATACGCATCAGAATTAAGTACTTACCTATAAGGATTTCTAATAGTTCGAAAAAGTATATATAAATATGAATGAATTTGGGAATTAATTATTCGTGTATTGACAGTTATCAACAATAACAGATAATGGCGGATAGACGCTTCTACTATCGACCATACTTGTTTCATTTATTTGTTTTTGTTGGCTACTGTATTATTATATATTGATAAATAATGTCACCTAAGGATTTTCTAGTGACATCTGTCAGGATTTGTCAACAATTAATACGCATGTGCATACAGTTCACTATTTATCATTGTGGCTATTATGAAACTGGTAAAAATACGTGCTGGAAAGTACAGGCTTGTCAGAGTAATAAGGAATTTTGACGTAACTGATATTATATATATTTTAAATATATATTTAGTATTAGGTTATCCTTTAATTTATCCTTTAAAATTATAGCACAATATCACTGTTTGAGTAGATATAATAAGAATGAAACACCATTTTATTTTTACTTATTCTTTACTATATGTGTGAAGGTATACAACAATAGAGATAATATAAACATTATTTACATACAATTATTATATTGTAGACATTTTCTCATTCAGCCGATCGCTCTATCCTTTCTTAAATGGTGGTATTTTGCATACGTCAAGCACCAATTAAAAAGGCATCGGAGGCTTGTTTACCAAAGAAAACCAATGTATACCTGTAAAATGAAGGATACATAAAGTCGTTTCAAAAATAATTCCACATCACGATACGGTTTCTGTGCCGATATTAGCGCGCGACAAAACGGCGCTTTCAGTTTGACATCTTTCTTGAATCTTCTCGCTCAATAATTTCCCTAAAAACTGAATAATCACATTCACAAACATACCGAAGCGCCCGTTACCATTGTTATGTTACCTTTTAACCCACGAACTGAGCCGTAAACGAAAATAAATGTACCTCGTTTTGTTCCATATTGACATATGGTATAGGTTAGACTATTAGCTATATCTGAAATGACAATACTTCGCGAATTATTTGGCATGTTCCCTTTCAACCTTTTCCTGTTAATATAGCTGGTAACGTTTGTCGAACCACTTTTGTCATCTTACACTTGCTCGGAGTACATCTTTACCCCAAAAACACGTCGCACTGAATTACGTAGGTTTTAGCGGCCATTTGCCGAACGCGCTTCAACGACTTCTGTCAAATCTGACAGGCGTCCCCTGCAAACATATCTATATTAATCGTTTAATTTTGAAGAAAATTTCGCGTTCCTGCCCTATTTTAGGGTTCGAATTGTACGATGAAACATGAGTGGGGCCGTTCCGACAGCAATTTCGTACCTGGATACGGTTTTTTGAGCCGGTGTCGATGCCGCAAAATCGGGCGTCACTGGCACAATTAACGACCTCGGCCAGATATGAGAAGCGATAAATTGGCTCATATTGAGAGAAATTTCGCGTTTCCACTTCATTTTAGGGTTCAAACTGTTAAACGAAGGATACAGGAGGCCGTTTCAAAAATAATTTCGCACCACGTTACGGTTTCTGAGCCGATATTGGCACAACAAATTGGCGCTTCTCGTGGTTCGATAATTTGACATCTCTCTCGCACCTGGCTCAATGATTTCACTAAAAACTGATCAATCACATTCACAAACATACCTGAACGCGTATTACGCATCTTAAATTACCTCAAATCGCTATTATTATCGCCCAAATAATTGATCAGGTTATGGCAAATTAATACCATCGCAAATGACAATATTTTTTCGTATTATTCCACATTTTTCCATATACTGACGAATCATACAGGCTCCCAACATCTCTCTGATCACGTTTCGACTCATTACGTGTCCCTTGTGCGCCCATTTACGTTAGAAATCGTCTCTAGAAGCTCATTACATTTTACCGTGTGACAGCGGTATTTGACATCCCACGAAACCCGCCAAACTTCCAAGCTCTTCCCCGGGAAAATACACCTCTACAAATCGGGTCTTTTTGAGAAAATTAAGCCGTCTGGACCCCATTTTAGGATTCAATCGGTAAGAGGAAACATGTGTGGAGCCCTTCCCACTTTAACCCCACCCCCAAATATCATTTTTGCTTCGTAGCGATCGCGCGAAATCACCCAACTTTGACAATGCCAAATCGATAGAAAGCCGCCATGTGACATTTCTCGGTCTCCAGTGCCGTTCGCCGCAAAAATCTAAACTCTTATCGAATTTTCACGTTCTACACACATTTTACCGTTACTTCTCGATACGCCGTTGCGATTTCCACGTCTCGTCCCCATCTATACGTTACGCGGTCGCTTCGCGACCGCCACCCCTTCTCGAGCCTTTAGTTACGCAAGTACCCCGCGGGCTTCAACACACAATCAAATGGTGCACGCCTATGGAATAGCGCCCCCTCGCGCCCCCAAACGCAAGAGCAAACTTTAGTATATTATAACTAGATGCTGCGCATCTTCGTCCAGCGAAGATGGTGGCACTTTTAGAATGTGCTGTACGTTTTAAGTGGTTTTTTTTTGTTTTGTTTTTACTTTTGGAAAACCCTGTATAGTCGAAAATATGTTTAGGTTGTGCAGCATTTAATTCTGTACAACTTTTGTAGAAAAGACTTCTTTCCTAAAAGCAAAAATAGAGCTGAAATCAAATTCTATCCCCTTTTCCCTATTCTCGTATTCCTTATTGCGTTTTCATTGTCTATTTTCCCTATTTCCTTTTATAACATCCCATAAGTTACAGCTTTTAAAAAATAGTTGACGATTTTTCCTATAGTTTATTTTTCAGTTTTTCCCTATTTCCTTTTATCATTTTTGTTTTCGCTTTTCCTATCTCTCTTCCCTTTACCTATTCTTGTTTCCTATTCTTATTCTCTATTCCCTCTCCTTATTCCCTATTCTCTTTCCCTACTCCCTTTCCCTATTCCCTCTCCTAATTCCCTATTCCCTTTCCGCATTCCCATTCCCTTTCCCCATTCCCTTTCCCTATTCCTTCTCCCTATTCTATTTACCCATTCTCGTTTCCTACTCTTATTCTTTATTCCATTTCTTTATTCCAGGTCCCCTATTCCCTTTCCCTGTTTACTTTCCCTATTCCTTTTCCTTATTCACTTCCCCTATTCCCCTTCCCTATTTCCTTTCAGTATTTCATTTCCCTATTCCCTTTATCTATTCCATTTTCCTATTCCGATTCCCTTTCCCCATCCCCTTTCCCCATTCTCTTTTTCCATTCCCTTTCCCTATTCAGTTTCCCTATCCCCATTCCCTTTTTCTATTCCCTTTCCCTCTCCGTATTCCCTTTACCCATTCTCGTTCCCTATTCTCATTCTCTACTGCCTTTCTGTATTCCCTTTCTCTGTTCCCTATTCCCTTGTCCCCTTTTCCATTCGCTATTCCCTATTCCCATTCCCTTTCCCCATTCCCTTTCTCTATTCCCTTTCCCTATACCCTTTCCCTATTCCCATTTCCATCCCCTTTCCCCATTCCCATTTCCTTTGCCTTTCCCTATTGCCTTACTCTTTTCCCTTTCCCTATTCTCTTTTTCCTTATTGCGTTTTTATTCTCTATTTTCCCTATTTCCTTTTATAACATCCCATAAGTTGCGGCTTTTAAAAAATAGTTGGCGATTTTCCCTATATTTCAATTTTCTTCCCATTTTATCCGTCATTTTATTTTTGTAAACAATATTATCAGCATCAAATGCAACGATCCAAAAAAATGTCATCATTTTTTAATAATATTCCTCCATTTTAGTCGCGCCATCGTGTTTTTGATTCTATATATATTAAATATTCTAAACATCAATCTACATAAAATAAATGTTCTTCTGTATATTTATTGGCCCCAATAATAAATAATCATGTATTGCAATCGATAAAGTACAATAAAAAAAAGTACGATAAAAAAAAAAAACTGACCCGCCGTGATTCGAACCCGGCACCTTCCGATAACAAACTCCTTTTGTCGCACGCCGATCCCTCTAGGCTAAAATGCACCCACATATAAATTAAAATATGACAGTGACTGACAGTTCAATTTATGTTACAATACTTCAGATATTTCAGCTACGTTACGTATGTGCAATGATTATAAGATCTCTCAGTATTCTTATTTAATTAATAAACATCGCGAAGACACCACCTACCTACAAAATGTTCGCCATTGTCCGGTAATAGCGTATCTTTGCGTTTAATGGCCGGCAAAAGGACGTTGCCATTTCCGCAAGTATTTTGCAATATTTTGGGTACCTGCGCGTAATTCTCGATACTACAGGGCTTCATCACCTATATCCAGTCATTTTACTATCTTTTCCGCATTATCTACGCGCTTCTCTCCCTTCCGAAATCATCTCGATAATTTGGGAATATGAGCGTCCCGTAATTTGACATTTCTCTTGGAATTTATTCAATAATCTATCTAAAAACTAAAAATAATCACTTTCACAAACATGCCTAAGCGCGTATTACGAAAGTTATTTCACCTTTTAATCGACGAACTGAGCCGTAAACGAAAATAAATGTACCTCGTATTGTTCCATATTGACATATGGTATAGGTTAGACTATTAGCTCCATCTGATATGACTATATTTCGCGAATTAATCGGCATATTCCCTTTCAAACTTCCTTCTATATAGCTTATAACGTTTGTCAAATCATATTTTGACGTATTACACTTGCTTAGCGTGCATATTTACTCCGAAAACGTCGCACAGAATTATGTAGGTTTTTCGCCGGCCATTTGCCGAACGTGCTTCAACGACTTCTGTCAAATGTGACAGGCAGACATAGCTATATAAATCGAATAATTTTGAAAAATATTTCGCCTTCCTGCCCTATTTTAGGGTTCGATTTGTATGATGAAACATGAAAGAAGCCGTTCCGACAATAATTTCATACCTGGATACGGTGTTTGAGCCGGTATCGGTGCCACAAAATCAGGCGTCACTCGCACAATTAACGATTTCGGCCAGATATGATGAGACGCGATAGATCGATTCTTTTTGAGAGAAATTTCACGTTTCCACTCCATTTTAGGGTTCATACTGTAACACGAAGGATACAGGAAGCCGTTTCAAAAATAATTTCGCACCACGTTACGGTTTCTGAGCCGATATTCTGCGCGACAAATTGGCGTTTTTGGTTTGGCATCTTTCTCGCACCTCGCTCTATAATATCACTAAAAACAGTATAATTATTATGAAAAACATACCTGAGCGTGTATTACGCATCTCATTTTATCTTTCAACTCACGTTTAATTACTTCGAATCGCTATTATCGCTACCCCATATATCGGTTTAGGTTATGAAATTATTACCATCACAAATGACAATATTTATCGAATTATTCCACATTTTTCCATATACTGACGAATCATACAGGCTCCCAACATCTCTCTGATCACGTTTCGACACATTATGTGTCCCTCGTACGCCCATTTACGTTCGAATTCGTTTATTGCATTTCACCGTGTGACAGCGGCCACTGACATCTGACCAAACCCGCCAAAATTCCAAGTCCATCTCCCCTAAAACGCACCTCTACAAATCGGGTCTTTTTGAGAAAATTAAGCCGTCTGGACCCCATTTAAAGGTTCAATCGGTAAGAGGAAACATGTGTGGAGCCTTTCCCACATTAACCCCACTCTCAAATACTATCTCTGCTTCGTAGCGATTGTACGAAATCGTCCAACTTTGACAACGCGAAATCTGTCGTTGGCCGCCATGTGACATTTCTCGGTCTCCAGTGCCGTTCGCCGCAAAAATCAAAACTCTTATCGATTTTTCACGTTTCACACACATTTTACCGTTACTTCTCGATACGCCGTTGCGATTTCCACGTTCCGTCCCCATCTATACGTTACGCGGTCGCTTCGCGACCGCCACCCGTTCTCGAGCCTTTAGTAACGCAAGTACCCCGCGGGCTTCAACACACACTCAAATGGTGCACGCCTATGGAATAGCGCCCCCTCGCGCCCACAAACGCAAGAGCAAACTTTAGTATATTATAATACACAGTTTACACGCCGGCATAAATGTACGTAAGTAGTGAGCAAAAAGCACTTTATATCAAAAAAAACAGTGGCGGATCTAAGCAGAAAATGAACATTTAAAAGTTAATAATCAAATAAAATAACAAAAACAGATTCTAAAAAAAAAACCTACGATAGTAAATAAAGTACCTATTCGTCGGTAAATAGTATATTGTTGTCGCGACTGTCCTTAAATGTCGCACCCCTTTACTCAAGGGTTGGGGGTTTGAGCTACTCGCTTCTCTAATCTTATATATCTAAATAGGAAATATTAACAAATTTTGATGTTTATTTTGTATAAGTTTAGTTAAAGAGTTTATTGTTTCATTTTAATTTATTAAGTGTTATGTTTTTTTTTTAAATTATTCCATTCATTCATATATCTATTGTTTGCGTGTGTTTTTTAATGCGGATTCTATTCAATATTGTCGTTGAATTGTAATACGACTGCGTTGTACGATTTTGAGAGAGGGCTTTTCGTAAGAAAAACAATTGTAGAATTTTGTTAAGGAGTTCCTTGTTCAACTATTGACGTGAGTAAACGTATTTTTGTATATATCTTTGTTGCCATTTTGTATTTCATTTTGATATTGAATATGTTCGCATTAATTGTCTTTTATATAGCCAATCAAGGAATTCTTATCGTGATAATTGTTAGTATATTGAAAAGTGCACTTTGTAGATATAAGATCAATACTATTTTTGTTTAGGAAGATATTTTAGTTTATTTTTTTCTCATTATAGTTTAAAGAGTTAATTTTCAATTTTGCTGTTTCATTTTTATTTATCAATCATCTCAGTTGGGTGAGTAGAAGCTTTGTTCTTGCACTTAGTTTTTCAATTTTGTAAATTTTTAGTAATTGTCCACGCTTAATTTATTTTAATTTAGAGTCAAATGTAGTTTTTATTTTAGGCCAGAACCTTCAGTTCAAGGTTTTTTTTTTCTGGACAAGTTGTTATTTAACCCATTTTGAAAAATAAATTTGATTATTAATTAATTGTTAATTTGGGTTGAAAATTCTGTTCTTCTATTTTTAATTTAACCTTTTTAATTTTTCGGGTATTTGAGAAAGTCTGATTTCATTCACTCACAATTTACTTTTCGTGGTTAGATTCAAGTTTTAATTCGCGAGGGTAACTCTGAGGTTAACAGGTCTTTTGCGCCGTTTTAAAATTTATGCGTTGAGCTAGTTAATTTTATTTTGCATTTTCATTTAATTCAATCAGTACACAGCAGTACTTACCCTGGGGCTGCGCTTGATGTTTATTGAAACACTTCACTTACTTTATTAACACCACACGCTTTGGAGATCACAACCTGAATTGCCAATACCTCGTCGCCAATCCCCTCCTGAAGGCGGTGCTCGAAAATCGCTGTCGAGGTTCCGGTAATCCGATTGTCATCTCTGAACACATCTTTTTCTTAAATCCAACTTATTTCTATACAGTGGAACTTTCCGTGGCATTATTGAAAAAAATATTCATGTTCGAGATATTCGGCTATGGCCCATGTAACTGACGACATATCCAGGGCTACTGACAGTGGTAAGGTTACGGTATTAATCTTAATGGATTACAGTAGGGCGTTTGATACTCTCAACCATTCGCTATTGTTATCTATCTTGCAGTACGTCGGCTTCAATCAAGAAACAGTAAACTTTTTTAAATGCTATATATCCAGACGCTGTCAGAGAGTACGTTTAAATAACCAGTTTTCAGAGTCTCGATCCATAGTATATGGCGTGCTTCAAGGCAGTGTGCTTGGACCGCTGCTCTATTACATTTATTCTTCTAACATTATTAAATATTTGCTACATTGCTCTTATCATCTATATGCTGACGTCAACTTTAGTCGAAACAACGAACAAAAGAGATCACATGTTTACGATTCCTAATAAGACAACTTCAATATTCAACATTCACAGAGGAAGTACTACTTATGGGATACACCTATAATTTTGTGTTACACCAACAGTTTCTATTCCTATTTCCTTTATACCTTTAGGGTGGGGTTATTAAAAATAATCCGCGGAAATTTAAAAATAGTTATTTTTCTGGTAGTATATAGTCATAAGGCGAACCAGCTTTTCCTGTTTAGTTTAAATTGTTCCTTTTAATAAAATGTAACGACATAAGTGGTACCTATATACCGTGCGGGTAAAAAATCAAGCATTAGATCGAATCCATTTATCAAAATTAATTAATTCATACGTTGGCAATTACACTTCATGAACAGTTAGGATTTTTCAGCACTCAAACGGAAATTTGTCATTAACCACTACAACATACTAACTTTTCATAATCTGCCCTTCTACCATGGCACATACTATACCAAAAAAAAAAAAAACATACAAAAGAGAAGTACTTAATTACAATAAATAAAACAAACAAAAGAAGGCATATGTTTAAAAAATTACTTACTTTAATCATGTAGAATGAACACCAAGCAGATGCTTCCTAAAATTCAATCAGAAAAAGTAAATAATATAAAATACAAACACAGACAGAACGTATTTTGTTTCTATTATATTCACGAAACAATTTTCGAAGGAAGCGTTATGAATAAATAAAAACTTGTTTCGCACAGCAAACCCACTTGATCTCTACAAATCTAAATTCGCATCTGTCACAGCTGAAGCCTTGTTCGCATAAACTATGTAAATAGCTTCTGTTTACGTATATAGGTATTGTGACAGAATCACATTATGCTTATAAAAAATTATATTTTTATTGAATGCCATGTGCGCATTATAATGCCAACTTAATAGCAATCACAACTGATCACAACCTAACAGCATTTATTTTTATTTTATAAAATAAAATCTACTATTCTAAAAAATGACATTTAGAAAGTTTGTAGAGGTTATGTATTGACATGAATTTCATTTTAACTGACATTAATCGAATGTCCTACCAAAACAAACACCATACCTACGCCTTTGTCCTTTGTAACTACGTAAAATGAAAAAGAAGGACGCTCATGTCGCGGACGGCTCTCGAAACTAGAGTTTCCGAACAACTCCGCGTGGCTCCGTTATAAACGGTTTTACGCCACGGCCTCACAAGAACGGTTACGCCGGGCTCGGAGTGTTCGAATGACATCGTTAACGGCACGTATCACATTACGGCGTCTACTTGACGATACGGCTATCGTTTACCGGAACAATGGCGCACTAAAATTCTGTCTGGTCGATCCCCTATCAGCAATACGACATCTCTCCTTTCTCATCTCGTCTCTGGGTACACGGACTCCGTTATGTCTGCCGCCTTTCCACTACGGAAATATAAATTGGCCCAATCATCCGTTAACGGACAATTTAAAATGTACCAAATCGAAAACATCGATGATAACACAAATTGTCTGAAAGCGCTTTCGTTCAGCCGGGCTGTTTTTTTGTTTTTGAGGTGTGTTCGTCGAATCGAAACGGCAGTTTCCTACATTACCGATAATAACAACGATATTACCGAACTATTTAGGTAGTCTGTAATATACAACTTCCCAAACTTTTTGATCGTTGCATGAAATAATCCCTAGAGCAGGTTCGAATCTAAACGAAAACAGTCGTAAATAAGATATTACCGCGTTCATAAAGTCCGTACCGATGAAATTAATAAAAGTTCCAGGGAGATATTAAAGCGAGCTAACGGTAGATAAAACAGGGAACTGTAGATAATAATTGTCTCTCAATATCCGAATCCCTTTCCTTCCACTGTCTGAAAATATGGATCTTATGCGAAACGGAGGGCATAAAATGAAATTTATAGGTCTGTTTTCCACCCCTTTTTTATCTAGCGTGAATGACGCTGTAATTAGACCGTGGATAAAGTTAATAATTTAACCTCCAATAAACCGGTAACGCGTACTAAATCAAAAAGAAAATACGGTTTATCGCTGAAACTTTAATCACTGCTTGTAATAGAAGATAATGGTATTGTAATAATAAACGCATCCTTTTCATTTTAGTTAAATTCAGTAGTATCTGCCTAATCTCTACACAACAAAAGATGCATTTCCTTCTATAAGTTTACAAAAATATTAGAGTAGCCACTGAAAAGGGTTGCCACTACAACTACTACCAACCTGTCAATTAGGTTATTTTTAATTACTTTGGAGCTGCACTTTACACTTTTTTTATAAGAAATCTTTATATTATATATTGCACAATATTAGCTATATTTTTATTTCTTTATTCTAACTTTCTTTGTTTTTGTAATGAGTGCTTTCAATAAGAGAAAAGGATGGGAAAATTTAAATTTCCCGCAATTATTTTCAGTAACTTCAACCGAAAGACATCAAAATAACTAGTAATCTAATACAAAACCATTGGTACATGATTGGTACTTAATTTACAATTACAACAAGTATGTTTTAGTGTTGAAGTTACTAAAAATAATTGTGAGAAATTTAAATTTTTCCAAGGAGGAAACCATACGTGAGAAAATGTAAGGTTTTATATTATGTGATAAAGGAATAGATAGTTTGACACGAATATAGAAGAAAAAAGAATAGCAACTTAAAATTGACATTGACACACGTCAAAACTGTCAAAACACGAATTAGTACATAACCTCTAAAATCCTTTTAACAAATCCAAGAGACATCAGATGTAACAGTTGTGTACACATTATTTCCTCGTTACAAAACTGAAATATCATCCAAATATCTAATAAAATGTCCGCCTATGCGCAGATAGGCATACTGTGAAATCATATTCGCGGTATAGCTCTACTAAAAGGGCTTTACTTCCGCCCGAGTCGCGTCTCAAATCCGGCGGAAAGCGTTTACGGATTGCATCTCACTTTATGCGCATCGCCTATGCATGTAATGTAGACGGGCGGCATCGAAAATCTCGCCCTTTGGCAAGGTTTCCGCATTCGTTACGGAGTGGCCGACGCTTGCCAAGAACTTGCTTTCCGGGGAATACATATACACATTTTTTTTCTTTGTTTCGTGCTGAAACTGTTGCGCTGATACGCCCCTGGTATGTTATGGTGTAATGAGCTTGTTGCATTCAGCAGGCGAAATCGAAGTGCACACCAGCTCCGACGCTCCGCGATTATCGAATTATCGAATCAACAGATTAGATAGAAATCTAATTTAGAAAAGTTCAGCGAGGACATACAAACAGATAATCTCAATTCGATATGTTTTTGTAATAAATAGCGACATACACACAGATCGCATTTAAATGGATGACGCCAGGGACAATGCATAGCGCCATCTAGACGAAGAAAGAAGTATTTATCGCGGCTTTGATCAAATAGCGCCATATTTAAAATCAGCTTTTTTTAATGTGTAGGTACTTTGTTTTGTTGTCGTAATATTTTGAATAAACGTTTATTTATTATTGTCTTTCTCTAGATGTTACTAAATAACTGTTTTTACAGCAAAGAAGACATGATAAAGCAATTATTTTATAAGAAGGCGATGTTATATGTTTAATATTATAATTTAATGCAGCAGTGTTTTTGCATTATCTTCACTTAGTCCTTGTATATGTCTATACCATTCCATAGTATTTTGCAATTACAATCATAAGAAAACGTTTAATTAATTTAATACCCTCCTGCAATAAAACTGGTATTAATTCGATATGGAAACAAATAAGGATGTGGCAATTACCATGGAAACCTATAAAAACTATTTCACTGTAAACAACATAAACATAACCTCAACATAGTATCTGTCTACAATTACCGCGTCTATTAAAAATTATGAATCGAGACTAAAGAACACCAAATCTTTATTATGGACGAAAAACGTAATAACGCAGCTAGAATAATTCAAAGATCCATAAGGAAATATCTGAAAGAATCGAAAAAGAGAGGAAATAGCTCGAATATCAATAACAGCCCGTTCAAATCCATGTCAAAAATTGCAATAAATTTCAACAAAGCATAGTAGCAGGTAAATTCAAGGAATATTATAAATTAAATGTTACCATTCCATGGTTTTATCCAGTTTGATGGAGCGTCTTTTTTTTTTTTAACAGCGCTCCTTTAACAGAAATGCAAACGGAAATCAATGAAACTTTAGCTAAATTGAATGTCTTCTACAAGAATATGCCTAAAAGTCAAGAACGCGTCAAATATCTAGATTCCTTAACGAGTGATATATTCAACAGCGTTCAAAATTTACGCAAAATCACCAAATTAGAAGATTGCATCGATTTAAAATTTGAAACCTTCGGCGAAAATGCACGAGCTCGACACCAGGCGATGTTGAACGAACAAACACAAAAATGGTGGGAAAATTTAAATAAATGTGATTCAGGTTAGAAAGAGAACCTTAATTTAAGTTTAATTTATCTTATAATTTCCTGTGAATAAAACGTTTTGAGTGTAAACATGTTGCATTTATTAAATAGATAAAGTTAATCCCACGTTTCTGACGTAAGGCGTAAGTCGATAAAAATACAACAACGAAGTTAGTCACACACCCAACTGACAGTTAGTCACCGCAAGTATAAGTATGGAGTAGTGCTATCAACAGTAGTAATTAAGAATTAATTTAAAATGATAATAGTACAAGTAACTCATTCTATTAATTATGGTTTTATCCTATAATTAAGACAACGCAGTAGTAATAATGTCGCGACAGGGAAATAGCGAGCGTAAGCTTGCTGAAAAGCTCATAATTCTAAACGACAGGGGTGTGGGTATGTTAACCAGAATCTACAATATAAAGAAAGCATGCGGCGACGCAAAATCCAAACCGGGATTCCTATCAGATAATTCCCTCGAATCCTCCATCAAAACTATCGTCAGGCGGTTTCCAACTATCGATACGAAAAACTTGCAACCATTATTCGCAATCAAAAGCGACATACTTAAGTCTTTATCACTGTATTATTACACATTCGTGGATCTATTGGATTTTAAGGATAATGTGTGCGAATTGCTTACGAGCATGGATGCCTGGCAAATCCAATTGGATATCAACGTGAATTTCGAACTGACAAAGAATTATTTAGATTTGGTCGTCACTTTTGTATCATTGATGATCTTACTATCAAAAGTAGAGGATCGTAAAGCCGTTTTAGGATTGTTTAACGCAGCATATGAAATGATGAATGGTCAGATGGATCAAAGTTTCCCACGGTATGTACTTGAATTTTTTTTATCACATTTGGGGTAGATTAAACTTTGCGGGAATTTATAAAGTGGTATATTGAACTGTATTTATTATTGTAAAGAGCTAAATCTAAGAAGAATATTAGCTGTTGGTAGTAAATTTGACTACAAAGCGCTTTTCGTCTCAGTTTATAGGTTAGGTTATTTTATTTGTTTTTTTTTTTGTAGAATGCTCATATAAAATTTAAAAAAAAGAAGAAAAGTAGAAATTATTTGAGTATTTTATTTAAATAAGTCTCGCCTTTAAAAAAAAAGTGTTAAACTCATAAAGTTAACTTTTTATTTATCAGTTGACAGATTGTATGACATTTGTATTTCTAGGTTAGGGAGTATGATCGCCGATTACGATGTGCCCCTAAAGAAATTAACTGAGGAATTTGTACCACATTCCAAATTATTATTAAGCGCAATTAAATCGCTCGAAAACATTTATCCGATGCGAAATGTTCCAGCAGACACGTGGCGAGCAGAATTAAAATTGAGCCTCGTGGGAAACCCAGGCCAATTATTAAAGGCCGTACAATCTGATCGGATGTCAATTGAATATCTATCGCTAGACACAATGGAGCGTTGGGTTATATTTGGATTAATGACATCTCCACATACTTTACAGACCGAATCGTTCAATCGTTTATGGACGAGCGCTTTGGAGTCCTCCTGGGTCATACCTTTGTTCCGCGATGAAGTCATACACATCCACCAGTATATTTGGAATTACTTGGATACAATTAAAGGGTATAGCAAGAGGGTCTCGGAAGTGAAGGAATGCTGTAACCAAGCAGTACAAAAAGCGGGGTATAAACACCGGGAGAGGAGAAAATTCTTGCGGACGGCTTTGAAGGAATTGGGGTTTAATTTTGACTGATCAACCGGGATTGCTGGGGCCAAAGGCTTTGATGGTATTCATGGGACTTTGCTACGCACGAGATGAAGTATTATGGTTGCTGAGGCATAATGATAATCCGCCATTGCAGAAGAGTAAAGGGAAATCGCATGAAGACCTCGTCGATCGGCAACTACCCGAGCTGTTATTCCATATGGAGGAGCTGCGAGTGCTTGTTCGGAAATATAGGTGAGTACAATGGAAAAATTGTCTTGCAGATGGGGCTTACTAACCTAAATTTGGATTTTATTAATGATTATTCATTCATAATGATAGACAGCAACAGTTTTCAAGAAACAACCATAATCGGTAAAACTATAAAACGTATTATATCTATTAATCATTTAAAAGTCAACTCCAGGCTGTTTTCTTTTCATGAGCTATTTTAAATTCATCTGGCAATGAGCTGTTAGAGTTAGAGACTTGTGATAAGCATCTTGTTCATACAGTTTGAGAGTGCATTTTATGATTATAATGTACAATAGACAAATTGTCTGCTGCAACTCTTTTTCAAAAAAAAAAAATAACTTTCTTGGGGTGTAAACTATTTAAAAGTTGCCCAAATAATATTAAGATATACAATAATTTTAAAAGTTTCAAATTTAAAGTTAAAAGACATCTACTTGCACTCTCCTGTTATTCGTTAAACGATTATTTATCATTACAATAGTTCTGAACCGTATATTCTTAATGTGTTTCTTTATATTTTCTTCTATTTTTTTTGTAATTGCCGTTATTTTGTATGGGTTTTGCCATAGTTTGAAATAAATATTATATATTTTTATTATTATATTTAAATGATAACTAAAATGAGATAATAGTACCCAGATAACATGGTGACGTCAAATGACGTTTAATAGACGTCAATATTACGTAATAGATGTCATATTGACGTCTATTAAACGTCATTTCACATCATCATGTTACCTGGGTATAGCGTTCTTCTTACAACTCATCTCGCTTCAGAGATATCTCGATTTAAAAGATCAGGTTATATTGTTCGCAATATTTTATAATTCTTAAAGTAGTCATATGTGGCGTGATAGGATGTGCTTATGTTTACTATTATTTCAGAAACATTCAAATTGTATCGATACTTTGGTCCATACTCCTTTGAACATTGGGATTCTCCAAGGTTCAGTTCTGGGTCCAACGTTATTTTTAGTTTACCTCAACGATCTTCCTAATTACTTAAACACAAATAATATTATTTTACATGCGGATGATATAAACATTACTGCTGCTTCTAACAACATCGTTACTACATTACAAATTATAAAGTCTCTTTTTCTCTCAGTTAATTGCTGGACTGATTTAAACAAAATTGTTATCAGTAAAGAGAAAACTAATGTAGTGCTATTCAAAAACAAAAACAACATTAATCAAAATCCAATCTCAATGCAATTAGCCAACTGTACTGTTACATCTTTGAGTGAGACAACTAAAATACTTGGCTTGATGTTTGACTCTAACTTAAACTGGAATAACGAGGTCGATTAGTTTGTAAGCAGTTATCTCGAATCAACTATTCCCCCTATCATTTAAAACAAAGTTGTAGCGTAAGTGTTTTGGAAACAGTGTACTACTCAGATTTCTTTTCTAGACTTAAGCATGGAGTTCTTTACTGGGGAAGAGCCACCTCAGCGCAAAGAGTATTTATTTTGCAAAAACATGCCTTGGGTATAATTTATGATTTAGAGCCTCGCGAAAAAAACTGGAGCAGTGTTTAGGAAACACAAAATATTAACGTTTTATGATATTTTATACTGAAAGCAATAAGTTTTGTATACACACTACACTTTGCTAATCCGTTGAATCATGGTTGCAACACCAGGCTGGACAATTTTTGACGTTTCCTTTAAAGGTTACAACTGTTTCATTTTTTTTTGAATTGGCAGGCAAAAAATAATCAAGCAATCGGTTTTATCTAAAATCACGAACTGTCACTTTTGACATTACTATTACCATAATACGTAGCTTTGTAATGGAATATTCCTACCCATAAAAAGTTAATTGTATGAATTTTTAATTCATTATTAAACATCATGTAATTTTAAAACCAAGTCGTTTAGAACATAGGTTTATATGAACTTTAATGATCACAATAACCCTAGGAATCAGCCCATAAAATTTGTCGTATATATTTAGAATCACCCTGTATAGTGAATAAAAATTGTTACTGTTTTGACGTTTTTCTTGTTTTGTTTCTTTAAATAGAGGGATATTATTATTAAAGACAATTTCTATAAACATTAGGAACAAAAATCCAAATTAAGACCGATTAATCTCACTTACCGATTCGCAGGCTTAATATTTTTTTTTTATCAACGTGTCTAAATAATCACCTTTATTTTTATAGTCAAGTAATGCAACGATATTACGTCCAATACTTGGCAGGATACGACGCCATCGCTCTAAAACACATGATGCAGAATCTACAAGTCTGCCCGGAAGACGAGAGCATAATCCTGTCGTCATTATGCAATACGATATCGAATCTATCCGTAAAACAGGTGGAAGATAACGAGATATTCGATTTCATGCCGTTCCGTCTCGATTGGTTCCGCTTACAAGCGTACATGTCGAGCGGAAAATCCCAAATGAACATCATGGACAATAAGGAACTGGCCCAGTTTTTGGACACAGTGCAGTTCCACACCCGCATGGTCGATCACTTGGACACGATCGTGATCGAAACGGCCGACCTGTCGATATTCTGCTTCTACAGCAAGATCTTCGAGGAGCAATTCCACATGTGCTTAGAGTTTCCCGCGCAGAATCGCTACATCACGGCATTTCCCCTCATTTGCAGCCACTTCCAGAATTGCACGCACGAACTGTGCCCGGAGGAGAGGCATCATATCCGCGAAAGATCGCTATCTGTGGTGAACATGTTCTTGGATGAGATGGCTAAAGAGGCTAAGAATATAATAACGGCGATTTGCGACGAGCAGTGCAAGATGAGCGATAAATTGCTGCCGAAATCTTGCGCCGTCTTGATAGCCGCGCAGATTAATCGTAAAAAGAAGGATAAAAATAAGAAGAATACAATCGAGTTAGAACGTCCGGGTAAGGAGAGTTATCGCAAAACTAGGGAGAACCTCACGACGATGGATAAACTCCACATGGCTTTGACCGAGCTGTGTTTCGCCATAAATTATTGCTCCACCATCAATGTTTGGGAGTACACTTTCGCGCCGAGGGAATATTTGCATCAACATCTTGAAAATCGCTTCGCACGGGCTCTAGTTGGGATGGTGATGTATTCGCAGGAAACCAGCGAAATAGCTAAACCTTCAGAGCTTTTAGTCAGCGTCAGAGCCTACATGAACGTCTTGCAAACCGTGGAGAATTACGTGCACATCGATATAACGAGGGTCTTCAACAACTGCCTGCTGCAACAAACCCAACCGGTTGATTCACACGGCGATAAAACAATCGCTAGCTTATACACACAATGGTATTCCGAGGTTTTATTACGAAGAGTGAGCGCTGGAAACATATGCTTTTCGTTAAATCAAAGGGCGTTCGTCAGTTTAACCCCGGAAGGTTCCATACCGTTTAACGCGGAAGAATACTCAGATATCAACGAGTTGAGAGCGCTAGCAGAGCTTATAGGCCCGTACGGAATGAAACAATTGAACGAAACGTTGATGTGGCACATCGCCAGTCAAGTGCAGGAGCTGCGCAAATTGGCCGAGAGCAATAAAGACGTCCTGGTGATGCTGCGAACGAATTTCGACAAACCCGACGTGATGAAGGAGCAATTTAAGAAATTATCGAGCGTCGATAACGTCCTACAGCGCATGACCATAGTGGGGGTTATCTTGAGTTTCCGACAATTGGCGCAATCCTCTTTAACTGACGTTTTGGAGCAGAGAATCCCGTTTTTGCTGAGCTCGATTCTAGACTTCAGGCACCATCTGCCGAGCGGGGATCCGTTAAAAGTGGTTTCAGAAATGACTTCCGCCGCGGGATTACCATGTAAAGTGGATCCGACTCTGATAAACGCGTTAAAACTGCAAAAACCCGAAATAGACGCCGAAGATCACCTATTGGTGTGCCTGCTGATGGTGTTCGTCGCGGTTTCGATACCGAAATTGGCCAAGATGGAAGCGTCGTTTTACCGGGCGTCGCTAGAGGGCCACGCGAATAATATCCATTGCATGGCGATCGCAATCAATTATATTTTCGGCGCCCTCTTCACCATATGCGGGCAAGGAGACATCGAAGATCGCATGAAAGAGTTTCTAGCGTTGGCTTCTTCCAGTCTGCTACGTTTGGGACAGGAGGCCGATAAGGAAGCTATTAAGAACAGGGAATCGGTGTATCTGCTCCTGGATCAGATAGTGCAGGAATCCCCCTTCCTCACTATGGATCTGTTGGAGTCCTGTTTTCCCTACGCACTGATACGCAATGCATATCACGCGGTATATAAGCAAGAGCAAGCGATGGCTTGATCCTTTTTAAGCCGGGCCTTATTGAAGTAAGGCGGAAAATAGGTTAGGATTACGTAAGTACGAATATGATTTGTATATGCAAAGACACACACACACACAAATACATAATGATTTTAGTATTAATATACAATAATTGTACAAGTAATTTATGCAATATCTTATTATATGATAATATATTATATATTCCATTTTTTTATTTCGAGTTTTTGTAAGTAAACGAAAAACCAATAAGTACAATATATTATATAAAATATTTTTCTTGATTTTTATTTGTTAACGTGATAAGAGATCTAAACATCTTTATAAATCGTACCATTTGAAGACTTGTCAGTGATGGATGTGAACGCAATATTCACCGAAAGTAAACTATTATGAAGTATCATTGAAAATCAGATAACAACCAACTTAAAACAGGAATAGGTAACTGGAGTTACAAGAAAATATTTTTTTCCTGCTGTACGAAATCGATTTAATATTAATAAAATTTAGTATCAGCATGACTGTTGCCCAGCACATAATGTAATAATAAACTTTCCAAACTTGGTCTAGTAGATGACAATAACGGACTTCTACAATCAATAAATATTTTTTAGACATTTTTAAACATCTTTCGGACCACCATAATTAAATAAGCGTGGTCCTTCTCATTTACAGTCGATCAGCTGTTACTGATATATCCATCGATTGGTTGGTAATCAAATCACTTCTGCATAAACTATTCCTGTAAACGTTTTTATGACATTTACTTTTGATAGATGTAGGACAATTAAGAGTACAAACTAAACAGCACAACAACCTAAACGAGCTTTAGTTCAGTAATCTATTGTTTTTTTTTTAAGTTATTGAACGTTGGTTTATCTCAAAAACGATTGAAAAGCATTGAATAAATTATATAGTAATAAGAGTCAGGAATCAGCAAATAATTAAAGATTCATAAATATGGTTTGATAAGAAGCCAACGGATGCTGAAGAGGTTCTAATATACAAATTATTGAACAAAAACTAACAATAGTTAACGATATCTTATATAGCCACAATTATTGTTGAAGTATCCTTAGAATCAACTTTAGTGCACTTCTGAGAACTTAATTCCTCTCTATATCTTTATATGTACTACCTATAAATAATGTCTTGTATCACCTACTTGTTTAAATAGCTCTTACCAACATTTAATATTATATTTAAAGTTGAATCGATCTACTGTGGAAACTCTTAACCTGCGGTTATTGCTTTTCTAAAAGTGATGCAAGGATATTTAGTTGAGATAGACATAGGGTTTTGCATGATATTGAATCGACCCAACTACATTTAGTAATTTGATGATGTTTTGTTCGTAGCCGTTAATTATGTATGGTTGTTCCTTTTTTTTTTCCTTCGTGAGGGTAGCGGCTAATTTTTTAAAAAAAGGAATAACCATACATTTAGTAATTATCACCAGAAACACGGAATCCTAAAATGCATAAATATAAATAAAGGAAATATACAGTTTTCCTATTGTAATAATGTAGACATGCTCCAGATTTAATTTTTTAAATTATTTTATTTTTTGATATTTCGTATTTTGGCTTTGGAAACATCAGATCATTCTTTAAAGCCTACATTAAAAAATAAAAACCCAAATTTCACTAATCGATAGTATAAAAATTATAATAAATCAACGGGTCAAAGATATGTGTGATGTACAGTAATGTCAATATACAGACTTCAGAAAATTTGGAGACTAGCAACTAGCCACGAGCTAAATAGGGGAAGTTAAAACTGCAATACTGCAATCTAGATATACAGGCCTAAAACATGGAGTGAGGGATACCCCGAGAACCCCAGGCGTAACAGCGGATAAGTATGACGCACCCTTACCAACACCAACTAGATATTCAAGCCTTCTACATGAAGTGACGTTCAGATTTGTCTGCTGCTAGGAAATCATTTCAAATTAGACAAATTTTCTGCCTAATTATTTTTTCTTTTTAGTTTGATAGTTGTTTCTCAATTTTTGGAGGTATTTTATTTTGTCTTGAGTTCTATTTTCTCTTTGTAAATAATTATATTTATCGGTATTAATTGATTATTTTGGAAAATGCCCAATTGTTATTGTAAGGTTGGTTCACTCTAAAAGCAATTCATCCCGTAATAAAAATTATGTGCCCACTCTTCGCTTTTCCAATGATTTCCATTTAACATTAGGACAGAAAACGTGTAGGAAACCAATTTACGGCTGGAGCGACATCAAAAATTTGCCAATTACATTTTGAAGACAAATATAACAGAAGGTTTAGAGATCTTTTCTTTTTCGACATTTTTTTCTCAGATATACATTCTTCTACGAGCTCTTTCGTGTACCAATTTTTAGTTTTAATAGCAAGCAAACACCAGCAAAGCCGTGTAGAAGTCAAATGTGATGTTTATAGTCTATCCGCTGTAATGTCCGGTGCACGGCGATCTGCCCCACCAACTTCTAGTTCTTGGAGTATCCCCCACTCAAGGTACTAGGCCTGATATCTAGTCGGTGTTGCCTCGAATCAGTTTCCTGTGTGATATCCCGACACAGTACCTACTGCCACTTCACATAGGAGGCCTGCATATTTAGTTGACGTTGCTGTGACAGATGCCTAGACTAGATATCTCAGATTTCTTCGAAAATTTTGTTTATATGACTTTTTTATGGATCAAAAATCTATAAATATGGAATTATTTTATGTATTAAAATTAACAATGTATTTACCCTTATTATAACGATATTTGGAACCCTTCAAATGACAAATTAGCAACAAATATAAGACATCTTTTGAAAATATTAAATCAAAATAATCGTCAATGTTCTGTCAGTTTATGGATCACTGCCACTTGTCACAGAATACTGAAGAAGATAACTGCTATTATATGAACATCAACCTCAGCTCCAGCCTTTTTTTTCTAAAAAAAAAATATTCAATAAAACGTCTAAATGAATTGCATATTTTCTTTATTTCTGCATCTGACGTAATCCATTAATAACGGATCATTACAATAGCGGATGAAAGAAAATAAAAACTTTGTATAGTATAAAAAAAGCTGTTAAGCTGGCTTGTTCTTTTATGAATGCTGTAATAACAATTTTTAAATAAAATAAAAAAAAATAGACTAAAGCCAGCATGACAGAAGTACGGTTTGACATAGAGGGCGTTGTAAGTGAATAAAACACGAATTATTCAACAATTAAAAAAAAAGATGTTTAGCGTAAAATTCACCTAAGACTTTTCATTAAAAAAAAAAACAGTAATACCCCTACTTTAATTACGTAATGATAAAAAAATATTGTAACAAATACAAAATATAAATTATAGCTATATGTATATATACAAGCTCAAAAACAAAATAATATTTAATAATTTAATGATTAACTCGCATAATTAGACAATAATAAATTATTGGAATTTTAAGTTTCATCGTTATTTTAATGGGGGATACATTTTGTTTAATTACAAATATATACCTATATTATTGTATAGTATAAGTTAAAAAATATTTTTTTTTTGTTTTAAATAATTTCACAAATTACAAGCAAGAATTATTTCGATTTAATTTAATACATCGGATCTTAGAACCGACTTTTTGTAGGTTATGTTATGAAGGTACGAGCGATTTTTTTAGTGATATTTCTAGGGATTTATTTTATTTATAAATTATTCAACATTAAAAGCAAAACTATTAAAAATATTATATTCCCTTCGACTAAACGCCCAGTACCTCAAAAATGATCACTGTTATACATAAATAATTTCAGTTCACAGATATACAGTAATGTTATATATATATATAATTTTTTTTAGTAAATATTTATATTTAAGGATTTATTAAGGGGGGAGATACATCAATATTGTCAATTTAAAACGAAAACAATAATATTGAAATACGCCGCCCATAATATTTTCTGATTCTCTAGTATAGATTTCTTTGTTTTTTTTTTTTTAAATAATAACCTAAACAATAAATATTATCGTTATTATTAATAATTAGTCCAGCTGCATAGACGTACAGTTTTAATAATCTCCATTCTCTTTATTTTATTATCTTTCCTTTTTTTCATTCGTTCTTATACACGATTAGAACCTAAAACTGAGACTTGAAGTACATTGAAACTAGAAATTAATACAAGAGGGCGCTATGGATCTATCGTAGAGGCGTCGACGATAATGACGACATACTAGCCAACGGTGTAGAGCTGGACGATAGATTCAATTTCTCCAACTCTTCGTCGATTTGATTGTTCCGGAGCTCTTGGATCGTGTAGAGAAACTTATTCCATTCATCGGGTCGAGGATGAGCAAAATTCTGCACAAATGGAAAGAAATAAAGTAATATTTATAGCATACAATAATTTTCGTACAGATTTTGGACCTTTATTTCGGGTCGATCCACGCGCGATATAAAGATAATAAATTGATAAATCAAGATAGTGTTACTTACGTGAGGTTAAATTTAATTTAATTTGAAAACAATTAAGTTTTCTTGGCTAGAATATGTTTATAGACAGGAAAGGGGCAGTACCAATTGTAATAAAATAAAATGGAAAATATGAGTTTGCGACCAAACACACAAGGTATGAAAATTCTCCATAAGAATTAATTATCAATACAGTCGCGAGCAAATGTTATAGGCACCTTAAATTTTGGGCGAATATCACAGTAAAAAAATAAAAACTTGTAGGTAATACATTATAAATATGTAGTATTTTAAGGGATCTTATTAATTTGTTGCATATTAGAGTGTTTTTAGTACAGCTATAATACTTTTTAGATGGCAGGGGGAAAGTGACATCTCGAAGACTTGAAAATATATAAAAAAAAATAATACATTTACAAAAGGTATCTGTAAAGACTATTGTAACCATAAAGACGATTATATAAACGTTGAAATATCTGTCACAAAAAAAAAAATGCAATTAACCTGAAACCCATTAATTTTGTCAAAGGTGCCTATAACATTTGCTCGCGACTGTATTCATAGCAAGTAATACGAACCTCTGCCACGTCATACACCCACAATTTCCCTTGGTTATCTCCTACGGTGACGTGTAGTCCTGACGGGGTCCAAGATACCCTATTCAACGCCGGACAACCTTCAACTACCACTCCAGCTGCCGGAACCTCCGTATCCTGGTTTTAGATTCCACAAATCTAGTCGGCCACCCCCATCGACAGCCGCAAATAGAGCTGGATGAGTAGGAGACCACGCTACATCCAACACGTAATCACCGTTATCCTCGAAGGAGTAAATAGGCTTGTTATCCTACAAGAATAATCCGATTTTTACGTGAATAATGATAGAAATAAAATGATTCCCACCTTCAAACTCCACAATTTTATGGTCCAATCGATGGAAGATGTCAGAAACATGTACGAAAAATCGATACCGCCCTGTACGGCATTCACGCTGACTCCCGTTACGGGCCCTTGATGTCCGTCGTAGGTTTCTGTAATACCGGCTTTCGCGCCGTGCCTACATGCCGCGTACGCGGCGCCATCTTCGCTGCCGACCACGAAGTTATTAACATCGGAATGTGGGAAGTCCAAACAGGTCACAGCCACCGGTTTCGAGGGCATCTTGTGCAACTCCAACGTCTCCTGGGGTTGGCTGAGCATGTCGAGCGACCAGGAGCACAGTTTCCCGTCCGTAGATATGCTGATTAAATTGTGGGCGTTCTGCGTACCCACCACGCTCATACAATAGACGGGATGCTAAGCATACAATAAAGAAAAAAGATTTTTATAATCATAGTTTTCCAAAAGATGATTACATCTATTTCGGTTGACGCGGCGTGCATGATTACCAGCAAATTTACGTTTGAGGGAACTTGACTAAAAAAAAACAAGTTTTTAAATATATTACCGTATGAGCGCTAGCTGACAGTGGTGTTCGTTGTATGGGAGTCCTCTTCTGTACGCGATTGTCAAACAAGACAATTTGTCCAGAATAAGTACCGCCCAAGATCAAATTCGGATGGAATCTGGCGAAAGTCGCTGACATTATGGCGCTCTGACAATGAAATATGTACTCAGGGGTGGTTTTCTTGAATTTAGTATTCCAAATCAACGCCACCCCGTCTGGTTCGTTGGGCATCTCTTCGTTATTGTTATACGAAGCTAGTAGTAGCTCGGGGTATTGCGGTGACCAATCTAACGAGGTGACCGTGCGATTCTTTGACCACCTCTCATCGTAGAACCAACGATTTAACGAGATACGTTGGTGAATCTTTTCGTCTCTAATAATCAAAAGTGTAAAAAATCGTAAAATGCGATACTATTTGTTTAAAGTCGGTACTTACAAGGCCTCCTCGCCATCCCCGCCGCTATAATCGGTGTATATATCGACACTTTCCGCTAAGGCCCTTTCGATTATCTTCCCAGCTCGATCGATGAATACTTGAAAGTTCTCCGAAAGGACAATAGTTTGTTTCTGCTCTTCGCTCAGTTCCTTGACTAAAACGGGATACTTAGATATGTACGACGCGGCGAAATGTGCCCAACCCACCTTCCTTCTTCACTTCTTGCTTCGCCTGTTCCTGTTCGACTGCCGTGACCGCGGGCTGGACCTCCTTGACCTGGGGCAGGCCGTGGGGTAAGATACCGGGGGTAGTTTGCTGCCGAAGCCTCCGATGTGGGGTAGGCTACCTTCCTCGTCTTCGCCTTGTCCATCGTCAAATGCCAAAACTGTGGTGAATAAGCTGTCCGTTCTATTTACCTTTCACGCGCACATTCAAAACAACAACAGCCAAAACGATTGTAAAACCCTACCATTCCACTAGTCTAATGTGCCGTACCATGTTTAAGAGCAAGGAGGGATTTCATCATAAAAATAATTTCGTGTATATCAAGTAACATCTCACATAGAGCAGAATGACGTAAAGTGACGTTTAATTGACGTCAATATCACGACTTCCATTAAACGTCATTTATACGTCCGTCTGCTATCTGGATATATTAATTATAGTGTTATATGTCTCCCACAAAATCTTTTTAAGATGTAATCCCCACTTAATACGTACTTACTGGCAGGAAAACAAACAACAAATGCACTTGTGCAACAGTACCAACGACATCAACTACCAAATCTTACGTCGAACTTAAATTATCTAGATAAAAAACAATATAGATTTGGTAGTCATTGCAAGAGTTCACGAAACAACATAATTTGCGACGCAATCTTGTGAAAGCACATTTTTTCTTTTGCGAAAGCTCTAAGTAATTGTTAAAAACGAGTAATAAGTGTAGCTAAAAAAAACGTCACAAACACAACAGAATACAACAAGAAATGAATGAGACTACGATAATCCAGTCAAATTGTCAGGAAAACAGACGCACTAAATGAGGTTAGTTCTGAATGAAATGAAATGAAAATAAGTTGGTACCCTGATTAAATGTTCGAGAAATTCTGGAGCAAAATCCCATACGGTTTACGTAAGAGGTCACCTTGCTTTTGTTTTTCTGGATAAATCAGACGGGTGTAGAGACACATTAGACAGATAAGCAGGTAGACAGAGAACTGTCTGTCAACAACCTCCATATCTGTCCAAGCTGTTTGTATACCTATTTAAATATTATCAAAAAATTAAAAATACCCTTATTTAGTGCAACAATTTTCTACTATTTGACTGGATTACTATGAAAATTCATAGACGTAATAGTAAATATAGTATACCCTAAGTTTTTTTTTCGTAATGGATCTACTGCCCCCTCCCCCAACACCGATTAAAAGCAAAATATAATAACTGGAAATATATATAAAAAAAAGTACTAAATGATAATATTTCATTTAATTTATGAAATCGAATGACTACCAAAAAGGAAAACTAAATAAAAATTAAAGGTAATAAATACAACGATTAATTTGAAAGGACTTCTTGGTTAGTGGTGCAAATGACAGCCATATGAAATAAGACAAGAGGGAGAAAGGAAAATACAGTGCAAGAGTTTAAAGAGAGCTTCATCATCAGATATAATTTTAAGGTTTAATATAGAAAGCGACATATTTACAGGACAAAAGTCGAGATAAAACTAAAGCACACGAAAGTTTCAAAAATAGATGGAACCCACGTGATCCACGCAATCTTGGCTGCATAAATGTTAGCAATGACGTAAATACCGTCAACTCCAAAATGCATTAAAATCATTAATCCCGAAAATTTAGGAGAAATGTTGACGTCAGGGCAAAAATTTGCAATTGGAATCAGCATAAATGAAGATAAATTCTTTTCATTCATATTCGCTGGTGAAAGAATAGTAATTTTTATAATATAGAGCAGTGGCTTTCGGGTTTAAATAAAGGATCTGAGCTTTCGATATTTGATAATTCACTACTCTTTCAGTATATTATAGAGAATTTCGTTGATTCATTGATTAAACGATTGCCCTTCTGGAAGTCAAGTGGGTTGGATCTATTAGTAAAAACATTGTAACAATAAAACTGAGATTTGGATCCTACTTTTTAACATACCAAAAAAGAGCATTCACACGACCCTTTCAAAAATGCACAAAACGTTAATTATCTCCCAAAAATCTAATGATCTAAATACGCATGCATTTGCAAAACCATAGTTAATAAGAATTTCCATGATATCTGCATAGGTAGGTAGGTATTAATTTATTGTAAATCAGACTTTAATTTTTGCTGTAATTATTTCTTCAGTACTTTGAAAAATGTGATCATAGATGGTGCTGTATTATATAAATTATACAGCCTTGGCCATATGCTTATTATAGTACTCGTTGAGGAAATTCACATTTACCGCCTTGATCCTATTTTGTTATTACTGTAAGGCGTAATTAGTTAAAATGGGAAAATAATATTTTAAAAAAGTTTATACAGGCTGATTCAAATTAAATGCGCACCATTGCTATCTCTGTTATTATTGAGAGTAGAAAGTAGGTATAAATTAGTATTAGTGTTTTTAACGCTGATTAATATGCAATATACGAAAAAACAATTGCATGACGCATTTCCGAGAAATTTTGAAATTTATGTATTTTTAAAATTAAACACCCTGTATATTGTTTAAAAAAATGGAAGATATTTTAATTTGTGATGCAAAAATTTTAATACAATATTGCCTTAAAACGAATAATAAAGAAGTTATGGTGATTTTTAATTGATGTCAAAGATAGCCAAGCAAAATTTATAGTAGGCTTCTTTCACTATAAGTCAAAACAAATAGTATGTTGTTTGAAACTGTCAAAAACGCGCTGAGCTTAAACCTTTTACACGTTTAATTATTAAAAAAAAGTTGGTTATTTCATTTTTGTATTGTGTTCTTTACTCCTAATTGTTATTATTACATTATTATCATTAGTAGCGTAAACAGTTTTCGTTATATTTAGTTGTAAATATTAGATAATATCTCACCATGGTATTTTCTGATTTGGAGAAATGCGATATGCTGGAAGCATACACTCTATGTGGCAAAAATTTAATAAGGACTGTCGAATATTATGCAGAACAGTATCCTTTACGACAGCAGCCAGATCGACGTTAATTTCGAAAACTTTACAGACAATTTAGGCAATACGACTGCTTATTTAAGAAGAAAAGAACAAAGAAAAATATCATTATCAACGAGGCGGTAGAAATTACAGTGTTAGCATATTTTGAAGCCCATCGCGAATTTTGTAGGAGAGCTGAGGACTTCAATGGATGCGCTCCAAAATATGCCTATATAAAAAAAACATATTTTGGTGTTACATGCAAAAGTACCTTAGGCATATGAACAAGGCTATATATGCAGTTAACAGTGTTAAATTTTCCACTTAATAACAATGAAAAACATGAAAAATTGAACATAGAACATGAAAGAGGCGTTTTATAGTTTTCATCTTGTGAGTATGATTGTTTAATAGATGCCCTAGCAGATTAAAATCACACCATATTGTGGTTCATCTAAATCTGTCACGATTTCTTCTAAAAATACCATTATTCCCAATATCTAACTAATAATTTATCTACATACGCAAAAAAAAAGAAAAATACATCTACGCCGAACAAACCAAACACTTCAAAAAGTTACAGGGTCTACCCACAAAGTTCTCTCTCGTATATGCAAGGGCAGCCAGCTACCTTGACATGAGTGTATGCATTAATCAATTATCGCAAAGCAATGTGTATTACTATTCCAAGCTAAGAAAATAAACGCATAATGGAAGACGATATTTTCTTTTATTTTAGTCGGGTTTCGAGTGCAAAAATGTTTCGGTTATACATTAAACAGTAGTTCGTCAAAATGTGACAAATGGAAAGAGGTAACGAGTGAGAAAAAGAAAGTAAGAAGAAAAAAAAAACAGAAGTAAAGATACAGAGTGAGTTTCAAGTCGGAAAAGCCACCTACCTGTGAATTCGTCCTCCCATTCTAAACCGGGATTAAGATTGTACTCGTCTTGAGGTAGAAAGAAACATGGTATCAGTTCGGGGATTGTATTATTGTTATTATTATTATCATCATTAAAAACTTTGATTTTCTCTTATTAATTTTATGGTTAATTGTTATTGTTAATTAACAAAACAACAACAAAGGTTTTTTTTCTGTCAGTATGTGGCTGCACGGTAATTCTTATAATTGTTTTTTCTTTTATTAATTATTTTAATTAATTTTATAATATCTGATATTTAAAAATTTGAGCCAAAAAAGAGATTGAAGGATCATGTTTCAAAAAAATTACATAAAATGCAGTTAATAAAAAAGATTTTGAATAGATTTAAAATATCACAATTGCCCGTTTAACTGGAAAATACTAGTTTGAAAAATGTATACAGTGTGAGTCGTTAAGAATGAGAAATCCGGAAACTAGGAGTAGTAGAACCTAAAACATGAAGATTGAGCGCAATATGAATATCAGAAATAAGGTAGGACTTCTTTAACATCACAAAATCTTTAAGAAAACGCATTGTAGTGGGTGGTGGATATTTCGAGCTGTTGCTCTAAATAAGTTATTCACCTGTAGTATAATGTGCGGGCACTTATAATGACAGTTGTATCAACTTGCTACCCTTTTGGAAAAGTCGATTTTATAAGATATTATTTGCAAACATATGTATGTTATTAATCTAGTGATAAAGTATGATTAAGTGCGTATGCATTATTTCTTTTTATGTATTATTAATCATTTAGCTGAACTTCGTAACTTAAAGATCAAAAATTGTGTCAATACGACGAACTGCATTGGAACTTTCGAATGTAAATATTTCGAAAACGGATCAAGATATCAAAATTAAACAAGTATGCATTTTTCATGTAAAACTCTTTCAAATTTTCTATTCGGTTGCTGTTTATGTGATTCTGCATACACAAAAAAGATAAGCTTCGATTTACCTATTCAACAGGGTGTAGCTAGCGCCCTCTATGAGCAACTCTAAAAGTGATGACAAATTCCTATTCATCACGCTGAAAAACGTGGTAATACCGATTTTCACGTTGATTTTGCGAAAATTTGCTGAACTATTGGGAAAATTAGAAATAAAATTATTAACTTGAACATCCTGTATGTCTTAAACGAGCAATATTTTAGGCTCTACTATTCCTAGCTTCCAGTTTCCCATTCTTAACGACTCGCACTGTATATGTAAAAGCAAAAATACCAATTTACAAAATAAACATGCATTGAACTTATACGAGTGTTTATTCAAGTTTCAACTTGTGCCTTGACATTTTTTATATGTAATTTATATTTTTATTTTTCAATTTAATTCATCAATTGTTTACTCAAAAACTACAAACTTTGTATGTAAAGACACTTAACTTCTTCTACTACTACAGCTTTATAATTGTTATAAAATTTACATCATAAAAATACCAAGCACACATATTTATTATAATACAAAAACTTGTAAAACACCTTTAATATCTAAGATATACACTTTGTCGATTTAGTTTTGGGAAAACCCTGTACACTACCCATCATTTCAAAGAGCAATAGCTAGTAATAGTATTAGTAGTGGGTTAGTCGATTATATAATTGTTAGTAAAACAAAAAATGTGCTTCGGGCATAGTGCAGACCCCCTTTATCTTAACGAACAGCCTCTTACACTAAGGTTGTGCTTTCTCTTTCCCACAGTGCGAAAACAGAAAAGCTACCCTCTTAGGGAAGGTCGACACATACACAAGTTCAATCAGTCATAATTACAATGTCATATTTGTACTCGAATGAATCAAACGAACATTTGATTCAAAAAAAAAACAGAATGTGTTCAATTATGGTGTAAATATGTTTGCTCGTGTAAGCCGATGTAATGTTATAATACAGCGTGTGTTCATGTGTAAGATGACTATAGTAAAAGATAAGCGATGAAGAAATTAAATAGTAAAAGAGTGTAATAATAAGACAAATAGAAAAACAAGGGATAAGATAACAGTAATTAGAAAGGAAAGAAGTTTAAGGATGTCATACCATAAATGATGTATAATAATGAATGTAATTTGAAAATTAAAAAAGACCTTTTTGAGACAGGGATGGAGCAGTTGAAGCAAATAGAATTCGATTGTAAAAAAAAAATAATATTAAAAAAAAAAATTCTTTGAAACTTACCGTAATAATCAGTTGCATGAGCTATTCGGAGGGCAGCAAGAAAAACATAATATTTAGTCATGTGTGTCAATTTTTCCGGATAAAAAAAAACTAAACATATCTAACTAATTAACTACTGAAATAAATACTACATCGAACTACAAATTTTCTAGAAAACTAAGTGTTTTATGATGTTTTGAATTAAAAATAATTTTGTGTTTGCGAAAATTAAGGAAACATACATATTAAAGTGGTATGTGTTTACAAATACATTAAAAATAAATGTGTATATGTGGCTGCTGCTTTAATAAAGTCAAAATATTTAAAACCTTAAGTTAATCGGTGCGAATTTATAATAAATAGGTAAAGATGGCGCTAATTTGGCTGCCATAAATAGATAAATTTTTAACACTAGATGGCGGTAATACCTTCCGATTTATTTATGTATTTTATATGTATTTATACAGTGACCAACAGAAAGTATTTTTTCTTACAAATTACCTTTCATGTCTTGAAACTAAAATAACACTCATCAAATCTACCGAAAATTTAATTATATACGAGGGGAGGTCAAAAATATGAAACTATGCTAAGAGTGAAGTATCTCAGTTTTTGGGTTTAGAAGATTCTTTTATTAATAAATGTTGTTTTAAATTCAATACAATATCCAAATATGAGATTTCGCTTAATTTCAGCAAAAAAATGAGATTTAATCGTTTTTTCGGAACTACCTGTATACAAAAGTGATTGGGGTCATACAGCAGTCATATTCTATTCTGTGTATAATTTGTGAGAGAAAATCATGCATACTATGTCAAATTAGTTAGTTTAGAAATTTTTATAGTCTTGAAAAGAAAAACTTCAAAATGGGAATTATTTTTGCTGCACAACTTGTGTTGTTTTGAAATAAATAATTACAACATAGCCCATATTTTCAATGTTTTTTTTTGCCCCAAAACTACCAAATACTTCTTTCTTTTCCTTTTCAAAGTTTTTCAAAAAATTTCTGATTTTCAAGGTCGCCCCAGACCTATGCTCAATGGATTTCTTTTTTTAGGGTTATATAAAAAACGACATTTACAAATTTCGACTACTTAGAAAATGTAATTTAGACAATCAATGTATCGCAGAAATCAATCCTAACTTTTTGCGGAATATTGCTAAGAGAATTTAATACTAGATCGATAAAATGTTTACCAAACGGAAGACGACATCTAGAAGTTTAATATTTATGCTTCACGTTAATTAATATCTGTTGTTATTGATATTATTGCAAATGCATCGTGTTTTAGTTTTTCTTTTGCTTGTGGTGGTAAACATTAAGACCTACATAAAAAAAAGACGAAGTCAAACTAATTGCAATTTTCTAACAATGTTTAATTTAAAAACAAAACCCTATTGTGCAGCAAAAATAATTCCCATTTTTAAGTTCTTCTTTTCAAGGCCATAATATTTTTGAAACTAACTAATTTTGATATAGTATTCATGATTTTCTCTCAGAAAGTATACACAGAATAGGATCTGACAGTTGTATGATCTCGTTCAATCTTGTATACAGGGTGATTCCGAAAAAAACGATAAAATCTCTTTTTTTTTGCTAAAATTAAGCGAAACTTCATATTTGCATTTGAATTTAAAACAACATCTATTAATATAAAAGAATCTTCTAAACCCAAAAGCTGAGATATTTTACTCTTAACATAGTTTCATATTTTTGACCTTCCCTCGTATTCAATTAATTTTTCGCAGATTTAATGGGTGTTATTTTAGTTTCAAGACATGCAGAGGTAATTTGTAAGAAAAATGATTTACTAACTACGAAGACAAATGCTGCGCACTTTCTGCCAGCGACTGTATAAAAAAAAATCTTTAATATTTCCTTAATTAAAACATAATTCTTAATACGTCAAAATATTGCGACTATTAAACATATTCGTAAATCGCAGAATGCTTTGTTAAGAAGTAATATTTAAAGCAGTATATCGCTTTTATTTAATTTTAGTTGGTTAATACAATTAAAGCCATTTCTTAAGGAGGGATCTCCGAATATGTCCAAGTCGACTTGGTTCATTAAAATAAAAGTGTCGGACAAAAAAAAAACGAGTGAATAGAGCAGATTTTTGCTTTTTATTTTAGTTTAAAAGAAGAGGAAAAAAGCTTAATTATGTAAGCAATTTGTTTGGAGTTTTCTTTTTTAAAGAGGTGCACGGGTGAATTTTTGAAAAATTAATCTCAAATAGCGTTATTTACATCTTTGCATATTATATATTACTTCTTCCAGGCGCTATATTTACTTATTCTATGCGTAGATTGTACAGGAGACAAGATTATCTAAAACCAAAACTTTAACTTTAAAAAAATAATACAATTTCCTGTAAAATCTCTGATAAAAATTCCTTCCCCTTAACCGCATTTTACTTAAAACAAGTGCTATGTGGTGGTGTGGCATGCTTTTCGATTATATATGTCTTAATTAAATCATATTTTTGCGTTTCTATTAGGTGATTACGGATAATATGCAGCATACACCTACATAGATAAAATTTACATCGACTGTACCTTTACGGGGCCGCCACCAGTCCTCCATGTAGCCTTTAAGAGGGGAAGAAGATGAAGAAGATCCTTGTTAGCAACACATATTAACCACATGTCACTAACGTAAGTGAGCATTCCTCGTGGAACAGACGCATCTTAATTTTTAATTAATTTTTGGACGGATAAATTAATCTTAAAATGCGCATTGCCCACTAAGGAACTCCTCGCAGTTTATATTTTATCTATTTTTTATTTTTAGTATTGCATAATAATTCTCTTAAGAGTAAAGAAATGTAAAGATGTCAAAAATGTTTACATTAGACCTGACAATTTCCTTTTTAATTTGGTAAAAAATGTCAAAATTTAAAAAAGCCAAATAGATCGATGTTAATAGATTTTGACGTCAGAAATATTATTTGTTAAATGAAAAATTTGTTAATATGAATATAATAAAATATGATTTTTAATTGAATCATTTTTTTTTTATTTTAAAATACAACAATTATGGACAACACAAACATTTTAAAATCGTCGTACTGTACAGTTGTACTTTAACGACGATTTTAAAATGTTTGGGTTGTCCATAATAGCTGTTTTTTAAAATCAAAAAAATAAAATAAAAGTGTATAAAAAAATGTGATTCAATTAAAAATAATATTTTTAATTGTATGAGGTTGTGAGATAAGACGCATATGGAATACTAAATAAATTATAAAAGATACCTTTGAAAAAGACGGCATTCCGTTGAAACGTCAAGATAACAATGTAATTTGAATTAAGAGGAATTAAAATATGGCCAATCTCAATTTAATCTCAAGAATTTTATTTAAAACAAGTAAACTTGTCCGAATTTGTTATCAAAACTGACAAAATTTGGTATAAAAGATATTAGAATAAAATGTTATCATTTGACATATTCGACATAAAATATTAGCATATGTCACGTTAGCTAAAATAAGATAGGCAGTGCATGGAAAGTTTTCGACCAAAACACGTTTAAAGTTTTTGAAGTTGTAAGAAAAGTTTCAAGTGGAAAATAAATGTGCATTTTTTTTAAAATTTTCGATGCTTTATGATATTAAATATTGTTTTTTTCGTAAACTCTGTTAAAACGCTGACATTTTTGCGTCCTTTCTGGCACACAAAATGTGATACTTTTTTTTAACATGATTCGGTATTCGAAACAAAAGTCTACAACAATCCACTTAATTCGTAATTGTATTGGTTTACTTAGGGTTGACTTAATTTAATTCAATGTACAGTGAAACCTCGTTAAGCCAGATCAATTGGGACCAGAGCCGATCCGGATTAACGAAAATCCGGGTTACACGGGCACTAGGGTAAAATAAAATAAAATAAAATAAGGCAGTATTTACAGAAAAATAACTTCATTTCGTAGATAAACAAATACGCACACAAAACAAACCGAACAATTATATTTATAAACTCATTTTAAACTCTAAGGACAAAACTATTTGATACAACGCGCATTTCCAAAAAAAAATCCGTCAAAATTAGTTCGGGTTATCCGGAGATCCGGGTTCACGGGGTACGACTTAACGAGGTTCCACTGTATTGTGAAACGTGGGTAAACTCAGTCTTATCACTCGTTCAAATTTAGTGTGAAGTAAGTTCAGTAGGGATTTCGTGATAAGAAACAAAGACATTATCGCCTTGATGGAACACAGCATTTGTTATTCTTTCCCATTTTATTGGAAATATACTATAAAAACTATTACCTTTTATTATATCAAAACTAAATTGTGCAAAACTAGGTAACCGAATAGCTAAATATGTAATATAAATAACCAGTAATGAGCTGAACACAACTTTAAAAAACTTAAAACTCGGCTTTTAACGCAACAAACAGATTAATTAGAATAATTTTTGTATAACTTAAATAACCAATAAAAAGCTGAACACAACTTAAAAAAAAAAAAAAACCTAAAATTTGGCTTTTAACGCAACCAGCACATCAATAATTTTGGGAAATAATATTACTTATCAATGTGATACCTATTCAAAATTAAATTAACATTCTGTTGTTACAATATTGCCAACCCAAGCGTTATAAATTTTTCTAAAACCTTCAACAAGTGGCGCCAGCGGTGAACACGTGCACCTCATGATACGAGAGACTGTATAAACTGTCAAAATGATTAGGTAAGTCGTGATAGGCAAATCTTATTATATGAAATCGGTCTTGAGTCAAAATAGATTTCTTAACACACTACCCCTCTTATTTCTGCAAACGCCATACTTGTTAAAAACGTCAATATTTGACATATTAACATAGAAATTTTCAAATTTCACATATAAAATATTTAAATACTATTTAAAAAAAAACATTAAAAAAAAATTATATTATTTAGAATCGTTTAATATTCAAGCAAATTAAAAGCAATCATAATGAGTGACATTATGATGCATACATAATTGGGACGACCTTGTAAATAAACATTGTAATTAGCTTGCTGCATATTTAGACTTTAATCATTGCTACGATATTTTTTTTTGAATTAAATAACCTCATGTCTTACGTAAATAATATAACAAATATTTCAAAGTCTAATTACCCTTTTATATTGATAGCCAACTAACATCTTTACATTTTCAATATCGTTACATAATATAAAAACCAAAAAAAACTTAATTTATACATAGGAGGGAATAATAAAATGCGAATATAAATAAAATGATAACTACGAATTAAAACATTTTATGTTGGTGCACTAAATCTGTACAGCATAATTGAAAAAAAAAATAAAAATAGAAAACCGAAAATGAATTAAATTTTACACATCGCCTGATTAAAAATAAAATTCTAGGCTCTTTGGTAATCGTCTCCTAGTACTCACACTTTCTCCATGAAGAATATCCGAAAATATCTGTCGGCACAATAGAATTAATAAATAAACAAGTCGCTGTATAAACAAAAACAAATGAACGGTTTAGCTGCAGAAGTTTTGCATGCTTCTGTTGAAAGTAAAGAAATAACAGTGTCAACAAAATTTTACTTTTAACCAGGCAACAAGCAAAATTATAACATAGATAAAACTGAAAAAAGATTTTTTTTTAGCTCAAATAATTTATTAAATTAAAATTCAAAATATTAATATTTTTATTAAATAAAATAAAATAAATGAGAAATGAATAAAAAGCAGATATTACGTGCAGCCAACATAAGAGACAAACATTAAAATAATTTAAAATAAATTTAGCTTAGTTTTGAAATAATAAAAAAAAATATGTAAGTTTCCTTCTTTATAATAAAAAAAATTAAAAATTTCAAAATAAAAAGTAAGTAATAAAGAGGAAAACCATTGTTAACCAAAGAAATATCAAAAAAAATTAAAACTTACCATCTCGTTCATGACCACTAGTATTCGTTTGAGTTTGTTTCGTATATAGAACAACCTCTTTTGGAGGGATATTTGTCGATTGCACAGCTACTAAGGTCAGGGTAGGTGTACGTTTCTTCGAATGATTTATGCTAAACATAACAATAGAATTCTCATTAAGTTAATGTTTGACAAAATTGTAAATACCTCAAAAACCTTAAGATTCTTAGTGCAAATTGTATTTAATTCTTAAACTTGAAAAAATGATATGGGCATAACTTTCTTATCAATAAACATGTTTAATGATCATTTTAATTAAAACCATTTTAAAAGTTTCTGATTTCGATGGTATAATCAGATTTTTAATAGAAAGATCTCAAATATTTTCCAATTTTTTAACACAAAATTTTAGACAAACTCTTGAAATTTTATCTGGGAATCTTTGACCCATTATGCAAAAAAGGTTGGTTTCATTTTAGTGTAAACTATAAATTTTACAGAAGTATTTCCATTTCAAATGGGTCACAATGCATATTAAATCAGAAAATACTTTTGCTATCCCTTCAATACCTTATTAATTATTTGCTGCAGCAAAAACGTGTATTTACCCATTTGTTGAAAATTTCACATGTTTTAATTTTGTAAGCTCTATGTTAGACAGTTTTTGAGATATTTGCAAAAAATTAAAAACTATGCACCTCCGATAGCTTGCCCTTTTTCTCTACCAAACAGACACTCCAAACTTTCAGATTAGAAGCCAATTTTACTGCAGTAGCAAAATAAAAACATGAAACTCACTTATTAGTTAAACTATTCGGTTGTAACGATGTATCGGGAGTATTATTTCGACTAAGTTCCGGCGTAAGGGAATTTCCACTAGATATGCTAGATAATACTTCAGAGACAGGCGCGACGCCCAGCGAACTCAACATCTCATCCAAATCCTTCGATCCGCAGCTCAATCCGGCCAACGTCCTCGTGGTCGCCTCTTCCACATCCTTCAATTCCTTCTCCCTTCGTCTGCGATCCTTCTCCTCCCGGAGTGCTTGCAACTTGGCTTTTTTACGTTCGAGTTCCGCTTTTCGATCTGACATCGTCGCTTTCATCTCTGTGGAGTGCAATTCACTAAGGTTAGTCATATGAATATGCGTGGATGGAGACGTCGAAGGAAGTAAATAGGTAAAAGATCACAAAAGTAAAAGATGGATCGAAACTCGTGCAATTACAGGTCGAGTATTCGCGTTTCGCTAAGTGCCCGCGATGTGTTCCATACAAAATAAACGGTTTCGACTGGTTTCAATGTCATTACCACCGGAGAACACTGCGGCAAAACGTAACGAATACTGGGTGCATCTACTATACTCTGACGCATGCAGAATTTCGCTATCTTATTACCTCTTTGTGTTAATTATAATCCGTACGAGTAAAATTACACTTATACAAAGTGGATCACTTACAATTACCGACTTATAAAACGTATAAAAAAACCTATACAGAACGCCCGACAGCCTCAACCACCATTACATTTCCAACTTTGATGACGTAATTTTCACACAGGCCTAATCCGGCATCCCTTTCTTTATATTACGATGGAATAATTACGATCTTAGAGCTTGATTTTAATACGAAAACTTTGCCTTCGCGACGGTAACGAGGCGTAAAATTATCTCTGAAGACGCGACGATTGCTATAGCGGTGGTGATTCACATATTTAGCATAAACGTCACTCGACTCGCTCGCGTAAAATCAATGCAGAATATCTACTTGTCCGATTGTCCGTGGCCCGACGTGAGACGGGTTTCGAGACACGCAGACTCACCGATTGGGAAGTGCCCGAAAGTTAAAAAGTGAAAAATAAAAAAAATGTTTAGACCCGGCCAAAGATGCTACGTAAAACGTATGTACGTTAATTGAACGGATATGAAAGCATCAATTACTCAGTATTCAAAGCCAAACTGGCCAAGCCATACTAATCGTTCTCTACGTGACTGTTTGGCTAAATTTTAATCACCTACCTGCTAAATCTTAATAATACGTAACATCTTAAAATATAAAACAAGCTTAATGCCAATTAAACTTGAGAAGATAGGATGAAAGCACTGAAAATTTGCGTCTTCTACATAATATGCGCTATATTTAACATTTACAGGCCGTAATCCTGCAAGTAAATATGGAAACCAGTCACTATGATGAGCTTTTGTGCCTAAAAGATGTGAAAAGCGTTTTAATTATCTATGTTAGGGAATCGCAGGAATTGCAAGAACTGTTATT